>BSQZ01000001.1:13641499-13666499 GCA_033239005.1 Lamellibrachia satsuma | reverse complement strand
CCCAATCTGTGTTAGGCTAGTGACTATATCGACTATATATATATATATATATATATATATATATATATATATATATATATATATATATATATATATATATATATTATATATGTATGTATATATATATATATATATATATATATATGTATATATATATATATATATATATATATATATATATATATACATGCATGCATGCACATACATACATGCATGAATGCATACATACATACATACATACATACATACATGCATACATACATACATACATACATACATACATACAAAGTTGAAGGTCCGACTGACCACTCAGTCACTAACTCACACTAGTTCAGATGTAGAACACTGTTGACAACATTAACCTTATATATATTATGTAGTATACGATAATTAAATGTATTGACTGGAGGGACAATACGTTCCTTCTGTGGAGCATGAAGCCCTGTCGGCATATCTTGTCCCCTAACAGGGCCACGTCTTTCCCATTCAATCAAATACGAACACTGAAATTAAACAACCTCGTTATCAATGTATAAAAAATGCATTCTATGTTTTATTTTATCCAAACATTCATTAACAAACATGCATGCTTCATTCAAGACGCTACTCTCGGATTTGCAGTCAGAACAAAATAGAGCAACGCATTCCTTGCGTGCCGTCATTGTGTGCCGATTAATGGCACCACTGACACTACATCTTCACCTCCCGAGAGCTATTTCCGAACGGCTCGCCGCAAAGATACACGACCATTCTTCCCCCTCACTTTTGACGCGTCTTAATCATGGCTTCTTCACTGCGTCCTTTGTTCCTTTCTGAAGGTATATCCCTCGTGTAGCCGCTATTGACCTGCCCCTTAGCTTCTACTTTCCCTTCCTTGACCCAAGATCAAAGAGTCCAACCTGTGTGCGATCAATTTCAACTCTCGCTATTTTATTAGGAAATAATACGGACTTAAAATGATGTAGTTTCTACGGTGCTATGCGTTGATAATCGAATATATCACGTATAACGCAATACGCACATATTCAAATAAAATAAAAAATATTTATTTTGATCCGACAACACTTCTTGGCATCACCTATGGCTGTTCATTCCAACACCAACTCGATTATCTAGGAAACGTTCAGTCACGTTGTAATTGCTGCGTAAAGACTTCGTTCACACGTATCCATCATTGTCTATAGCCAGGTACTCATTTATACAGCGGAGTGAACTAAGGCAATATGGATTTAACTAAATTTCCCAAACTTCGAACCTCAGGCCCGTAGCCAGCTTTTCACAAGGGGAGGGCTAAACTTTTCCCACAATAGACTCCAAGGACGTCACAAGTTCATTCGGGCCATAGTTTCTTAATATACTCCAGGGGCGCCACACGTTTACACGAGGGTCATAATTATTTTCCCAACCTATCTATCTATCAATGACTCTAGCATGGGTTGTGCAATTATGAAAAGCACAGTCACATGTCGTGGTCAAAATTAATGAGAGGTCAACATTTATGAAAAGCACAGTCACATGTCGAAGTTTAAATTGATGTCAGATAAGCGCAGTCAAATGTCGAGATCGAGTGTGATCATTCCCAGAAATTATGCCTTTGTGCAGAGTAAGAGGAAAATTTAGGGGCACGTACATACTACTACCTCATTGGTACATACCACTACCTCATAGAATAAGGAATCACCATAGCAAATGGGTGGAGTTTACGTTGTGTTGCAGCAGTAACAGGGTGAATAACATTAATAATTAAAACTAAAACTGCCCAAAGTTTGATAAATGGCCTGAGCTGTGAACGAGCAACAGATCAGTTTAGACAAGTGTCAATTTATTAAAGAAAGCTGTACAAAATGCTGGCTTCATGTCTTGCTGTATACATGTGTGCGTGCGTGCGTGCATGTGTGGGTGTGCGTGTGCGTGCGCGTGCGTGTGTGTGTGTTATGGATGTGTGGAGGCCATATATCATGCCACCACAACAAAGAGAGTAATTGGCTTGCTAACTTTGCATTGTTTTAGTAAGCAGACATTTTTTGAAACCATAATATTTTCTGCTCAAAAGTTTTCATGTTGTTTAAATAATGGCTTAGCGACTGTTACCAACTGATCACACGTAAGGTGACTTGGTAACACATTTATAATTGGACTGAGGTTTTGTTTCTAACAAATCAGATAGTTGCATAATATAAAATTATATGATTGGAACCCACCCCTAAATAGTGTGAACCCCCCACGCAATAATACGAAGATAGTATCATAATTATTTTTATTAATGTGAACCGCCCTTTTTCAAAAATGTGAACCCGCTTCTCAAAAGCATGTATCCCTCCCCCAATACTATTTAGCATTTCTCATAAACGTTAACTCCCCCTTTTCCAAAAAGTGAACCCCCTTCTCAATATATAATTTGTTGATTGGAACCCACCTTTGAAAAGGTGAACTCCCAATAACATGAAGTTAAAATTAGAAATTTTTATAGACATGAACCCCCTTTTTCAAAAATGTGAACCCGCTTCTCAAAAGCGTGAACCCCTCCTGCAATATTATTTAATATTTTTCATAAACATGAATCCCCTTCCCTCTAAAGCATGTACCCCCTCTTAAAAAGCACGAGCCCATCAATACTATGAAAATAATAACAAATTAGAAGCATAAAACATCACCAAGCACACTAGGCTGTCTTCAAAGAATAATCCATCCATCCATCCATACATACATACATACATGTATGTATGTATGTATGTATGTATGTATGTATGTATGTATGTATGTATGTATGTATGTATGTATGTATGTATGTATGTATATATATATATAAGAGGAACACATGCAGAAAATCGTCCACACAACACAAATAACGAAATGAAAGCGCGCGTCCTTTTCTCAACTGTGCCTCATCAAAAAACTATTCTGTTGACGCACTTTTGATTAAATTCGCGTAATTGACGTTTTGTGACGTCACGACGCGCTTCATACAGAAGATTTGTTACGTTGACGTAAGCAATGGCAGCATTTCTGGGCTCGCTACAGGACGACGTTTGAACGGAACCACCACCTACTGCCGGTGAAGTTCACGACCTTCGGGACACGCACATTGAGCCGGAGAAAACGTCAGCATTGCGATGGCTGAAACGGCAAGAAACTTGCGAGTGAAGAACTTGGTGAAAGCGACCGAACTGAAAGGCGATGTGTTGGACATGATGAAGCAGACTTCTGACCACTGCCAGTCGCTGAAGGAGACGGCCAGTATAGCTGTCAAGGTACGCCACGCTGTGTTGGCTCTAGACGATTTCAATGAGGAGGCAGTAGCTATACCTGATGTTGCCAGCACATTAGTTAACATACGCCAGAGCCACTTTTTGTCAGTTCCGATCAATTCGTCGGAAGAAGACTTATAGTGCCATTCGTGATAGGACGCGTAGGCCTACAGGCTACACTCTACAACTGGCCTACTCAGCAATTGCCGAAATCACTTTTAACATCTGTCAGATTATTTGCAAGTAGAATGTTTTCGTACAGTAGATTGTAATACCTAAATCGTTTTAGAAGGACGTCGCGTTGGTGTTGCATGGGCAACGACAAGAACAAGTTACACTTTGACCATGATCACGTTATTGCCATCTTCGAATGCATGGTATATAGTTGTAAATCGTTGTGATTGCTACATTTCTTTTCGCCAGATACTTCACGCGCGGTTGCTAAGCGAACAAGAGCGACAAAACCAGCAGCTACAACGGCGTCAGACGCCCCAAATGCAGGTGTGCAAGAATATTCATTATCAAGGGGTATTACTTATTACAAGATAATGTTGGCTGAACTGCAACACTTCCATTTTATAATAATGTGATTTGACATTTAAAAGCGTAGTTGTTATGGTGCTAGTAAAACAAAACGTGAAACCCATCTAAAACTGTTCTGTTTTCGTTTCAATGACGCATGCTATTACTTTGAACAAAAATATGCGATGTGTTCTGCAGTATTGATTATTTATTGACTTCATGCGTGTAGCAAACATACGATAGGTACAAATCTATAATTCGTTTTACATTAAGACGTGCTTTTGACATCTGTATTTGAGTTTTGCTTCATTTATGAGTTTTTGCATGCAGCAAACCTACGACAAGTACATGCAGATCGCTAACTCGTGGCGCTGTGAACTACGCGACATCGATGTACGTCTGGTACAGGTAAGTCACTGTCGTTGTCGTATATTCGATACATATAATATGTATTATATTAAATATGCCACGCCAGTCTCTTCCTAGCCTAACGGGAAGATTATTACTGATCAGGATGAAGTTGACAGAGAACTTAGCACGGATGGAGGAGGGGGTGTAAGAGAATGGAGCGACAACGTTTAAGCACTTCTTAAAATATATTAATTAGAAATTGTTTATATATTGTTTCATTGTTTATATATATATAATATATATATATATATATATATATATATATATATATATATATATATATATATACATATATATATATATATATATATACATATATATATATATATATATATATATACATATACATATACATATACATATATATATATATATATATATATATATATATATATATATATATATATATATATATATATATATATATATATATATATATATATAGTGTGTGTATATATATATATATATATATATATATATATATATATATATATATATATATATATATATATATATATATATATATATATATATATATATATATATATATATATATATATATATATATATATATATATTGGCTTCTCCTCCGACGATCGACCATTGATATATGTATGTATGTATGTATGTATGTATGTATGTATGTATGTATGTATGCATGTATGTATGTACGTATGTATGTAAGTATGTATGGATGAAGAGGGTTTCGGAAAGGCGGAGGAGGTTGAGAAATGGAAATGATAGAGGACATTGGAGAAGGTTAAATTCAAGTCAGTCCAAAAAATATAAAACTAATTGGTGTCACTTCTTATATGGTACATTGATGAAGAACATATAATGTTGTTTTGTGCCTCATGGTTTGTTACACTGGTGGTAGTTGATTGGTGGCTTAGTTGTGACCGTTCGATTGACTAGAAGTTGCTGCAGAACCTGGTCGGCTAGTTATACCGTTTAGCAGCAAGAGAGAGTATGTAACAAAACGTGAAGCAGTGCACGTTATAGTTGTAAACGTCCTTTGAGCAGAACAATAATGCAGTTGTACGTTATGTTTGCAGGACTGCATGGAGCAGAATGTTAACGCAGTTGTACGGTGTAGTTATAGACGTGTGTTTAGCAGAACATTATTTAACGTAGGTGTGCGGCGTAGTTGTAAAAGTTCTTTGAGCAGAACTTTAATGCAGTTGTACGTTGTGGTTGTAGAAGTGTTTTGAGCAGAATATCTATGCAGTTGTACTGTGTAGTTGTACACCTGTTTTGAGCAGAACATTAGCGCAGTTGTACGGTGTAGTTGCAGGAATGCATGGAGCAGAACGTACCGCAACTGCGTGACGCAGTGAGGGCGTCCAACAATACCGGAGACAGCAGCAGCAGGACAGTGGTCGTGAAGACGGACTCCAAGGGTTCGCACAAGCGGGAAACTCCTATCAAAGGCGGTAAATTACTCGCCAGGAAGGTGGGTGTATAGCACGTCTACACCAATAGGCATAAATCATATAATACTCGTTTATTGTGTGTAGGTCTAGATCGCAAAGTGGGCTTTGTCAACGTACATTACTCGAATGAAACATAGACTCAATCCGATGAAAACATATTCTTTTCCGTTATCTTAAATTGTTGCCAGATAATTATAAATAATAATAATTTCGGTTCTCCTATAACGCATACTATACTACATTGAACATTGTTCACATTAAAAAAAGTTTTAACATGATAACTTCTAATCTATCGTAGCAACCTATTACAGTGTCACTGATCATAAAACAGTTTGAACAGGTGGTTTTTTAGTGCTTGTTAAAACGTATTAGGTCCTCAGAGGCGCGCACATCAACATTCAGCCGATTCCGGAGTCGGGGTGCCGAAATCCCAAAGGCATGCCAATCACACAATTCGCCACCTGTTCACTTAATGTCAAGTGCTGCATCTGTCGTAGTCTGCTATCATGGTGGTGCACATGTACCAGTTCAGCTAGATAATTGGGTGCCAGGCCATGTACACTTTTAAACACAATGACCAAGACAAACACAATTTTATTAATATAGTTTATGTGGCGACGTTTATTTAAATAATGCAATTTCCAGCTATAAATTGCGAATCCAAACGAGATGTCAAAAATACTACGGACCACATGGGCAGATCCAGATCCTTAAAAAAGGGGAATGCCCAGCTCCCAGGCGGCAGTTATCCAAATTTCTACAGGACACGCACGCACGTACACACGCACGTACACGCGCACGTACACACAATAGTTCCCTCCCCACGTTTAGCCGTGCATCTTTCTTCGGCGATGACAGAGCCAATAACACCGGAATGATACACGAGAACTTCCAATAAATCCCCACGGATCTTCTGTTGTTTTATCATTCGGAACAAAACCGTTTTTTGTTTGGCGTTAGATACATGCTTCGTTAATGCTGATGGGATAAGAACACCTTTAGGATTTCAGAAATGACCTTCTGTCGGTATTTCCATACATGAAAATCGGGACGCTTGTGGGAAGTCGTAGGCCCTACATGTGTGACATAAAACGCTTCTGGGTAGCAACAATCTAAATGGTATTTATTGTTTCGTAGAACCGTGCCAGACTGGCCACTGGCGGGGAAAGCAGCGACCCGACTTTGACCTCGACGCGTGAGACATCGTCGGCTCGCTCCGTCAAGAAGGTCTACAGACGGATCGTGGAGGTGTCGGGTGGAACTGGAGGGAGCGCTTCCGAGGTCCTGTCGCACCGGACCCGAGCCGTCAACGGGTGGGTGGTGGTGGCCGGCAGGAAGAAGAAGGCAGCGACCGTAACAAGGAAACACGTCGTCCCTGGCGGCAAGTTTTCTGGCAAGTCGGCCAAGAAGACCCGTTTCCCTAAGGTCGAGTCGGGCCACAACACAAGCCTTGTGTCTCTCACTGGCGCACCTAGAGAGGTAAATGGAGTAAAAGTCCATGCACAAACCTGCCATACGGCCTACCATCACCATCGGGCGCCCTGCCAGTTGCATGCGTTGGCGATCATGAACCTCCATTTCCCATGATCACTTGCAGGTGCCTTCAAACAGTTATCTTATGCTCTGTCAGAGCCAAGCTGTAAAACCACGGAGGATTTTATTTCTTTATCGACCTTTGTTTACCCCCCCCATACTTCCTACTGTCACTATATGTTGTAAGTTTTTCTATCTCATCACGTGATCTATGCTTTTTAAAAACTTAATTATAAGGCATATATCAGTTGTGTTACGGACAAAGAAAACAGGGATCATTGGTTACACCAACACAGCAACCAGTCACCCCAATGTGTTTTTTATTGGTTGAATCTGGCTGCACATGCTTGTTCGTGGCAATCTTTCACTACGAGGACGTTCTGGATTATGAGAATTGACGACGTCGTGGTCACTCTGCCTTCTGTATCTACGGGTGAATGTGTGGTCACTCTGCCTTCTGTATCTACGGTGAATGTGTGGTCACTCTGCCTTCTGTATCTACGGGTGAATGTGTGGTCACTCTGCCTTCTGTATCTACGGGTGAATGTGTGGTCACTCTGCCTTCTGTTTCTACAGATGAATGTGTGGTCACTCTGCCTTCTGTTTCTACAGATGAATGTGTGGTCACTCTGCCTTCTGTTTCTACAGATGAATGTGTGGTCAATCTCCCTTCTGTATCTACGGATGAATGCGTGGTCACTCTGTCTTCTGTATCTACGGATGAATGTGTGGTCACTCTGTCTTCTGTATCTACGGATGAATGTGTGGTCACTCTGTCTTCTGTATCTACAGATGAATATGTGGTCACTCTGCCTTCTGTATCTACGGATGAATGTGTGGTCACTCTGTCTTCTGTATCTACGGATGAATGTGTGGTCACTCTGTCTTCTGTATCTACGGATGAATGTGTGGTCACTCTGTCTTCTGTATCTACGGATGAATGTGTGGTCACTCTGTCTTCTGTATCTACGGATGAATGTGTGGTCACTCTGTCTTCTGTTTCTACAGATGAATGTGTGGTCAATCTCCCTTCTGTATCTACGGATGAATGCGTGGTCACTCTGTCTTCTGTATCTACGGATGAATGTGTGGTCACTCTGTCTTCTGTATCTACAGATGAATATGTGGTCACTCTGCCTTCTGTATCTACGGATGAATGTGTGGTCACTCTGTCTTCTGTATCTACGGATGAATGCGTGGTCACTCTGCCTACTGTATCTACGGATGAATGTGTGGTCACTCTGCCTTCTGTATCTACGGATGGATGTGTGGTCACTCTGCCTTCTGTTTCTACAGATGAATGTGTGGTCAATCTCCCTTCTGTATCTACTGTGTCTCCGGTGTCTATGGATGAATGTGTGTCAGGTGAATGTGACAGTGTGTAGTTGAATGAAACTGTCAACATCACGTCTGTTTCGTCCCCTTGCCGAGTCATGTCAATCCATGACGATACTCTGCCATTCTGTCATGTTCATTCCTGTGATATGTGATATGAAAGTTGTGTTTCCGTGTAACAAACAAGATCAGTCGTGTGGATTATCTTCGAATACGATGCGAAAACAATGTGTGAATTGACAATCCGCCTGATACTGGGCTTGCTACAGAAGATAAGACACGTACGGAATGGAGATACTGGACCACGCGATTAAAATACGTGTTAGACTCCTGGTGCCATAATGTGGATACAGAATGGGGGTTCGAAGGTGTGTCGAGGGTGGGTGGAACAACGTACCGTAGCTGCTTCCTCATTATCCCTTGGGTGGGGCCACATCACCAAGGGTGAAGAAGAAGATAATGAGGTACCGTACACGCCAACAGAAGCCATCATACGTTGATGTCACCGTTTGATAAAAATTGGTCAAAGGCCACGAGAACTTTATCATTGCCTTATCCCGCTGACAACAAAAGATCCGTCCCTCCGAAGACCCGACCCATGCTACTCATCAATCTAGTTTCCCACATCACTGTGATTGTTTACACTTTTTATAATGATATACGAGAAACACGACTTGCATCCTGTTAGTCAGCCACAGAGCCGACACGGCGCACACCCATCCTGCTTGGTGTATTTCGCAGGGCGGAAATTCTCCACGCCACAAGACAATGCCTCATCCGTGGCCGGACATATTCAAGAAGACGGACAAAGACGGCATGGACACCACTAGGACAAGAAGCAACCACCAGTCTCCTCGTACTCCGACGGGTGGCTGCGAAGGGTCGAGGACCGGCGTGTCGGCGGTGTCGATACGAAGCGACACGACAACCAAGCCGCTTCTCACCAAGCCGTCGACGAGCACGTCATCGGAACTCCGCAAGACCGTCCTACTGGCTGACGTCGCCACGACGGAGACGGATGACGTCGCGGTGACGTCGTCAATGCTGAGTGTCGGCAAAGTCGACAGCATCGATAAAATCGACAGCAACACAGCGGTGTAGTTCGATCGACCACTGTGCGCACCACTGTGGCTCAACTTCTCTCGATCTAACTCTTGCTATCCACACCAAGCTTTTATTATGACGTGGCACGGCTGCGTATGAACAAGATTCGTTTATAACATTGGTGGGTAGCGTGAGCTGGGCGTAGGGAGAGGTTGCGGTTAGCTGTTTTCCGGACATCACGTTGCAGTGGAGGCCACTGCGCTTCGCGTGCCACGGTAATTACCAGAGGTACTCGCTAACGCCGTTGTTTTGTTGTAATGAACTCGTGTATATTAAACCAATGCAATGCAGCGCAAACTGCATAGATTAAAGAAAGATGCCGCAAACAGAGACTGCTGCTAAATGGCTCACACTCTTCTCTGCAGTCAGTTTTCCGTCTATTTAACTAGACGACTGGAAGGCCTATCGTGGCATTTGCGTCAAATGCAAACTGTGATATCCATTTGATATTATCATTCTTATTATTTCATGTGCCTTGGTCGACAACGGAAGCCTGTGTTCGTTGGAAGAACGGTGGCGATATATAACTGACATGAACGTTGTCGTGACAAACATTGGGCATGCAGGTCTTGGTCACGGCCAATAGTGGCACATTGTATGAAATTTGTTAATAAACACGATTGCATGTTTATTCTTCCACTCCTTGTGTGCGTCTTGCAATCATGGTTTGCTCTACACTACTATGGTCAAATCGTCTGGTTACATACTCATCCTCAGCACATCCTTCGTGATCATCTTCATGCTGATTAAATCCATCACCATGATATATGATAAACAATTAGGGGTGGTGTACATTCCCTTGACTCGAACTGACGATGTTTACCAGATTTTGGGCAAACATCCTGGTATTCCGTAACAGTGGAAAGTACCTATCGATCAAAATCACTATCTGCGTAAACCGTTAGCTCGCGCGAAGTTGTTGTGCACATCCCCCAACAGTGGCGCCACCCAGCATATCACCACTGCCACAACTTGTTTATCAATAAAATGGACAGTTACGGAGTGGCGCCATTGGTGGGGAGTTTGGCGTTCGTAAGAGCGACAAACGGTGGCGTCACAGCGTGGATAATCGAGGTTATGATGGCGGCGCCCTTAACAACTTTGTGTCGTTGGCGCAATGTCATTAAAAGTCTTGTCACTTTGGGCACACGGAATTGTGTTTCCCCAAGTGAACACAAAGTACAACTATTTCGATGGCAGCGTATTTCGCGCTGCGCGTTAAAACCACGAGGAAGTGTCCGAAACGCGGGCATGAAGTGAGTATCATGTATTATCGCCCACATGTATATTCTGGTCTGAAACTGCTTCTTCTACCGAGTAGAAACCTCTTTCCAAGGCTTACATACTCGGACTGCTGCCTTTCCTCGGACTCTGCAATGACTATGTAGAAAATATGCGACTTGTCTAGAATACGGGCCCACCTCAATCATCAAGGTCAATGACAATGTCGCCGTTAGAACATGCAATCTATATTAGTAACCATGCGCAATGCATGCACAGACACAGCCGGCTACAGGTACAGCGTCAGTGTATACTGAACTACGGAGCGTGTAAATTATTAAACATGGTGTGCGTAAAAACACATTTACTCAGCATTTTCGATACTCGAATTTGCACATTTAACAGTGTCGCCACCTTGCACATAAAAATTGCAAGATGGCGTTCAACGCAGGTTAAATATGCACATTCATTCAAGTGTCGAAAAAGGTGATTAAATTTGTTTCTACACACAACATGTTTACTAATTTATATGTTCCGTAGTTCAGTATGCATTGTCCATGGTCACTGTACAAAGTGAAATTGAGGTGGGTCCGGATTCTAGACAACTGCCAAAAATAGCATAGTCACGCAAAAAGTAAATTCATTGATGTGTTAGATTGTACCTTTGTTTAAAATGTAAATCCTTTTATATAAGGCATTGTTGTACATGTACATGTTAAACATGTATGTATTTGTCATTGTCATAGATTAGCACTAATGAAAAATCCAAACACCACCTTTATATGTAGATATGGAAAAGCCAGGCAGGCATAAATGATAAAACTTAGTAAGTGGATAAACAGAGTTTGCCCAGTGACATGTTATTTATGTTCATGATGCAGTCATACTATCTTGATTTCAGACACATCCTGTCAGGTCTGTCGCTGGCTGTCATTGCTGTTGGTCTGCAGCAAAATACCATCCCTATATCTGAGAGAGAGCAGACTGCCACAGATGAGCTGACTATGATTATCAAGCGATCCATTCTCGCAAAGATGAAAGGCGAATTCGATGAGGCTGAGCAGCTATGTCACGAAGCCCTTGCCAGATTGGTCCCACTTCAACGGGAGAAGATCTTCAGTGCTGAAAAACTTCTCCAAGTCACAGTGTACATCTACGATGTGATGGCCAATCTGGCTCTGATACGAGGCCAGATGGACAAGGCGGAGACAATGTTTAAGGAGACATTGAAAGGTTTGCTACAGCAAGGAATGCTGAAGGATGCTAACGCTGTTGTCGATATCTCACTGAAATTAGCCATGATCTATGCCACACAGGGGAATGATGAACGAGCCCTACAAGGCTATAAATTCTGCATTGATACGCAAAAGAAGAAGCTCTCCAGTGATGCACTGGATGATCCTACTGATGAGGATACTAAAGCACTGCTTGGACTGTCCATGGATTGTTACTCTCGGTTTTTAGTCGTCAGGGAACGTTATGCAGAAGCAGAGAAATTTCTCATGGATGCACTGGACATAGCCCGAAGTGTTTTTGATGAGAATGACACACAGATGGCAGCACTGTATAGCGATCTGGCAAATGTAAAATCGTTGTTAGGGAAGAACGAAGCAGCTATGAGTAACATCAAGACAGCCCTGGACATTGCAAAAAAGTCAGATTCGCCTATGCAGGCAATGTTTCAATGCAACCTGGGTAATATTTGCCTAAACCGGGGTGAAGCTAAAGATGCTGAGAAACATTGTACGGTGGCACTAAGACTAGCCAGGAAACTAAAAGACAAGGAGGTTGTACGGCAGGCAAATGAGTGTCTGAAAGGAGCAAAAGCGAAGAAATAAAATGTTTTATGGGAAGAGTTTTTGTTCTCATGTCTTTCATTCACCATCCTATTTAGGGGCCATCTAACAACAACATTCAATGTTTGATACTAAACAAAATCAGTTTCATTGGGTAAGTGGAGCTAGCAGCTGTTAATTGGTGTATTTTTTTCAGAAAAACGCTTTATTTCCTGATCACAGTTCATAAGGTGCTGAAATCAAGCCCAAGCAGACAGTTTTGCATTTCATGGCTGAATACAAATGGTTTGTGAGGGTGAAATAACATTAGTTTATGTACAAATTTCTTGTTTGTAATCAAAAATTGTTTTGAGAAAGCCCTTTAGTGTGACTTTGTTGTGTGTTGGGTTTCATCTTCTCTTCTGACCATGTTTGAACAAAAGATAATTTGGATTGCATCCTAGCTATTCAGCTATGCTTGTTTACAGTTATGAAAAAAAGGTTTCCAGTCTATACTGTGATCTAAACAAATCTAGCTATTGTAATTAAAAATCATTCTACCTGACTATCCTATCTAATAAACACTATCGTTTTGTAACCGAGAAAAAAATCTGCAAAATTAAAAAAAATATCTAATAAACACTATCGTTTTGTAACCGAGAAAAAAAATCTGCAAAATTAAAAAAAATCTGGCTATTATATTAAAGAAACTTGTGACTCACAGCCATGCTACCTAGTTATTAGAGTAAACACTCATGTTGAAGGTGACATACCAGAATTTTTATTGCGCCCATCCATGGTTCGAATCATTACATACACCATGACTTGTTATCACAGTCAGATCAGTCAACAATTACCAGAACAAAGATCATTTCCAAGACTTCACACTGCATTTCCAATAGAAACAAATAATCAAAATACCCGTGGGAGCACACGCATGTACCGACGTGGCATCAGGCCTTAAAATACCAATGAAATGTATTATTTCAGTGAACTTGTTAAACATAGACAGGGTAGGCATTTTTAAATGTTGCTTTGCTCAATATGTATTACAGGAGTTAATACAAACAATTCTAAATTACACCTTTGAATCTGTAGTGTAGTCAGTTACAACATGTCTCCCTAAAATGTAATGTAATTTTACTCTCTTCCCCATATCAAAAACAAATCACATACAGTTGCCACATCTATGAGATTCATTTATTTGCACCTGTCAAAATTACTACTTCATTGAATTTACCACAAGCAATAACTGACTGTAATTTTACAATGCATGATTACAGATTTATAGTATGTCTACAATTCATGACCAACTTACAAATAACATGACACATTCTGCTGATAAAATGCACTAACATTACCATTTATTCTTCTAACCTGGATAAAGCATGCAACTGGAACTGACTAAGATGGACTGGGCTTTTGTCATTTAGTATGCACATACTGTCTTGGACCAGCCCACCGAATCACTCTGTACAGTCAGAGTAATCAGCAGACTTCAGGAGCACGAGCAGGAGCAGGAATGAAGATGACGTTTGTAGATAATGCATTCATCAGAAACAACGGCCAGTATACTGCTACTGTTATTTGTAAATCTTCAAGTCGGCACAGCACAAGCAATAAATTCAGTCCTTTAAGACACATTGGCACTTAACATGAAAACTTTGTCTACAAACAAAAAAGGCAACTAAGAAGCACTAAAATCAGTAGCATACATGAGTGGTACACTCAGTAATAATAACTGATGAAAACACACTTGAAACCTAAAGTAACAATAATAAGCTTATCTTAATTAAATTAATCTAAGCAAATCTATCAGATATGGTTATAGTTACAGTGATGTGGAACACTACTCGATTGCTGCTATGATGACCATCATGAGAACACCAATCAACAGAGCTGCGATCTCCTTCACCGACTGCCAGAATTGTGAGTCGGCAAGGAGCTCTGGGATAACAGATACAGTTGCAATGTAGATGAAGCCACCAGCCGTGAAGGGTAGGATCCATGCCATGGCTGCTGGTCCGACACCACCGAGAGCTAGACTAACCACTGTACCGGTCATCGCACCAATGGCCGTAGTAAACTGTAGCATCATCGCCTGAAACAAAAACAGCAGCATGTAAACATGCGACAGCATGGTCATTGAGTTGGTTGTGCAGTGCATGGAACATCTTTAAGGTTTAAACTGACACTGACCACTATGATTTTATATAATGCATTCTAAATTATACTAGTTTATATATACACACGGGTATAACTTTACCTATGATTGTTACCATCAGAGGGCACCACTGATTGGTTTTATGCTATGTTTGTGAGTAAAATAAATGTTAAACATGTTGTTTGGTTAAAAACAAATCACAATGTAGATAAACCAAACTGGCTACATTTTACTTTTATAGTTTTATGGATGATTTAATTCCCCATATATTCAACCAATAATTGCATTCCATACCAGCATGATCTGTTAATTGCTATAATATTGTTAGCACAGAAAAAGAACTCAAGCTATACAACATATCACCCATAACATTTTAATTATGGCATTAACTCTTTTTAATATTGAATTATTTAAACCTGAAAATGAATAGTAATGCAAAATTGGTAAATGGAAGGATGCGTGTATATCTCAAACATATTTTGTTTGCTAATTAATCTATAAAGCTTTAAAAGAAAGGTGTCATAGCATGGATGCTAGCTTTGTAGATTCTCAATCTGTGTAAGTAATTGAATTTCTTAGTGTTGCTTAAAATATTGTTTAACTTGTCTCTATGTGTGGAGTAAAACATCACAAAGATCACTTCGTGTAGTGAAATTATGCAAATGGTTACCTTTGATGGCGACGCATACAGTTTGTAACTTATTTTTGTTCACATATGACAATATCTCAATGCTGAGAATATAAATATAATAATTATGTAGTTAACAACCAGAATGTCATTTTTTACCAGTCTCCAATTTTAAGTAACTGGTTTACATTAGGACAAAGTTAGTTGGTGCTTATTTGTTCTTTTTTTTGAGAAAAAAGACAAAGTTATAATAATAAAGACATGAATAACACTGAATATTACCTTCCTCTTTGAGCAACCAGACTGAACGAGTATAGCGAAGTCCCCGACCTCATGTGGGACTTCATGCAGCAAGATGGTGATAGTAGTGAGAATGCCAATATTCTGCCCAAGCAGATATGAGACACCTATTGCCAAACCATCTGTGAAATTGTGTGTCGCATCAGCAACCAAATTGAGATAGCCAGCCACTTTAATGTCTCCTGTAACAATACAAACAAAGATAAATAAACTGAACTGCATGTCATAAGTAACACAATGTATCATAGCCGACAGAGCTGGGTCCAATTATGTGATTGTAATTGATTACAGCACAAATGCTGTAATCATAATTAACTTTGGTTTTGAAAATCTGCTGTAATTGTAATTGAAACATGTAATTGCATCTATCAATTACAGTATTTTTTTATAACAAACTACCAGAAAAAACTCTACAAAATATGAATACTCTCTCACACAAACTGAAAATCAAGATCTTAATTATAACACCTGCAGGACCTCCTCATATAGTCAAATTAATATTCAGATATAACAAGTGCACCAACAAAATACCTCTGGCCTTCCTTATAAGCAATATTTAATTGCAACCTGCCAGCAGACATTTCACACCTGGCTTCCAAATATGCGAAAAGGCATCACCATTAGTTGTTTTTAAGGTATCTTCTGTAATATTAACTGGAAGGGGGCCACTTACCTAACTATACTTTCATTCAGTTATTCACATACAAATTAGGATGTCACTAGTATTCAGTACTCAAAACATATGGCAATGGAAAATGGGTGCATACTCCTTCAAGCCAAAACAGTTTTTATTTTTATGTATTATCACAGGTTCTTGTGACATAAGAATTGTTTCCCTGTCTGGAAAGGGTTTTTAGAACTTTGCATTAGCATTTTCTTTTCCATATTGCAGCTTCTTGAGTAAAATATTCATGTTTTTAAAAAGTTGATGTTTATACTACTATTACTAGAACGTCATCATGTTTTAATATATTTAACATGGTTATTAATTTTAATTACAACTCTCCATACCTTCTTCTTCAACATGGCTTTTAGACTTCTTTTTTTCTACTTTTTTGTCGAGTGCACCATCTTTCTCTTTCTTTGCATCTTCCTTCTCCTTTTTGTCTTCTCCCTTCCCTCCACCTCCAGCCTTTTCCTCTCCTTTAACATCTTTCTTCTTGCTATCAGATTCCTTCTCTGCAGTATCAGACTTCTTCACCTCTGATTTCTTAACTGAATGCCCTCCATGACTGTGACCATGGCCATCTTCACCCTTCACGATCCGCACAAACTTCTCTACGGCTAAGAAGACAATGATGCCCGCCAACACCCACAGTCCAACTGTCATGCCTCGACCATGACTGTGACCGTGACTATCAGCCTCATCGTCTGCATGACTGTGACCGTGGTGACCTTCCTCCTCCCTGCCGTGACTGTGTGGTGAAAGCGCGTGTGGGATGAGATGCAGGAAAGCATCACCAAGAAGGCCACCAGAAGCAAAGCTGAGAAGCACCTTCAGTAGGGACTCGCGTTCCTTGCTGTTGTCCAGTGGGATTAACAGCAACACAAAGACCGGAGCGATACTGACCAGGGCTGTGGATCCAAGGGCTCGGAGCCATATCCCTAGTGGCACTAGCATGCCTCTCTTTCCTGTCGGTGATGCGGACTCATCGTGGTGGTCGTGACTGTCACCGTGATGATCGTGACTGTGGCCATGGTGATCGTGACCATGATCATCGTGACTGTGACCATGATCATCGTGACTGTGACCATGATCATCGTGACTGTGACCATGAGCATCGTGAATGTGGCCATGAGCATCGTGTCCGTGCGTGTCGTGATGATGTTGATCATGTCCGTGTTCAGCGTCATCGACATCTGGCATCACGTCTTGCTCGTTGGCTTGCTTCGTGTACTTGAAATGTGCAGGTTCGTCATCATGTTCGTGGCCGTGATCATGATCGTGTTCGCCATGTGCGTGCCCATGGTGATGGTCTTGGCTTAAAACTAAGACAGCAACGAATGCATTTAACAAAAATAGCATCAGGAGCAGCTGGCTGCCACATCTCACGGGGGCTGCCATTGTTTATAATGAGATCGAGGCGCCGAGCAGCCTGAAGTAAACGTTAGTTCTGACGTGGCTCTATGCAGTGGTTTATGGGGGAAGCAAAACGTTGCAACAACGTCAGGCTGTACAACCCGCTAGACGGCGACACCACTGCAGCGAGGGCAACAAACGGTGGCGCCACATCACGGCGTTGGTGTAAGCGAGGATTACGGTTTACGTTCTAAAAAAATTGCAATTTAAAGCTGTTTTCATAAAGTTGTGAAACATTTTGTGAGAGTAGTTAAACGTCCATTTTTAAGGCAAAACGCCCAGGTAGGGGCATCTTGCCCCTTCCACCATTTGTATACAAAGTTTACGCGCGTATAAACATTTGTTTGTGCAATAATAATAACTGAAGAAATATATAAAGGGATCTGCATGAGGTTACTGATGAGCAAGAATATTTATATGTAACTATTAATGGCATGTTTCAGTAATGTATGCGTAGTCTGATGTAGAGCATATACTTTTGAATATTATCGTACAATTGCAACTAGACGTTTATCGATGAATATAGGGCCTGCAGTACTCCACGACGGGAACGGATGTATACGATGAGAACGAGAAGAACAATATTCAAAATGTATTTATAGCATGTATAAGCAAAAGGATAACACAAGACCAACATGTCGCACAAAATAATATCAAATATCTAGAAACATTTCAACATCTAATTAACGTAAACGAGCATGATAGCATTGTGTTCCGGCTCACGCATCGAAGTAATGAACACATGGTAGCTTTGTGTTCCGGCTCACGCATCGAAGTAATGAACACATGGTAGCATTGTGTGCCGGCTAACGCATCGAAGTAATGAACACATGGTAGCTTTGTGTGCCGGCTCACGCATCGAAGTAATGAACACATGATAGCATTGTGTGCCGGCTCACGCATCGAAGTAATGAACACATGATAGCATCATGTGCCGGCTCACGCATCGAAGTAATGAACACATGATAGCATTGTGTGCCGGCTCACGCATCGAAGTAATGAACACATGATAGCATCGTGTGCCGGCTCACGCATCGAAGTAATGAACACGTTTTAATTAAACAGCGTGTGCAACAGGCGACGAATTAACATACAGTTGGATAGCGTGCAACTCTCAACGAATGAACAAATAGTTAAACAGCACGTGCAACTGACGACGAATTAACAAAAAAGTTGGTTAATTTGCAACTCTCAAAGAACGAACAAATGCGTGCTTGAGATACAACTGCTGTGGGTTCTCCACCAACGGACTCGGGGTTTTCAACAACTGCTGTGAGTTCGCCAGCAACGGCTTCGGGGTTTTCAACAACTGCTGTCTATTGCTCTGCGCAGTGGCTTTAGGATAAATAACAGCTGCCGCATGGCTAGTCAGAACTGCTGTGATCTGGTCATGGTTTGCCTGCTGCTGTCACTTCTAGCGGAGCAAATTCGTGATAAAATTTTGTGTCATTGAAAGGCCGAGTGCCGCCTGCAAGAAACCCGTTCACGGTGCTCTAGACCGTCGCTGTCGCGTTGTATGCCTCATAGAAGAGCGGTACTACTTCGAACTGCTTGATTGCTCGCTCCATGTAGCTGACAAGCCAACTGTTGCACAACCGAGTGTTTGAGCGACTTAAAAAGGTTCTATTAAGCAGCTGAAGTCGATGGGTGCAGTGTGAAGGAAATGTAATGAGGATGACGCCACGCTCCTTCGCGAAGTCGATGAATTCAAGAGTCTTATGGCTCTCGCGGTCATCCATCAGGAGAATGTGTCGACTGTCCTACGTGCACCCTTCCATTGACACAAAGTGGCGGATCCACCTCAAGTAGAGGGCAGAATCTATATACCCTGAAGCGCGATCTTTGACGCCACCAATCGCACCGGCAGGGGCTCCATCCACGAGTTGATTCGGCATCCTCTTTCTAGGGAACACGAATAGTGGTGGGATAAACACCCCAGCAGCACCCACAAAACAGAGCGCTGTTATGTTCTTTCCCCGTTCGCCGCTTGCTACTTTGCGTACTTGTCGCACGTCGGTAGTGCACATGACTTTTCTACGTTTGGTAACTGTGCTGAACACGGTCTCATCGCAGTTCCAAATTGTCAATGGTCCAAACTCTCCTGTGTCCAAAACTCCCTTGTAGATCATTCTTGCCAGACTTGTTAGATCCGGGTGACGCTTCATGAACCCTGACAACCATTCCCTTCCAGCAAGCTTCATGAACCTTGACAACCATTCCCTCCCAGCACGCTTCATGAACCCTGACAACCATTCCCTCCCAGCAAGCTTCATGAACCCTGACAACCATTCCCTTCCAGCAAGCTTCATGAACCCTGACAACCATTCCATTCCAGCAAGCTTCATGAACCCTGACAACCATTCCCTTCCAGCAAGCTTCATGAACCCTGACAACCATTCCCTCCCAGCAAGCTTCATGAACTCTGACAACCATTACCTCCCAGCAAGCTTCATGAACCCTGACAACCATTCCCTCCCAGCAAGCTTCATGAACCCTGACAACCATTCCCTCCCAGCAAGCTTCATGAACCCTGACAACCATTCCCTCCCAGCAAGCTTCATGAACCCTGACAACCATTCCCTTCCAGCAAGCTTCATGAACCCTGACAACCATTCCCTCCCAGCAAGCTTCATGAACCCTGACAACCATTCCCTCCCAGCAAGCTTCATGAACCCTGACAACCATTCCCTCCCAGCAAGCTTCATGAACCCTGACAACCATTCCCTTCCAGCAAGCTTCATGAACCCTGACAACCATTCCCTTCCAGCAAGCTTCATGAACCCTGACAACCATTCCCTCCCAGCAAGCTTCATGAACCCTGACAACCATTCCCTTCCAGCAAGCTTCATGAACCCTGACAACCATTCACTTCCAGCAAGCTTCATGAACCCTGACAACCATTCCCTCCCAGCAAGCACGGTGTTGCGGTCAAAACGATGATTCAAGCTAGCTCGCTCGGCGAGGTTATATATAGTGTCAGTGCGTTTTTTATTGAATTTTCACTGGGGGGGCAATGTCCTAAAAGGGCACTCCAAATGGTTAAAAAGGGCAGCTTACGCATTATTTACATAATAATGTATGGAATGTATGAAAGCTTTATATTTATATATATATATATATATATATATATATATATATATATATATATATATATATATATATATATATATATATATATATATATATATATATATCCATATATCAGTATTTTTTATCCATATGGTTGCACACTGACGACTGCATCTCGGTATAAAATTAAAGCAGTAGTTAGAGAACAAGTCTCTAGCAACTTGCAAGTCAGTACGTTTGACAGTCGTCTCAATTTTACTAGACGAGCCCCGTTTCGCGGTGAATTTCCTAATGAATCCCAACGAGGTTGTGGTGGCTCACGATCCTTTCGGTCTGCATAGAGTGTGGACTCATGCAAGCCAGAGATGCCAACACCTTCTGAACTGAACCTGTGGTGACTGGCAGAAGTTGCCGCAATCTGACAGTCATCTTACAACCGAGATCACAGCCATCAGGCAGGAACGGCACATTCATCATGTTCTCACATTGCTCGGCTGCCCCGTCCGCAAAGTCAGAAGCTTCGTCTAGAAAAAGACGCCTGACGACACGCACGCCATGTTCAACGAATGATCCCAAGTTGCGTGATATCACCAACCCCTTCATGTCTTTGATGACGTCCTCCTGCTCCGGGTGGATGCGTTCAGACAAGTATTCGTGGGATGCTTGCACGACATCCAGCCTGATTGCTCGTGCATTACGGCGGTTCGTACAAACGAACTGGTGGTTGGACTTTCGCTGTGTTAGGTCCTCACTGGTGCTATCGGTTGAGCAACTCTCTTTCTCCTCTCTTCTTCCCGGGAATAGTCCATCCCTCATCAATCTAAACTTCTTGACGGCAGCGTCAGTCACAGTGAGAAGATCGCTGATGAACAAATCACTCCTTTGCAACTTCTTCTGGAGTGTTTCAAATATATCCAGGATGTCGCCCATCAGTGAGGTGATCCACTTCTGTTGGTGGTTCCAGATTCTCAGAAACCCTTTGGCTTCAGCCTACTCCTTTCTATCGCTGGTACTTTCTGGTGCCTGCATCTGTTCCCACACGTTAATGCAGGCTGGTAGGTTATTCAGCACAGCATCCGCCAGCTGCAGCTCGTGCTGGGCAAACCTGACATCGTGGTGCCAGGGGAACTGTTTGACATTCCCGGCTTGCGCTGATAACATCTTCATCCTTCTCGGCGTCCGGAAGAATCGTACGAGCCTCAGTAGATTAGACTTCCAGATGCCCAGTCCGACCGGTGAGCAGCACACCAGAAAGTTGCCGACCTCTTTGCACTTGGTCAGCAAGCAAACGCCATAACCCACCATGTCTGCCAGTGTTTGCCGATTCCCCGTTAGTGGTGACACCGACGAGCTTCGTGTCTTTACCTCCGGTCAGATCCAAAGTTTTGTTCACCGCTTCCAGCAGTCCAAGGGCGCCGTTCTTCTCTGGCGAATGCATGACGACGAACACACTCGTTACGCTACTATCACTATTAGCCATCCGTCCACTTACAAACTTGTGGTCCAACATTTGCCTGTCACAGCTGCCATCAACCTGCACACGTGCATCGGTTGAACATTTGAGACAGACGCACCTTTCTCTAGTTCATATATGACATCCAGCATCTGCTTGTAGTATTTCGGATCCCTTTAGTGTAGATTGCTTGACGCGGGCGTGAATGGAACAAATTCCACATCTGCGCTATATTGTCGCATAGTGGCCAACAGATGGTCCGACGCCAAACAAGCCAGAGATCGCATTGGCCACGATCGGGCGGAGACACTTTCGATTAGACAGTCGTTGTATACGTCGACACCCATTCGCAGAAGCATCGCAAACACAGTCTTATTGTAAGCAGTGAGTGCGCGTAGCCATGGATGCGACGTTGTGCACTCTTCCCAGGTTTCGTCCATCTTCTTCTTGCTTGTAGCTGCCATGTGCGGTTCAGAAGTCATATGGTTATTGACCCTTTCCAGCGTATCACTACAGTCCGTCCTGACGCCTCTTGCGATTGGCATAGTGCCATATTTAGAACTTTTCTTTGCCATCTCTTCATACTCCTGACATGTTGTGCATAGAATGTGAGCCCTTGTTCGGCCACATTTCTTTGCCGAATATGAGCGAAGCTCGGGGAATTTGTTGACACCATCTGCAATAGTTAAAGGAATTCCTGTGTACGTCGGTGTGCGGGAACTTGAAGGTCTCTGGTGTGAAGTTGCGTTGTCGGTTTCCAAGTGTCTGGGTAAGGTGGTGATCTTTGTCGCCAGGAGTGTGGTTAGGTGTGATGGCAGTGGATGGATCATGGCTGCTTGATGAACTGGTTATCGGGCGAGAACACGACGAAGGCAGTACCTCTATGACTGGTGGTACACTTTATCTTTGGGAGTGTCATCAGATGTGATGGCAGCGGAAGGATCATAGTTCCCTGGCGGCATTGTGGGTATGTCTGGCAATGAGTCATTGAGGCTGCGTCGAAAAATTGTGTCTAGGAGTTGACATTTTGCGGCAGATTTCTGTAGCTCTTCTTGTCTTCGTTTTGCATTTCTGTCTCTCCTAGGCATGACTGGCAGGATATCGACCTGGACAAACTAAATGGTTAAATGTAATAACTAACTCAGGAAAAGCATGTCTATTTAAAACATTTGTATAGTGGAATTACAATCCGAGCGGCGACATGCTCTAGACTCTAGACATAAATATACTGAAGATATAGGCTTAAGGCAGAAAAGAGAGTAATACAAAACATGTATACCATGTCTATCAATGAAATGGTTGGCTAAATACATAACAAATCAAAATATAGAAAATACGTACTTCCAAAAGTGACATGTGCAAATGTTGATTACATTTTATTTTAATATGTGCACCACCAACTTTTGAGTAACAACTTTCCAAAGTTGATGTCCCTGCTGACCGCCAACTTTCCATCTCACATGTAGAACACTATCAACTACATTTTAAAGTTTATTTGTTTAGTATGTATACAATATGCTTATTTGAGTTACCATGCTTAAAATTTCGATTTCTCAAAGATGCGGAGAATGAATTGGCTAGGTTACTGCCTCAATCAAAATCTACCCTGACAGGTTTATGGCTGTTATGATGTTTGTATCATCTTACCTACAAGAGGGATCATATTTGTTAAACGTTTCCAATTGCTTTCGTTGGACACTACACACACTTTGCCAGGTTTATTTATTATTTGAACAAAAAAACAGCCGACTGACAGGTTGTTGATACATCGTTAATCCCCGCCCGCTCGCTCTCGACCAGTGGTAATAGCGAATGGGCGTGGTTTAGTGTCACCTGTGCTATACCGGGTACGTTTCGCAATTTCGCGGCCAGGACACCGGTTTATGTTAACAGCTATTTCAACATCACTGTAAAGAACTGGATTGCACGCGGCTCAATCGTGTAAAATGTGATGGCACGTCTTGTTGTATTATGTACAATTGAAACAAACAGTAACATGCAGGTACACATATTTACATATACATAATCATTAGCTATTCTAGAACCGGAACACTGACGTCATAAGTAAACATTTTTATGGCTATGCCAAAGCACGTTTTCAGTTCTTCGCATGCACTGTACGAAGAAGCCATTCGGCAATACGTCACTGTTATTGCTATGATGCTATTACATTCCCATATCAATAAATTGGTCTTTTGTAGACATATTGCCCTTCTTTAACTTTGGAACTTTTTTATTTTGCCACCAATGAAAATTAACTAAAACACACTAACAAAAAGAATACAAATTAAGACCTACATTAATACAAGGGGCTGGTTGAGGAGAATGAGGGCACGCATTGGGGGGGGGGGCAAGTTGGTTTGACTGGGGGGGAGGGGCAATTGAAAAGGCTGGGGGGGCATTGCCCCCCCACTTTGTATGTTAAAAAACGCCCTGTATAGAGTAGCTTGGGGCATAACGCCCACCCCCTATCTAGTTACACGGCTCGAAAATTACAATTTCGAGATCGCCAGATGAAGCTACATATCGACATTCGTATCTGGTGCATCGGAGATTGCCGCAGAAGTAAAACGCGCGATAAGCTGTTCATATTAAAATTTAGTTTTATAATTATAATAATTGTCCTTGCCAAAGTAGGATTTTGTACAGTAACCACGAGAGACTGTGACAAAGAACGGAATGTATATCATAGACAAATATGCATATAATAGTTTAATAAATGTT
>BSQZ01000001.1:13283999-13636499 GCA_033239005.1 Lamellibrachia satsuma | reverse complement strand
CGAAATTAGGGGTATCACGGTAGGGCCTACTGCATAAAATAAGTCTACAATAATGCGCAGTCATATGCGCATCGTTGTGATACGTTGAAACATTTCGATGGAAATATTTACCGTACCTGTCGCTTGCTGGATGAGATGCCTTGTCCACGTGTTTCCCGATCCAGGGAAACTGGCCAAGGCCGTCGCGGGAAGATGACGTCTGGAGAAGTGAAGCTTGGGACAGACAAGGGTTTGGGAATGCCGCTGCTGTAAGTTCCACGGTATCTCAAAATTCAGCCAGTATATCGCTGCTAAGCATATAACGCACAACGCACAACAGACGAGGAGTCTTTTTAGTTTCATCGTCGAGTCTGACGTGGCAGACAGTTGCGTAGTGTTTTTTTTCTTCTGGAAATCAAACGCCACGACGGTTGCACTGGTCACAGTAATGTTCCGAAAGATTAAACAAACATTCTGCGTCTGCGCAGTGGTCTCGTAGCAGTCGGTAAAAGAAACCGGTCAGTGGTGATATCGGCCTTTAGTGAACTCAGCCTTTGTTGAACTCGGCCTCTTTTGGTGACTCGGCCAGTGACCTCGGCCGAAGTCACTGATCTCCACGAGGTGGGTAATCTCGGCCTGTTCGGTAGTAATCTCGGACTCGTGTCTCAATACACAAATAAGAGTGTTTATGTCACTGAAACAATGCGGTGATACTAATACCAATGGTTCGTTTCATAATGACATAAATACATTTGACATGTCATAGTGTGCACTACTTGAGGACCCAAAGTGCATTAGCTAAGAATGAAACCACGGTTATAAGTCCTAGTGTCATAACACGTATGTCACATGTTGGCTAAGAATTAAACCACGGTTGTAAGGCCTAGTGTCATAACATGTATGATACATGTTGGCTAAGAATGAAACCACGGTTATAGGGCCTACTGTCAATGCGCATGCGTGTGAATATTATCTATTATGCTGCGTTATGGTAGATTTTGACGGTATATTTTTATGCAGCGTACTGCGACGTCTCTGTAATAACTGCTGAACGTATCGACTTTTACTGACTAACATAACTTTTACCTACGTGTGTTTCAGTCCAGCTAGCCAGATGGTACAGGGCGTGGTTAACGGCCGCGTCGTCTCCACAGTTGCCACAGATAGATTACCTTGTGCGCAACGGAAATTACGCAAGACAGAAGGCGCGTCAACGGGATTCCGTCAATATCCCGTCAGTCCATGCGAGACGCCGGACGAGGGATTACAAGGCAGTTCTTCCCAGTCTACCAGCTGTCCAGGAGATCGTCATGGATTTCGACCGAACTGCGTGGAGTGCGGCTGACAGAGTTATGCCCATTGCCAGGGCTGCGCCTTTCACTGGGGACAAGCAGTGTGGAGAAAGACGTAGGAACGTGGCTTGCACGACAATAACACGTTGAGAAAACTGATGGCCTTGCCATTGCTCCCAGCCTAGCACAGCACTCCAGGTACACTGTATATAGGTACTATTTTTAAGCTAGTTTCTGCATGGCTAACTTGCTAACACGTATATGTATTATCTATATTAACGGAAGTGTATCCGATATGTAGTCCAAATAAACATATTTTACTGGTATCCTTCCGTGAACTGTTGTTACGACTTTTTTATGTGTATGCAAAACTCAATCGATCCATGTCAGTATATGCTGTACTAGAGGGCAAGGCAAGAACTGAGCTACTGCAGGCTTTGGTGACGTACATCTAGGAAACCTGGATCGATAGTCGTATCTGGCCTCCTACTAGCTGGTCGGTGATCGGACAGAGCGGCTGAAGAACAACGATCTAGAAGTATGGCACCACGGCTTCAACCGCAAGGGACGACAACATATGCCGCTCTATCAGCTGACGGGTCTGCTGTACGAGGAGGCGGCAGAGGTGGAACTCACCCTGCGACTGGCGTCCGAGGGAAACTGCACAGGCATCAGAAAAAGACGTTCAAGGACCTTCAGGGAAAGATTTCCTTGCTGTGGGACCTCTACAAGGCGACAGGACCGATATGCAGTTTTCGCCTTTATATGGTCCTGCACTAACAACATACACACGCGCGCACGAATGCACGCACGCTATACATTCGTCATTTAAAACAGCGACCAACGAGTAAAAATAACGGAAATATATACATATACAACGGAAATGAAATAAATCGATAATCATTTAAACGCATATACAGTACCTTATAAAGTAAAACGGTGCGTTATGTATTTGTCAAACAAATGACGGTATTATAAAATCGATACGGAGGCGACCGTCAAATTATTAGGAAGTGCGTCAGTACTTACTCAACATTTGACGATGTGTAATTCGTATCGTTTACAGTATAGAAGTGACACAAAGAAAAACTCTTATTTATGTATTGAATAGATGAATACAAAGTCTGAGACACAAGGTCGAGATCGTTACCAAACAGGCCGAGATCACCAGCGAACAGGCCGAGATCACCAGCGAACAGGCCGAGATCACTAATGCAGAGATCACTAACTGCCGATATCATAATAGCCCCTTTCACAGTGAGTTGTTTCAGATTAACTAATCCGAAATAGCGAGAGCGGACTAGCGGAATAGCAGCTATATTTAACGAGAATGGTCGCTAGATGGCGAAGTTGTATAATCTCGCGATGGTATAACGAGAACATTTTCGCAGAATGGAGGCTACTGAGAAGTATGTTTATCGTCTCTTTTTGTCGTGTTCACGCAGTTTTTAATTCAGTTTCATTCCTTGAGAATGGCTCAAGTTCGGCGACAGCTTGAGTGGCAAACTACGGTCGAGATGGCGGAAGCATAATTTTCCTGCCTTTAGAATTTTCCGTAGCTGAAATATCTTAGTGTTTATATCACTTTCTTTATGAGCAGTAACCACTCGGTATAAGTTACACTTTGTTTTGAATTACCGTTGATTTGCATGCTTGATGATAATTTGGTGTTACAACATTTTGATAAATAAAGAAATTATAGAAGCAGTTCATGTCAACAAGAATAACTTGAAGACACATAGCTGTCACAGACTGTGTAGGCGTAAGGTTGGCTTGTGTAAATAATTGAGTGTATGCGGTGCATGTAAGGACATGGAGTTGCCTCAACACAATGGACAATCAACAAATGTGTTCGGTGGAATCCGGTGGAATTTTAAGTAGTGCGCATTAGTCACCGACGCCGCCGACATCGAAACAAAGCCTGGGCCCGAGGTTATAAACCGTACTCAACTCAATTGAGCACGGTTTCATGCTCAATCCTCGCTTTCACACTATGCTCAAACTCAGGTGAGGTTATAAAACATCTTGAGCACGAAATCGTGTTCAGCGTTGAGCACTAAATGCTGAAATCCTGAGTATGCTCAAGACCATGCTCAACGCCGTGCTCAAGCATAAATAAAAATGGCAGCTCACGCATAAATTTATTGAAGTTGTTGAAAGTTCGTCCGTTTTCAGAAGATAAGCTGTCCGATTTTAGGGTCCAGGCCGCCTACTTCCGAGTTTTATCCGTATGAAGATCTGATGGAATACGAAATTTGTGAAAGATTTTGTTTGATGGTTCAAACTGCACTATTTAACGAACATTTGCCAAATGTAACCGCAGGCGCAGCAACGACAGACACCGCAAAACAAGTGGTAGTTTACTTTTAGTTGCGGCTTTTTTGGCGACGGGGACCATTCATTTACAGCTGCTGCAGGACGACAACATTATATTTCAAGTCAGAGTCATGATTCACACGAAATGTGTCTACAGAAATTAAAACTATGTGGTTTAGTTGAACGATTTATAACATGCCATACTGGACATTAAGGCATACCAATATGAGGCGCCGTAGCGGCCAAAAGGGTGATGAAACGGCAAAACCTGTCAAGTCCTGCGCGAACCGTCGAGTCCTGCGCGAACCGTCGAGATACTCTGGTTACCATTGAAAATAGCGTTGCCGTTGTAGGATGTGCAGCGAAGTAATGCCGCAAAAAAACATAATATATTATAATATAATATACTACCCAGGGGACAATGAATGGAAAAATGTGGTAAAAAACAAAATTTATAATTAAAACAACAATGCCACGCGACGGTCTGCAGAACACATAACGAATTCAGTGCAACGTTTCGCGTGAGCTGTCGTGGTTTAGCGGTAGAGCGTTCGCTTTATGTTCGGATGGTCCTAGGTTCGATCCGCGGTGTGTCTGATTTACGCTTTTTCTCGGTTAATGTTATCATTTTATCAATTATTATTATTATATTTAGTCATATATTCACTTTCGTTTAATTTCACTGACTGACAATGTGTTTTACTAAGTATGGCTTAGTACCGACTAAACAACTAAACTGGTTATGACGTTAAACAGCAAATAGTATGTGCAGCCGGTCAACTTTTTACACTTTTCTTGCCGACATTGCCGCGTTTTCATTGTCTTTCCGTTCAATAGAATAGTTATTTCATTTAGTACGAATTCCTTTTCGGCGATCTTTTACTTTCTGACCTAACCATGAAAATGACCACATAGAGCCCCCAAACTTCTCCTCACATATCTACTATACATATACACATGTCACGTGGCAAAAAAAGTGCATTTACTTTCTCAAAACAATCAAAATTTACAAAAAATTAAACCAAAATATCGCCCTCTCCTGCGGCGTCTACGCGTAGCGCCAAGGCTACCGTAAAATCGATGCATATGACAAGGCATCGTTCAGTTTCACCAAAACTCTGTGCGGGGGCGCTGCTGATTGAAATCAAACATAGTACAATTATGTATTTCTGTTTTAATTGTGCGTGGGTGCGTGCGTGCTTCATTGCTTGTAATTATGTATAAAGTATTATTTGTGTTTTTGCTATATGTGACATGTCATGTTCTTAGATAATTAGTTTAATTCATATTATCATCAGATTGTGTTATAGTTTTTAGATGTATTTTTTATTCTGAATGGACTTTGTCCTGATTTACGGCGCTATTTTAATACCAATTGCTTTTTAAATACAGTAATTACGTTGGCATCAGTATTGACGCATAATTTAAAGCGTACTGTCGAATCTAATACAAATGACCTAAACAAAATATTATTTTACTCACTGTACCGTATGTCATAAAGTGCCATTGTTGGATTAGGTGTGTATTGGTGGGGCCTGCTGCGCATTGCTAAGTTTATGTAGCAAGAGGAAACAAAACAAATATGGTTGGTAAAATGGCAATGCCCTTTAATAATTTTAATACCAATTGCTTTTTAAATACAGTAATTACGTTGGCATCAGTATTGACGCATAATTTAAATGTTTTACTTTATGTAATTATTACATAAAGTAAAACAGTGATATGCATGACAATGGGCATTGCCGACGACCTAACTAGATATAAAAAGCAATTCCCCTATCCTAGTAACAAAGAGTTGAACATATCGGTCGATGGGATTGCCAAAAATTGACTAGCTAAGCGTAATACATGTGGGGCCCAGAAACCACCCGTACAAACCCCACAATTATTACTTTGTCACAAAACGTGTTACTAGTATGTTTCTGTTGATACCACTGATTTGTTTAGAGATCAGCGGTTGTTACCTCCCATAATCAGTATTAAGTTAAACACAAAATAAGACACATGCGCGTAGATTGCAGCACATAACGCATTCTTCAGGAAAAGTAGCGTGTTTTTATTCAGCATGTAGATGTTTTATACATATAAAAAATAGAATCGCAATGAAAATAACCATTGTTTACTCAGCATATATTTGTCAAATACAGCCGAGCTGAAGATGTATGCCGTAATAAAAAGTTTTTATTTTAAGTGTCATTTATGTTATATGTTGTTAAGATGCACTACCTATGACAAATGTAATGTTATATTCACATAAATGCTAGATATGGCGCGTGTTGCAGCGTACAAATGTCATTTACGTTGATGTATGAAAAAATGTACTGGGCATCCCACAAACATATGTTGATCATTGTGCTTGCTTATAAGCTACTCAAAAAGTATGGTTTATTTGGGTGGTGGATATCTGTTGAGAAGATTTTCAAAAAGTCATGTTGTTTTTGCCTATGTTGACTCCTTTTTCGATTATATTTTGGGATATTGACAACACAGTAGTTTACGGTAACGTACTAGCCTATACTTGTAACAGCGTCAATATCGATCCTCAAAGATGGCATTTCTTGCCCTGATACACTTCCAATTATTCTGGCCGATATGTCGTACAATTCAGCGTTTTACCTCAGGCAAACCCAAATCCTCTATCATTGCCTATGCCAACGCACATGGCATCCTCGAATTTCTCGTACCCTTGGTGCACAGTTGGAAGCATTAATGTGCAATCACTGGTGTTGGCCTGGGGCCACTTGGACCTACCACAAAGCTCCTCTTCATGGAGGAACTTTAAGGTAGGCCCAAATTTGAACCCCAGGGGTGGAAATGACTGCATCCCAGTCGAAAACATCAGAATGTCAGGAAATGTAACGGTGCATTCATCATCTGATATAAATGTTTTAATGTACGCACATAACCTCAAAATATGATCATTGGTAGTAATGTGATGTTTTTATAAGTGATAACATATTATTTAATTAAAAATGTTATTTTTTTTAAATAGAACATGATTAACATTTCACCAGTAAATTAGCTACTCCTTAAATATGGATCTGTCAAAAATACATAAGAGAAAACACTACATAACTGTTTTTTTTAAGTAAACTGGAGTGCATCACGAGAGTTTGAACGGAAAGGCAATGAAAACGCGGCAGTGTCGGCAAGAAAAGTGTAAAAAGGTTGACCGGCTGCATATACTATTTGCTGTTTAACGTCAAAACCAGTTCAGTTGTTTAGTCGGTACTAAGCCATACTTAGTACCACACATTGTCAGTCAGCGAAATTAAACGAAAGCGAATATTGGACTAAATAGAATAATTGATTGAACCCAGGACCCTCCAAACATAAAGCGAACGCTCTACCGCTAAGCCACGACAGCTCACACGAAACGTTGCATTGAATTCGTTGTGTTATGCAGACCGTCTCGTGGCATTGTCGTTTTAATTATAAATTTTGTTTTTTACCACATTTACGGGATTTTTTCCATTCACTGTCCTCTGAGTTGTATATTATATTACATTATATTATGTTTTTTGCGGCATTACTTCGCTGCACATCCTACAACGGCAACGCTATTTTCAGTGGTAACCAGAGTATCTCGACGATTCTCGCAGAACTCGACGGTTCTCGCAGGACTCGACGGTTCTCGCAGAACTCGACGGTTCTCGCAGGACTCGACCCTTTTGGCCGCTACGGCGCCTCATACCTTTTGGCCGCTACGGCGCCTCATATACCAATACGATATATGCGAAGTGTATGTGTGCTGCAAAATAAAATTATTCCGTGAACTGTCAATGCCAATGTCATGGCCATGGCAATACAGCCACTTCGTTTTGTCACTGTAAAGAATTAGGCAGTGATTTAAAACATTTCGCCAGTTTTGAGTTGGGAATATAGCAAATAATATATAATTATGTGTTTATAACATAATATAGCTAATCTAAATATTATATCAACTGGATTAAGCTTACATACCATGCTATATTTATATTATTCATGCAGCCCGACCCCAGGCCAGGTCACCCCACAAGACGCTCCGTCAGTGTCGTCATGCTGACTACCATGGCAACTACAGTTTGATCATGGAATCACGACTTTGTCCGCCTCTGTGTACAGCATTTAGAACGACCTGATTAAACCCGCACTTGTGAACATGTGCTGGATTGGGCTGTCACTGAAATCACTGATCACTTAGTCTGTTGTTTAAACTACCGAGTCATTTAACAAGATTGCCATCCAAGGCAAAGGCCCAGATGGCAAGTAGACAATGAAGCCATTGGCTTATCGAGATTCCAAATTGTTTTCATCTATGTGTAATCCGCCCTCCTGAGATATGTGTCAACCTTGTTTTCAAATATATTCACACTGTATATAATTCGTTTCATTCATTTATTGTCCTGTGAGAACGAGTACTTCCTGGTGTCCAATATACGCTGATCCTACTAATGTTACCTCATGTCCTCTAGTTCTGCTATCCTTCTTGAGTGAGAAATAAATATTGTTATCAATATTTTCTTACCCATTCAGTATCTTAAAAAACTTCAATTTTATTTCCTCGTAACCTACTAGGGTTGTTGAATCACATTTTAGGCGTTCTTCACAAACAAGATCTCTCAGTTCTGGAATCATTTTAGTTGCTCTCCTCCGTATTCGTTCAAGCGTATCTATATCCTTCTTACGATATGGTATCCAAACTTGTATACAATATTCTGAGGTCTACCTATTGCAACTGGCATGACTAGCATTAATTTTCGTAATTTGATTACCTATGACAAGTCTTCGCACCAGCTGTTGCTGGTGTGAAGACAGTGATCGTAAATATGTTAATATATTAGAAAATGTCACATTTTCCACACGCGGAATATTATGGGTGAAAGTGCTGATATGTGTATCCAGCTCTCGTGAGTCAAAATCGCAGCCACAGAAACCAGTAACAGTTTGGAAATCATCTTTGTATGCGTCCTCACCAGCTGTTTTTAGGAGAAGCTGCTCAATTCATGCATTTATTGTAGTCGCGTTGATCGAATCTATCTTTGATAACCGTCACAGCGAGGTCCAGAGCCTCGTGATATATGGCTCTGTATAGATGTTTTGGTGTTTGGAAGTATTCTGGCACTGCTGTCCCACAATCAAATTTAGATTGAGGGGCTGCTCTGCGTCTTGATCTACGTTCTTTAATTTCCCTCGAATCTGCTTTGCTCATGACAGCAGCCCAAAACAAGTCAAATCCAGTCTCTGTGCATAAGTTGCTAAAGGCTTCACATTCACGGATGCAACTGACTGTTCTTCAGCTGTTGACAAGTTTGGCCATTGATTAGTTGTGCTTAGACTGTCAGTATGGCGCAGTACACATTCGTCCAAAGCAAACCCATAAAAATGAAATTTCATCAATATGTTTGATAACGAGCACCTCTGATCCGTGCCTTAAATTTCGTGTCTGAACAGTTATCGAGATGATGGTATGTATTGCTGGTGCTCGAGTAGCCCATCGCGTAGGACACGAATATCTGGGAACGATTGCAAAATTGTTTTAATTGTTCTCTAATTCGGCATTTTATTATTTCATAAGTGGTGTCCAATGCTTCTTCATTTAGGTAGCTACGCCAGTGTTCGCTCTTGACACAGTAGTGCAGCCATCACAACATTGTCATCTAACTTCGTTTATGGAAAGATTTATTCGTATTAAACTATCCTTAATCAAGTCTGTGATGGTAGAAGCATCGGCGCGCTCTAATTTACGAAGACCAATGACATCTTCGCGAACCACAAGTATATCGTCTATCCATCTTATGCTAATTACAAGCTGTTTCTGGTTCGATGGGTCACTCGTTTCGTCACCCACGATGCTGACAAATTCCGTGTTCTGCAAGCAGCTAGCAATTTCTCCCAAGACGTTCATGCCCAAGACCTGCCACATGTTATTTTGCATCTGTACACTTTCCGTCCATGTCCATGCCCATGGCGTCTCATCTTGCTCTCCTCGTCTCCAAACTGTTTCAGTCGTATCATCACGCTGTTCATTGTTTGATATAGCTGCAGTTCGCAACGCTGCCGCAGTTTCTTACACGTATTAGTCAAACTGGCGTGCTGATCCCAGTTGATAACATCAGCCGTGATCAGCACGTGATGGGGGGAAAAGTTGTCGGGCTATAGCCTGAGCGGCCGAAGTGGTTACTACGCCCTTGTTAACATTACATGCTGTTCATACTATCATAATGGCGGACTGAACTGAACTTCAGGACAGCAACTGAACTTCAGGACAGCTTAAATGCAGTATCTCATTGTTGTAAATTATGGTCATTGAAAACTACTACATCTAAGACTAAAGTTTAATCTTCCCTAGAGGTAAAACCTGTAATATTCCTATACTATATTTCAATGGAATATACCTAGATGTTAGTTTTTACAAAGTTCATAATGATGTCAACATAAATTATAATGGAAGGTTTGTTCTTACTAAGCAAAAGCAATATATGCAAGCACGGAAAGCTATGTATAGCTTGATTGAAAAGTCAGGAACGTTATTTTTTCCAATTGATATAATAATGTTGCTATATGTTGTGAAATACGGAAATATTACAATTGTGACATCATTGGAAAGCTTCACTTCGAATTCTGTAAAATGGTATCATATGTCAATAAATCTACTCTTAATGTATGATATAATGGAGAACTAGTCAGACTACCACTATTGATATAAGTTAAGCAAAGTATAGCTAGTTTCTTGATTAAACTATCACAAGGAAAACATTCAAAGTTATCAGTGATAATGTAGAAATTATAATTTAACTTAAATAATGTGTTAATGTTCTCTTTATTGTTGTTAAGGTTACGGTTAAACAAGCTAATGCGAATATATAAATTGTTCAACTTTGTAACTGGTAAATTTAACTAACATTGACTGTTCGTCCTACTTAATAATATTATGAGTACTTGCAAGTACTTTGAGCATGTTATCTTTATCTTCTATACCATATAATGGTGTTGGAGAATAAATCGTATATTGTCTTGTCTTCTGATTGGACCGCAAAAGCTGTGACGTAGCATACAACAACTCGGCGTTCGCGTCGGCCTCGTAATCACCGTTGTTGCAACCGTTGACGACCAAAGAGCCACAGTTGGGAACGCCGTCAAAGGAAACGAGTGTCTGCCTAGCAGGACAACTTACCCTCAAACGCCGAATACCCAAACAAAAGACAACTGAAAAGATAGGGTGTGCCCAGTATGTTATAGACGTTTGAAGATGGGCCAACCAGGGACTGGATCCAGTGCCACAAGTGCATCGAATTGTGACACGAACGTTGGTCTAATTACTTGATAACTGACTCAGGTTTGTTTCGGCAAATTGCCCCGGTATGAAAGTCATCTTGGCCCAGGTGTGTGGTAAGATGGCGAATATTGGGTCATTAATTGATACAAATATGTACGCTCTCATTTTTATTGCATTTTAATTATTATTATCTTGACAGAAGGTACAATATGGCCTACACGTGTTCTTGTATTGAAACCAGATTACTGATTTTAACGAAGGCACATTAATCAGCTATTAACGCTCAATGTCGTCAACTAGCCCCGGTTCCCCCAACATTAAAGAGGTAATTGCCCTGGCATGGATGGCAACTGTTAACATTTACGTGCCCGTTTTGTGATTACTTGAGCCCTTTTGAGATTATTTACCAATTGTTTGTGAGTTCATATATCGGTCGTTTGTGATCGCGTTAAGACTTCCGGTTTGATGTCGAACTGTTTGAGAAAATGTATTACGACAAAAAGGCCATCATATGTATGAATGTATGTATGTGTGTGTGCGCGTGCGTGCGTGCGTGCGTGCGTGTGTGTGTGTGTTTGTATAGACATGCACGCACACGCACGCACCCACCCACACACACACACACGCGCGCGCGCGCGCGCACACATTTAATTTATTCGTCAGCAGTCCTTCTCCGGGTGCTTAGTAGTCTGCCTCGTTTTCCTTTTCCAATTGGTGTTCACTTCAGAGCGGCGCGTGGAAGGCTATCTCTGTCCATGGCCAAGCCATCTCCATCTTCTCTGCTTCACCTCATCTACGATGTCGTTGATGTTCGTGGTTCAACGAGGCAACACGGGACAAAACGGCGGATACAAGGATCTTCCTTCGCTTGTAGTCTATCTAGTTTGTCGGACAACACACACGTCGAAAAGTGCTGCCATCTGTAGCGGCGATTTCAAAAAAATATTGATCCTTTCCGTTCACCAGATGGCGGCATGGGGCAGCGTGATTGTGAACTGACAGCAATAAATGTATCAAACCAGTCAGAAATAAAATGACAATTGTATTGCATATATGTTTGATAAATGTCACGGCACTGACCAATAATATGGCGAGTGTCTTTTTTCCCGGTGAAAGAAAGTTCCGACCATTAGTTCACGCCGCGACCTCTGCCAGGCTTATGCCTCCGATTCTGTCTACCACGCCACACCCACCTCTTCTGGAGAGTGCTAAAGATGACTATACAGTCCAACGAAGACCAAGAGGTCGGCTACAACGTTGGAAGCGTGGGTTCTCCTCAGGGCCCGCACTGCACATCATCTCAGCCAATGTTGAAGGTCTTTCAGAAGCCAAACAACAGCTTCTGACAGATACAGCGAGAAATAAAAAAACATGAGATCAGCCCGAGGAGTCAAAACAAAGGTTCGTTGGGTGTATTTTCTGTGCTTGGCGTACACGCACACGCACACGTGTTGGCGTGATCAGCTCGTTTCACAAGTGTGACTTTTCGTTCAAAGCGTATTAAACCCGATACCTCATCAACTCTCCCCGAATTAGTACTTTAAAATGTTGATACTTTCCAGATGAAAAACTTATCGCTGTGACAATGTTATGACACAATGGTGGTCATTTTTGCGTGTAATTGACATTAAAACAAAATAGCACGTGGGCATTGACTCTTTCGAACTCTTTGTATGGATAAGTATTGCGTATACGTGAGTATCACGGCACGCTTGGCCGCGAGTTGTTAAGCTTCTGCTTGCTCCATTTCCACAAGAAATTGTGATTGAATTTGAAATGAAACACACAGTATTGTATGTACGCTTTACTGCAGTTTTCTTAATCAGTGCAAATTATTGAATTGCATTGATTTATATGGGGGTCCTGGCCCGCTGGTGGACCCATCAATCAAGGGACTTGGCAAAGGCCTGCCTTTCGCTTCCTGGACGACAAAACACATTTTTACGAGGCTATTAGGAAAGTTATTAAAATGCATGAAACACAAGAAGTACACACGCATTTCATATCGATAATCATTCTTATAAGTATATTACTAACATTACTTGACATTGACAATGTACAAATATATTATAATTATGAAAAAAATCAACATCACGTAACGTCATACGTGCGTTGATTTCGGACAGTATTGCCCAATATTAGAAAATAAACATCAATCGTTTGGAAAAAAAAATTGTTTCTTGATGACAGTATGCAGATAGTATGTCAGGGGATACATGTGTAGAGAGGGTAGTGCGTGTTAGTTTTAAATCTTGAGTTGAAAGTTGATTTTGAATAGGCGGGAAGTACCCATCTATTTGGGCGTTCGAGTAGGCCTGTCAATTAGTTCAGTTCCGATTAATCCATTCCCTAAAACGTTAACTTCCAACAATCGCAGAAACAACGAGCGCGCGCGGCGAATACTTCGGTACGTAAACCGTTCGAGAATATGTAGCGCCATCTGGGCGGTTTAAATTAATTATAGTAGAAAACACGCTTAGCAAGTGTACTTCGACTAGATTGCTTGGTGTGTATATCCCGTCCTGGGGACGGGCATTTTTGCTAGTATATCTAATAAGGGCGGACAATGCATAAACACAAAATGTGGACTCTCGATAAACCTATGGCTTCCTTGTCCACTTGCCATCTGGAACTTGTAGCTTTGGAAGGTAATCTTGATAAATCTGATTAAATAACGTTTCGAATTATCGAGAAACGAAGTGCAGTGGCCGCTGCGTGTGCCTTACTGTCCTAGTTACGGCTTTCCGTTCTCGGAACATCTTGTCGGTTTGACCCAGACATTGAATAACCGAAGTCAAATCGCAACTTAAATTGTCACACTATCCCAACATGTCAGCGTGCATTAGTATCAGTTAGCGAGTCCTCAATAGAGTGATGCATATTACGACACATTTGGTGTCTTGGAATTGGGATTGTCAGTGTCACTTGCAATAAATTTCCCAGGATCTCGTTACTGGAAACAAGGCGAGAAACTGAGCAGCCAATCTCCCATATGGTTTGTTTCAAAGTGCGAATATGGAGTCAGTGACGCAGGTGATTCAGAAGCAAAGTGGACCATCTGTAGTTTCTTTTGCCACCGCGATCAGATTATTACATCTAAATGTTTGACACACAGGAATGCACGATAAAATGCATGTGCCTAAAGCGACACACTTTACGCATTGATAGATTTATGCTTACATATTCTTTCTGAATTACATGTTTCGTTTGTCTCGTTTTAGAATCATTTCACGGAGAAATCAAACCTATCCTGTATCCATTACGGCATGCAAGCTCGTTTGTGCAAATATGTTATTTTTGGATGAAATTATTGGACGTCAATCCCAAAAATAAAGCCGAGTTGATGCATTGTCGAAAAAATATCGATTTCGACATATAAGTGACTATACGCACTACACCCCCGTACAACGAGAGCAGACGAAGGTCTAGATTATCTATCTATCTATCTATCTATCTATCTATCTATCTATCTATCTATCTATCTATCTATATATATATCTATCTATCTATCTATCCGTCTGTCCGTCTGTCCGTCTGTCCGTCTGTCGGTCTGTCCGTCTGTCCGTCTGTCCGTCTGTTTATCTATCTATCTTTATCGAAGGATCAGTGTAGGTTGGATATCAGAAACAACTAATTTTATAGAGGAAATAATTGAGTGAAACAAAGTATCTACAGATTGTGTAAATGCTCGCAATGTTTTTTTTACTATTGACAAATGTCTCAGCAGGAGGGTTACACATAGATGAAAAATTGCTACACACTCGATAAGCTATAATGGGTTCCTTGTCCAATTGCTGGTTGTTTTGCCTGGGATGGCAATCTTGTTAAACCTTGTTATTTCTTGTTAAATCCAGACTGACATCAGTAGTCGTTCGATGGGCAAGCTTCCGATTGCCTTCGCCAAACGACATTTCCGTGACAAAGCAAATCTAACGAATTTCTATCAAATTCACTTCCACAGAAGGATTTTTGGTTTGGCGAACTGGAACGTCGGCATTCATATTCCATTTAATGACAACCGTGTGCATAGCTATGTTTGTTTTATTTAATACATCGACTTAAATGTATCCTAGCACAAATGTCATATGTTTACAGAAAACTTTAACATGAATTAATTTGATCAGTGCTATAGAAATCCTTGACGAGGTTACTCTGTCTACGCGCAGTTCACATAGACCCGAGAGACTACGTATTGATTTCAGTCATTCATACACACATTTACCATTCGTCTACATATTCAGAAATGTCTTTAAAAAAGCCTGAAAGTATACACGACATCAAGTTATCGAAACACGAATAGCAATGTACGTCCTAGTATGGATAACTATTGGGGATAATTTTACGATTGCAATATCATTGTGATATCTGTATTACCATTGTAGCATTACTGCGATATTTTCGCAATAGTTGCGATAGTACTGAGATAGTATAATGGAATAGTGAATATCTAGAAGAGCAAGGCCAAACCATAATTAACGGCTGGCGCCATCGGTGGCCTTGGAGGCAGTTGATTCAAACTGGTGAATCCGTGAATGCATGGTGCGCTTTTATCAACAATTGTTGATATTAGATCAACAAATAAGTAAAATTATCCAGTATGGTAGAACTTTTTTTACAAAATACTATTACACAGACACAAATAGGCCTGCTGATTTGTTTTGCAACCAACTGTAAATGTCGGTGTTAACTGTACAATCGACGATAACTATCGATAGTTAAATTTAATATCGATATTACGGCATCGTCAAGAATGTTGCAATGCATCGATAGTTTGATGCATTGGTACACCCCTAGGACTCTGTCTGGTATGCCCTACTGACCTGGTTACGACTTTCCGTTATCAGAACATCAATTAAACGTTGAAGTCAAAAGTCAACTCGCCTCTAAAAATGTCGCCTTATCGCAACATGTGTAGATAAGCACCAGTGAGCGTGTTGACGAGGTTGACCAGGCGGACACCGCTTTGGCAGTGTCTCGCAAGTTTCACCTCCAATACATTCATTTTCCAGTGTCACGTTCCTTGAACCACAGCAAGAAGACCAGCAAGTTTGCCCTTTGGCTTCTTTTAAAGTACGGTAGAAGCGGTGTCCTAAACATTATATAAGCTGTGTGGTTTCTCTTGCGAGCACGATCAGATTTTTGAGTCTTCCGGCGACTGTTCCATGAGATGCTTGTCCACGCTGATCTCGCCGGCACTGCAGTCGTCCGGGGTCTCCCACCAGAGGGAGTCGTCAAAGAGGGGCTTTTGCTTTGGCTGGTCGAAGAAAGGCAGACGAATCAGCAGCCCTGTATATAACATAGATTGCGTTACCAGTGTTTGCCTATTCGTGCCCGTCTCCGGTGGGGGGGCGTCGATCGAACGAACCCCTTTTTGAGAGATTTATTTGTTTGACTGTAACATTTTTCAGAAATCATCCCATAAATTCCAGACTAATGATGTACGCCCGAACCCCCTTTTTCAAAACCAGGAGGACTGTCCCGCTATTTGCATCCAGCTGAATTAATTAGCTACGTGTGCGGGTATGTTTTGTTTGCAAGGATTATGGACATGCGTCCTTTAAATGCTGCCGTATATAATCTTCTCTTGCTTTGCTCAAGCTTCATAATAGTTGAGTATTAGTATATGTATTGTGATGCGTGGCTCCTACTTCAAATTATATTTGCTTACAATGGTCAACCTGCAGTGGCGTATTTGGGGGGAAGGCCATTGGTACATGCCTCCTCCTTTGGCTTAATGTGTCCATGCCTCCCCCTTTGCCTTAATGTGTCTATGCCTCCCATTTAGCTTAATGTGTCCATGCCCCCCCTTTGGCTTAATGTTTTAAAATGTTTCCGTATTTTCCCGTTGCGCCGCTACATGGTAGCATGTATGACTAGGCTTGCCCCCTCCTTGGCCTCCCCTTGCCCCCCGGCCTCCCCTTGCCCCTGGCCTCCATCTTGCCCCCATTGGCCTCCACTTGCCCCTTGCTCTCCCTCTTGCCCCCTGGCCTCCCCCTTTGCTAGAACGTAGACACTGTCAACATACTTAGTATAAACTTATAGTATTATGCAATCCAATGTCTAATACTTATTAGTTTGGCACAACGATATGTCCCTTGATTTCGATTAAGTTGATCAGTTCCGTTTACGATTTTATCAATTAATTAATCAATATTTTATTTGCAACAAACAGTTCAAATTCCATGAGTAATAGTGTGTTGGAAAGGGGTTGAACAGAAGTGTAATAGTGTGTTGGAAAGAGGGTGAACAGAAGTGTAATAGTGTGTTGGAAAGGGAGTGAACAGAAGTGTAATAGTGTGTTGAAAAGGGGGTGAACAGAAGTGTAATACTGATATGTGGTTCATCTCCGACCAGAATAGTTATGTATATTAATACAATATGGAACTTACAAAAAAGGCTAAATTAAACATCCTTAACTAATATGTACTCTGCATACAACAAGAAGATCTATTTTATAGCGTTTCTTTCCAGTGATGTTTTTGTGTAATCAGTTCCATAATGTCACGCCATTTTTCAACAGTTTCAATTAATCATATCGCTTCAACGACACCCGTCTGATAGCGAGCAGCTATTGTGATAGCATTACATTTCCCCGCAATAAATTACCTGTCAAGCTGCCGCCAACGATGGCGATGATCACGGTGACTCCAAGGGCAAGGACCTGGTAGCCTGTCTGGCCGATGGCCGACCTGCCAATGCCGGCACCAATGTCAGGCAGAACGACCTGGATGTCGTGAAGAGCCGTCGTGTTGGCCGCTGGAGCTCGCACTGGGAAGATCTCGTACATGCTACAACAAAGTCGCTACCAGTTCCGGATTAACCATGGTACAAGTGGTACACCCACCCCAGGTTCCTTCCTAAATTCAATATTTTCGCTCGTCTCATTTTAGAATCATTTCGCGAAAATAAAACTGATATAATATCCATTAAGACATGCATGCTCGTTTGTACAATATTTTTTGAAGTTTTGGTTAAATCATCAGAAAAAAACAGTTATTTTCGACTGCGTCCGGTCATAATCGCATAAATAAAAAAATTGGCTAAATGAATGTTATGTTGACGTTACGTTAGAGTCTTTTATTTTTTCTTTGACTACAGACGTCTGCCCCTTACCTGTAGCCATACACGTCGACCGTAGCGAACCCGGCGGCAATTGCTCCGGCTATGGCTCCAAGAATTCCCGGCATGCCATGCAAGTTGTTCACACCGCACGTGTCGTGAAGCTTGATTTTCGAATTCAGTAATGGCTGCAACAAATGGTTATGTTTTATTAATGTTTGATTTAAACTAAATATTGTGTAAATGTTTAGTTTAATTGATACGAATGCACATTGGTGTTTATTATGTTGTAGACATTTACTACTGATGAGCATAGTTTAGCAAGAGCAGTTATAGATTCCGGTGGATTTTGACTACATTGTGTTAGATCGCAGATTTGCCTCCAGTGGTAGCCTGGATGACGAAGTGAGATTTGCTACAAAATAAACCAACGGCCCATTCAGCAATCCAAATAGCATAAGAACATAAAACAAGACTTGGGAATCTAAATTTATTTGATTTCATAAGCTACACTAGACATATAAATGGGAGTTAATAAAAAACACTGTGGGTCTATATCCACAATGTTTTGAAAACGTTCCGTAACGTTCAACCAGGCTCACATTGCGTCCAGTGACCTCTACCATAGAGCATTTCATAACTGTTGAACGAGCAGCAATATAATATTATATCACTATCCTACCGTCAGATATCTGTAGCCGACTGTAGAGAGAATGCCAGCGATTCCACCAATAAGGACTGCTCCCCACGGTCGTACCATTAGGTCAGCGCTCGTTCCTATGGCAACGCCACCTGCCAGCGTCGCGTTCTGGATGTGCACCTACGGTGTAAAGGAACGGTAGAAGTATCTATTAGACTGAACGTTACAGTAGTGATATTCTTGAATGACGTCACACCAAAACGTAGCCGTAACGATGAAGAGGCTGTGTCAACTGAGACGACGTGGTGTGAATGAAATTGCGCAAATACAGAAATGACAGCACGAGGATTTGAACCCCGCCCCGGTCCTCTCGACGGAGAGGACCGGAGAGTCCTCTCGATGAGAGTCCTCTCGGCGGAGAGTCCTCTCGACGGAGAGTCCTCTCGACGGAGAGTCCTCTCGATAGAGAGTCCTCTCGGCGGAGAGGTCTCTCGGCGGTGAGTCCTCTCGACGGAGAGTCCTCTCGGCGGAGAGTCCTCTCGGCGGAGAGTCCTCTCGGCGGAGAGTCTTCTCGGCGGAGAGTCTGGCGTTCTAACCAATGCGCTAAACTAAAGGTACGTTCTTCCTAGTGCGGTATACAATCCTTAGAACTGTTCAAAGGAATTTACAAGCACGCACGCACGCACGCACGCACGCACGCACGCACGCACGCACGCACGCACTCACGCACGCACGCACGCACGCACGCGAATACACACGATGCACACATCTGATATAAAATAAAATAATGATGATGAACCTTTATAGCAACTAATCTTCAGGAACCTGAGCTAGAGGCGCAACAAACCAAAATTGTTAGCATAATCTTGAACATGGACGCGCAAAAGAGAGAGCAGCGGTAGGGGCTACCACATCCGCTTTATAAGACACAGTTCTGAGTTCAAGACCCTGACCGGGCATGGGTATTTTTGGCGTAAAAACCTGGCTCTCAACATTGGGGACTGTGTATCTCTCATAACTCGGATAATCACGTTAATGTCGGTGTCGTCTCATTTAATTGGAGACGTAAAACAGCCACCGAGGACGACATGCACCCTGGCAGTGACCACCCTGGCAGTGACCACCCTGGCAGTGATCACCCTGGCAGTGACCACCCTGGCAGTGACCACCCTCAGTGACCACCCTAGCAGTGACCACCCTGGCAGTGACCACCCTCAGTGACCACCCTGGCAGTGACCACCCTCAGTGCCAGCATAGACAGGTTGGCTTGGCAATAATGTTCTCAAAAAAGCTGACTAGAATGAGACCTCGAAACGCTATACAATTGTAATAACCACAACATACAGACTAGTCAGTTAATAGAACGTTGCCGAGTGCTGAAAACAACTAGAAAAGTCATTATCAGAGCAAGTTACCACCGAAGATATAAGGTGGACAAACAATTTGGACTAAATATGTCTTACGGTTTTTTTTTCGGAATGTAGGTATAGTTGCAGATGATATTGATTTACGGATGGCTGCTCACGCCCGGCCTACTCCACTGACCATGTCGAGCTTGGCCTTGCCAGTGACGAGGGCAGACACGGCGAAGGTGACGAGGCAGCTAGCGGCGAGCGACAGATACGTGTTGATGACAGCACGGTGCTGGTCATCGCCAGGGGCCAGAGCACCATTGAAGCTTGGCCAATACATCCAGAGGAACACGGTCCCTGTACGACGCACGGGATAATCAAATTAAGACATATAGGCTTAATAAAATAGGAAAACGGACAATGTTGAAATCATGCAGTCTGCACAATATCACCTGCTGGATTGTTAGCAGAAATAAATCCTTTTATACAAAACTCTGCAAATACTTTTTGAGCTGGGTTTATAACAAAAGAAGTATCTGGAAAATGTATGCGTCAAGTGGATTTGTGTGACTTTACGTTTGCAAATGCAAGTATAATATTGGACGGAACACAGACCGATCATGGAGAAGAGGTCGCCGTGGTAGGAGGAACCCTCATTGGCCGAGTCTTTGACTTCCATCGTGTACACGACTCGTGCGACCGCCAGACCGAAGTAGGCGCCGAACGTGTGGATAAACATCGACCCCCCGACGTCGGCGACCTGCAAGGAAACAGAACAGGTCTCGGTTGACACATACACCATCTGGCTTTTATATGTAATGTATACAGTAATGTATATAGTAAAACCATTTCATTATTATTTCATTCAACGAAATCATTATGGGTCAGGGAGGCTCCTTCGAAAATTAGGCTTGGTATCATTGGAACTATGTTTATAATATCCACTTACTTCATTAATAATTCATAATTGTGTTTTATATAGTCCTTTAGTGTATGTGTCATTTGATATTAAGGAATATTAATAATTTTTTTACGAAGTAGATTTGTGGATAGTCAATTTTAATTCCCTGTGTCATTCTTGTTTACATTTCGTTGACATGTGACATGAGGCCTACCCGCAGCAGGCCGACGCCGACATATTCATTGACGGTGTAGAAGACAACTTCGACGATGGCCATCACGACCACCTGGAAGGGGCTGAGTTTGCCGAGGACTGCACCGAAGCTGATGAGGACTGCAGCAGCAGCGAAGTCCGCCGTGATCAGACTGCCGGAGACAACGGGAGGGATTACTGTGTGACTTTATCGCGAATACAATAATCATAGTAACAAAATGCACAACTGATGCAGTGCCGTGGTCACTGAATGTTTTATGACGCGTTGCATGATGCTGTTGCTAAAAGTAGAGATATCCTATTTAAAAGAGATAAACTTATAACTAAAACAATAAATGTAAGACTATATCAACGCGGAGCAAATAAAACACGATAAAGCGTTATTAAACAACGGTACACATTACACAGAATTAAAAAGGCCTTTTCAACATGCAAAGCAGTTCTGCGAATTCTTGTTTATATAAAACGTGACCAATGACTCTGACCGCACGCGCTGGTCTATACACAAACACAGTGGACGACCGGTCAAAGGTGCAAGGACGGGTCGTCTTTATCGTAAAGTATCGTTTAAACTAAACCAAACAACAACAGAAATGCGAATATTTCAACACAGGTTTTTGTCTCGACACAGTTAAAGGTGCTTAATCAATTCGATTTTTTTCCTAGTCTCATTTCAAATTAATTTACGAAAAACCAAACCTACCCAGTATCCACTGCAACATGCTTTGTGCAACTTTAGTATGTAGTTTTTTTTTTATGAAATCATCAGACAAACTGTTAAATTAGTTAATGCTTGTTCAAGCATTAACTGAAGTGAAAATCGAAATGCTGAAAAATCATGATTTTCTTCCTTGGTGAAATTTCGTAACTTTATCATGTGATCAGCAAGAGGATGGAGGTCACACCCATGACCAGCATTGACCCACACAGTGTTTACCATTTTGGATATCCACGCACATTACTTAAGCTAGTCCCACACTACACATCTGGACATAAGTGAACCGGATTTGCGATGAGCTGAACCATTTGCGGAAGCAGCTTTAAGGGTTCCTGCTCGATTTAATGTTTCCCTCGTCTCGTTTTAGAATAATTTTGCAAAAAATCTAACCTATTTGATCTAATCTACTTTTGACCGGATCCAGGGCAACCGTTTTAATAATAATAACAATAATGCACTTCATATTTACACTCATATCCAGAGTACAACTCTGTTCAAGGGTGTTTACAATGACTAAATGGACAAAAATGTGCGTAATAAAATTAAACATATATGTATAAGGCTTAAAACTTAATGAAAACAAAAATGTACTAAGCAAAGCTAAGCTAAAACTATCAATATACATGAAAAAGCATACGCATAAGTAAATAATTAATTAATTAATTAATAATTAACAAACAATAAAAATAATAAATAATTAAAATAATTAATAAATGAATAAATAATTAAAATAATAAACTAGTGTAATAGTAGAACATTAAGAATAATGTTAATAATAAATACTATGATATGAGTGGTATATAGAACTAAACATTAAAAGCAAGTTTGAAATAAAATAATGAGTGTTAAGAGGCGCTTTAAAAGTGTCTATGCAGCCGGTCAGACGCAGGTCTTCCGGTAGAGAGTTCCATAGAGTCGGTCCAGCGCGAGAGAATGAACAGCGGCGGTAATGCTCGAGGTTGTGGCGCGGAACGGTGAGTAGGGCGCGATCGGCAGCTTCATATGCCGTGACGTAACGGCTATTCGTAGTTTTGCAAGTACCTGATCTAACGATCAAAGTCAGTAAATTCTTTTGAAGATTTTATCAATATTGCGCACGCTTTTATGCGGCAGTAAGATGTGGTGTCCTGATTAAGTTGATAGTCTCGTGCATGGCTCACGCGTTACGCGCGATTAGTTCAGGACCTTTTTTCTATTATGTGCTTCTTCCTTGGCAGAGTAGCTGTCCCTCTCCACTCTGGTGGCGGGTGCTAAAGTAAGGCACCAAGGAAAGCATTGACTTCAGTCTTGAACGTTTCTCTGTCTCCCAGATTCCAACTATTTCCTCTGGGAGTTCATTCCTGGGGCGGGAGGCAGTTGGTAAGAATGTCGTCGTACGGCCAGCAGTGTCTTGTCTACTAAGTGTGTCCAGGACAATTCTTTCCGGATAGAGATGCCAAAACGTTCCACCTCTTCCACTTCTGACAAAATAGCGTTCATAAATGTGAGTGAGGCGTGGCCACTTTCTGCATTGTTCAGCTTTGATACAGTAACAATAATAATAAATAAATAAATAACCGAGTCTGTTAAGTTCTTGCATTTGGCTGCACCAAACATCTCATTCCACTTATCTGCCCATGTTTGAATGTACAGCAGGTTAAGTGAGCGTGCTACAGTTGTCTAAAGTTGTCTATCCTTGACTGAGCTAAAGACCGTTGAGTCATCGACCTAGAGAACGACCTGGTTCTGTATTTTGTCTGGTAAATCACCGATGAATATAATGAATATGAGAGGTCCTAGAATGGATCTTTCGGGAACCCCTGTGTTGATAGACTTGACACAAGAGCATCATTATTCCAATGATGACAACTTTCAGAACTCTGTCCTTCAGGTAGTTATTTAGCCAGGATAGCAGCTTTCACTGTATCCCTAGGGATTCCAGTTTGGCCGTCAGGCCTTTGTGTCACGCTCTACCAAATGCTCTACCTACGTGGGCACTTGAAGTTTGAGGTTTGAGCGTTGCTGGCGCGAATTTACCGACCTCGGGTGATTACTGCAAGACACGACTGCCATATTCATCGCATCCATCTGAGAGATAGACTCCACGTCATCAACGGAACCATCCGGAGCATCACCGGAACCAACAACACAGGACATTTAAGCAGATTTGTTGACTCGACTCGAAGGGGCTGACTCGTGTCGGCCTAGAATCGCCCATTTTGACTTGAATTGGAATTCACAAAAATAATTCGATAATTGGCTGGACTTGAAGGTCAATTACTTGAAACTTGATTTGCCAGTTTGTTACTTGCCAAACGTCTGCTGTTAGGCTGCCAGACAGTGCGCCGCCGACTTGTAAGCACTTGTGCCCTGCACGATAGTGTCTTGGTTAATGGACTAAGATCACCATCAAAAAAATTATGAATACCCTTTGAAAAAATTCTAGTGTATCTCACAAACGTTGAACAAACCAAATCAGTCACACGTGTAAAAGATAAAATGAAAGATGCTGCTTCGAGATTCGCAGCCGTAATCGCGTGTTCTTGTGCAATGCTGCACAGCAGATAAGACGGGCAATGAATAAGCTATTGCTTTATCCGAAGCTGCGTAGGTTCAGACTGTTAAGTTGCCGACATTGTCGATAGCTGATGTTTGTGGTGCATTATGACGAAACTAGATTTTCGATAGCTAACGCGGTGGTAAGTATTAGGTTCCAAGTGAATGTGTCAACGGAACGCGAGGGTCGCTTCACCATCAATCGACTTGGCACAATGTCGCATCCAGCATATTTAAGAAATGTTTAAAGACATTACTTTTTTAATTAGCGTATATAATGTGAATGTGCCGTCAGCGGGAATTGGTGATCTTACTTTAATGAGCAGAGATATAGTTTATACTATATAACATGACTTTACGATAAAAACGACCAAACTGTACAGTTTAAAGTCAATGCCACACTTCTGATAATACACCTCCAATGCTGACAATACACCTCCAATGCTGTATCAACTGATAAGCGGGATAATCGTAGGTCGTATCAAACACAAATATTCGGCCTGCGTACCTGACGATGTTGATCTTGACACCAGCACCTCCAGAGTGTACCAGTCCGCCCAGCAACATGGCCCACTGGAGGGGAAATGAAATGTGACGGTTAACGATCATACGTAGGAGAAAATCCATGAAAACTAATAGCAGATACGAAATACGCCCGGCTTGCTAAAAAAGTAGGAATGTTAAAAAAATAAGATAACAAATAAATATGATAACACATTAGCACGTTGCATAAGAGGTTTTCGCACTACAAAACATTATACATAACACCCATGAATTTGAGCTTCAACGGAAGAGATGCGTTCACGAAGAAATGGCGTGCGTGCGTGCGTGCGTGCGTGCGTGTATGCGTGCGTGCGTGAGTGCCTGCGTTCAGGAACAATGGCAAGGGTGATTGTTCAATTGCAAGCATCGTTTAATATAGAATCTTTAATATATAATGTGTGCGTGCGTGTGTTTGTTTATTTTGATTTCGCGTGTGACCCTTTCTTGGTCTTGTTAGTGTACGTTTCATTTGATTTATACAGGACTATGTATCGTGGACTGGAATTACAAGAATGCACTGAGAGACAGCGACCCCACCTGCAGAGCCAATGCTGCGAGCAGCAGGTTGAAGCCAACGCTACTGAAGCCGTACTTCTTGAGGAACGTCATGAGGAAGCCGAAGCCGATAAAGACCATCACGTGGACGTCCTGAAACACTGTCGGCAAAACACCATCGTCACTATGCATGACCTCAACATCACAGGGACCTGCTCATAGCACCGTCTTAGGACTCTAGACAGTAAACAGCCAGATTAGGACCGTTTAGACAAACTGACATTTACCCGATGTAGGCGTGTGTTTTGTCAAGTAATATATTCTTAGAATCTCGACTAAACATTAGAACCACAAAACACTGCGGATGTTGGCTCGATTTTACAAAAACGTCCAAACGCATTGTTAGCGTAAATATTAAATCCTTGACCTATAAATCATGGTATGTATCGTTGGGGACGATTGTAACGCCTGTTACAAAAGTGTTGTCATTATAAACAAGGATCTATCGGTATAACCGACGGTACGGGGTGGATGCAAGAAAACGTGTTGTGTTGCGTTCATAAATCACTTCGCCGAACACGCTAAACCAAACAAAGAGCAACCTGTGCTTCTGACATTAGACAACCATGATTCGCATTTGTTGATCGACGTGCTTGACTTTTGCAAGGAAATCGTCAGTGTACTTCTGTCGTCCGCCCCCCCCCACATCTCACGCAGATTGCAACCTTCAGATAGAGAAGTGTTCGGCACATTCAAGAAAGCAGGTGAGCACAGCGTGTGATTCGTGGATGATGCGCAATCCAGGACAAACGATGACGAAATATTACATCCCTGGAACAGTCCGCATTGCGTTACCAGGAGTGACTCCCTCATATCATTGTAACGGGATTTGCCTGCACTGGAATCGTCCCGTTCAACAGGACAATTTTTTATGATAGAGTGGCTTTGCTCCGCCTCAAGTAACCGATCGACATTTCGCATGCTATAACTCAAACTCAACTGCAGCGAATGCCAGGGAATCCATCACCAGTACATCAACTGAAACGAATACCAGGGAATTCGTCCACAGTACATCAACTGCAGCGAATACCGGGGAACCTGTCCCTAGTATATCAACTGCAGCGAATACCGGGGAACCTGTCCCTAGTATATCACCTGCAGCGAATACTGGGGAACCTGTCCCCAGTATATCAACTGCAGCGAATACCGGGGAACTTGTCCACAGTATGTCAACTGCAGCGAATACCGGGGAACCTGTCTCCAGTATATCAACTGCAGCGAATACCGGGGAACTTGTCCACAGTATGTCAACTGCAGCGAATACCGGGGAACCTATCCCCAGTACATCAACTACAGCGAATACCGGGGAACCTGTTCACAGTACATCAACTACAGTCGTCCAGTAGAACGCTGAGTTCAATGCATTTCATGCAAATACTGGTCACACGACGCGTGTACCACAATGGACGGCAATACTCTTTACATTTGTCAAAACTGCGACTCTGATTAGCAACATGGTCAATGGTGGATAGCTAAAGTAAATCTGAGTGAGATACCTAAAGTTACTTCCTAGTGACATATCTTAAGTAACTTCTGGACATGTTATTACCAATTCTATATTTGATTGTGTTGTTAAATGTTTGTCAATCACGTATTACTCGTGACATAAATAATTTAGTGCAGTGGTCACAGCGGTGCACATCAGTTTAAAATTTAGACGCACGTGATTGTGATAACAATACGAATGAACATGTAATAATAATTAGTAGTGTTACAATTGCCCCGACCAAGGGGTCGATTGTAACAGCCGACCTGCTTCCGTATATCTTCAACTGTATACAATTATTACGTTTGTTGAACTTCAAACTCGCTCAATTTGGTAGCCAACGTGTGGTTTCATTGACTAAGATGCAAACGGTTTTTCCTCGATCAACAGTTAAACTAGAACGAACATTTTATTCAATTTTTTTTACAATTGTACCCGGTCTCCCCTACGCTTTGCGACCAATTACGTACAATGGTTAACAACGTCATGCGTCTTTTCTACGATTGTCTCAAGTCTAATATGCAATTCACGAGCAGGGCGCCACCACGCGTTACTATGATAATGTGAAACGGCACCTTTGCGATGTGCATCGCCCGGGAATCGTACGAGACGGTAACGGAGCACAAATAAACGGACCAGGCCGATAAAACATTGCACGCGAGTCTTGACACCCCCCCGTCCCCTTTAGTGTACTTTGTAAGTAAATGTGGACAGTTACGAACGGCCCCTAACCTAGATAAGTAAAGTGACGTATACAAGGCATGTGCACGATAACAAAAACTGAAATAAAGCATCACACGATTTGGAGCAATCCTATTTTGAGTCGAGCGACCGTGACCGGGAGAGATAACGTTTTGACACGGGGATTGGGTTACCCATGTGCACGCGATGCCCTATGTTTTGAGTATACATCATATGATGGTTTTCATATATCGGTGAATGCATGTCAAATCCAACTGCAAAGTTTCCAATATACTAACGTGGTTCAGGATTCTAACTGCTGACGATTGGAACCAATTGGAGACATCGATTGTTCCTTTTTAGCAAAGTTATATTTCTATTAATGTTCAACTAAAACAACTGAGGACGCTGTCTCTACTAGCCGAGCTCCTGTGGTGTCTCCGTGAAACGTTTGAAGCCTGTAAGAAGGAGACGTCGCCAAGCAGCTATTGTGCAACGAATCTAGCCGCGTATTTATTAGTTCCAGTGTTTCTCGCGGCCGCGCGAGTATTTCGGCTTCCTGTGCTTTTCGCCCAAAAAAACGCGGCAGTTGGAAAGACCCAGGGGACTGACATTCTACTACCTGCTCGGTTAGATTTCGCAGAATGAATATCTGTTCAATAGTGCCTCTATCTCATCCGAAATCTGCTTGTTCATCGCTCAGCATGCTGTCAATTCCGTATCTTTTTATGCAAATACTAGCCTAGTTGTCCGGCGTTGCACGAAAAGGCTGATGACTGCCTGCACTGCCCAGTCAAGTTTAGGGCAGTGCCAATGGCAATGACAACTACATACACCCAAAATAATGTACAACTGTCGGTTTCACGAAGCGTTCGTAGGCGTACCGTATGAAGGAGTTTATGGTGACGTTTGACGTTGATCACGGAACTCTGAACAATCGTAGAAAACACGCATACCGTTGCTAACATTTATACGTAACAACGAACTCCCATTGTTCCGAGTTACGTAATCTACGTAAAACATCCACTTAGGTTATCCGTAATATCCCCACCTCCGGGGGAATTATGTTTAATGGAAGTACCATCGCTACGAGCCTCCGGACGCGCCTACAAAATTTCAGTCCCAAACAGGCGAAACTGACGGAGGTATGATGGAACAAACAGATATTTAGACATAGTCCCACGCAAGTTTATAATATATAAATACTCTTCCGAATCTTTACTGGGCACAGATGTACGAGTGATTCCTCTCCAATTTCCATACTTTGTGATGTCACCTTTCCTCGGTATTTTAACAGTCCGTCCCTGCAGCCATGTTTTTTTTATTTCCATTGTTACCAAACTGTTCCGAATACGCTTATAAGCCATGTCTTTGTTGTATTAGTGTCTGCTTTCAATAGTTATGTTGTAATGTCATTCAAGCTTCCTGCTTTCCTATTTTCATCTTCTTTGATGCTGCTCTAAACCCAGCCTTTGCTACAGAGTTTGTGCTGATTACGTTTATAACAAACCATTGTCATTCATGATTCAATCCATCAGTAAAAACGATTTTTTTCATTGGTTATTCAACGCGTAACTAAATGGTTCCACATTAATGGGTCTTCGTTCATACAGTGTGCAGCGTCTGTCTCGTAAGACACAAAGCTTTTTTTTGCTGCTTTGTGCCGGTAACTTGCAAGCTTGACGCGTCGCCCGCTCTGGTCTCCCGGTCTGGTCTCCAGGTTAGTCCGGTACGCTTCGATGTTGATAGCAAAACAGTCATTAAGACAGACTCGCAAGGTAGATCGGTCTTGCACTGGCAAACAGTTGCCGATTTCTGCCGTCTGCTTTCGCAGTAGTAATTTGTCATAGCTATAATACTTTATTTTTCAACATATAAATATGAATATTGTGTGTACACCGGTGTATGTTGCCTGCGCGAGAGCGCGTATCGTCCATGCATATTTTTTATTCGCGAGCTTTGTCTCTCGAAACAATTCTCCTGGTTGACACCCACGAGAAAGTAATTGTGGAAATGTAGGTGCCGAGCCGTGTCGAGGTATGCCACCGTTCAATCTCAGCGACACACAAAATGGGTTTTATTTGTCTTTTAGGTCAGCGGGAACCTGTATAGTGGTCTTGCAATGCGGTCACTGTTATATATTGATACCACTTGATAACGCTTGACATATGTTTATCGTAGGTTCCTGCCGTGTTTACTTTCACTGAAGTCTTGCTTCCCGCCAATCCAAAGTACGCAAACACTACTACCATTAATCAAATGCGTACTCCAACAACTGTAGTCTCCGTTTACATTGTTTAATTTATAGTGAGTAGATATATACTAGAAATCGAACATCATTATTCATATCTTTTTCTACGAATTAGTGTAGCCCCCATTACGTCATGACGTCCGATGAAGAAGTACAGTCGATTCCGTTTAATAGAATCATTTCGGGTCAGAGTACACGGTGGACTTCGCTTAACAGAATCGTTGATAACAGAACCAGCTGTTTAGTAGAATCAACTGTATTGGCTGGGACGGAATCAGTGCCTATTGGCTGGGACGGAATCAGTGCCTATTGGCTGGGACGGAATCAGCCCCTATTAGCTGGGACGGAATCAGTGCCTATTGGCTGGGACGGAATCAGTGCCTATTGGCTGGGACGGAATCAGTCCCTATTGGCTGGGACGGAATCAGTCCATATTCCTTATGTACTAAAAAGAGCGGCTTACGTGAATCATCCGCTTAAAATCAAATTACTCCGGCCTGAAATAATTCGATTCAGTGGGGTCGACAATAAACTGATTATATTAACCGATTGTTTCACTTAAGAGGCGCATTTTGATACAGCGGGAATATATAATGATTCCGTCCCCGCCAATATATTTGATTCCACTAATAAAACCGCCAAAGTTTCCCGGGAAACTAGAGCAGCGACAGTTACATGGAACCACCCAGTGATTGAACATGTTATTAGAAGACGATTGACGTATAATAGGCTACATTTGTCACAACGGTCAGAACATGTGAGCTAAAAGTATGTTTTTTTTTAAACTTTTGGTAAATGTGATTAATATCTGCTAGTGTGTAAACTATCAGCGAACGTGACCAAACGTTAGTGTTTGTGCACTTACAAATGGTTGAACTATGCACAGAGAAGAAGATTATTTACATCACTTCGCGCATTAATGAGAAGTTAATTAAATAAGCTTAATTGTTGAAACGAGGCTAGTTAAGCCACCCAAGGCTCAAGGGAGGATTAGTTGAGCTGTGGTTAAAGAAGGAATACAAGTGTTCTTTACCCCAGAATACATAAAGGAATTCATTTTTCCGAGCAAATTGGGACATCGGATAGCTACAAGGCAAAATATGAGCAGTTAATTAAACTGATTGCGATTGGTCTATAACGCTATATTAATTAAATGTGTCGACTTATTAATTAAGCGTGTAGACTTGTCAGAGACGTGTTATACCCATTGGGTAGATGTGTTGGCTGAGTTGTTATGAATCTCTTGTACAAGGCCTACGTAACTTATACAAATAAAGCTTTTACGCAACTTACGCTACACTGTGGCTCAAGTTACCCCACACAAAGTGTTAGTTGAGCCAGCTTACCAACCCTATTTAAACCAGCTATATATAATTATCTATGCATGCTAGATATATTATCTTGATATAAAATGATCTACTAATAACCATAGTTTATGTAAGTAACACAAATGTTGACTTATGAATATGATTGCGCCCTAGACATCAAAAAGAATGAAAAATTCCTCAACTAACACTGCCTTCCCATATACCATAACGCATTTATTTAAAGCTGCGCATGAAAGTGTATAGTGCAGACTCATTGGAATGAATTACTGTTCTCTCAAGGTAACATCACAGCTATGTGTTGTACTTACTCGGGTAATATCTCGACACTTCGTTTTTCTGCGGGTCTGAGCCAGCCTTGTCCGGGCTGCGACTGTGTGGCGGGTGGGAGGCATTGGCGCTATCGTCGTAGTCGGCGAAGAAGACGAACAAGGCGAAGCAGATCGCCTGGAAGAGGAGCACTATGATCCCGAGTTTCGTTCCCTGAGAAGCCATGGTGTCGGTCCGGAGCTACGGCCGCCTTTCAGATGCCTTTCTCCGTGTGAGCGGTCGCCTGTGAGCTGCCTGTCCCCGTGTGAGCTGTCGCCTGTGAGCTGCCTGTCCCTGTGTGAACTGCCGCCTATGAGCTGCCTGTCCCCGCGTGAGCTGCTGTCGGTAAGCTGTCTGTCCACATGCGCGCTGGGTCCGTTGTGTGATTGTGATCAGGTCGCCGGTATGTATACATACGCCCACGCCGGGTCCTCCAGACTAGCTACAATAAGGGACAGATCGTTATCTTACTTCAGGGTTAATGACAAACGAATTAAGTGTCAGTGATGTTGAGACGGTACCTACCCCCTTTCAAGGATTTTTTTACCCTGAAACATAGTCATATACAGGGAAAGGGGCATTTGTGGACTATGACACTTGCGCTGCAAAAAGGTTTTAGCTTCTAGTTTCTGGTTGGCAGTGTCGGTGATGGAACGGTCACCCATGTGCGAAGTCCGGTCGGTTTGTGGAATAAATGACTAGGGAGGTAAAACAAGGTAAAGGTGTGTTCTTTTATAGCGCGACTCCCAACCCTTGCGACTGCTCAAAGCGCTTTACACTTCACCCCCTGGCAGACCCTGAATTCCTTATGAAGGCTGCCAATGACAGTCGAAACGTTGAGAGTAAGTAATCTCAATAGCTGTGTTTGAAAAAAAATCGTTACTCGTTGATAACTATAGTATGGTGGAAAATATTTGGATGTCACTCTTTGCTTGCCCTGGAGAACTAGTGCGGTCTCTTATTTACGCTGTATGTTCTTATATAATTTTCTGTTACGTCACCATACGCTGTATTTTCTTGTATGCATGTTTGACAACAATCTCGACAACAATCTGTGAATGCTTATGTTCAAACATGGTTGTTGAATAAGCGTTAAGGTGTGAGGTTACCTCTATAATCAATACCACGCGTTTCGACCTTTGTCTTTCACGCAATCTGTAAGCCCCCCCAATGGTTTGTACCAGACCCCCCCTAGATTATTCATCCGGCACTGTCCAACCACAGTGCCCCCCAATGGTTTGTACCAGAACCCCCAGATTGTTCACCAGGCACTGTCCAACCACAGCGCCCAACGAGGCCAACACCAACATTGTCAAAGACAAGTCCTTCAACAGTCACATACACCTTCTCACTAGCAGAAGTTAGCATTGTCATAAAAGAAATGAAACTTGGCAAAACCCCTAGATGGCATTCCATTCCAAAGTTCTGCAACAACACATACTTCAGGAATAGAAGGCCAGATCTCGTGCCACCCTTGTCATCAAATGGTTTACTTGTGATAAATGATAACATAAATAATGGATGCAATAAAGAAATGTGCCGCTTTGTGGGTCAGCGCCGCAAAATGTGTCAAGTTATTGCCTGCGAGCGTGGTAAACATCTAGGTCTGGCCTATTCTGACCGCTTTGCTAAGTCTACTGTGCCATATATCACACGGCGTTTCAAATTCGCGAGACATTAATTTTGGTTTGGGGCGATTGGCGGCAGCCTTTTTGAATGGAGTGCCAAATTATTGACTTCGAACAAGTACGAGAGCCACATGTATACTTTGCGGCGATCGTTAGTATGTCTGTTGAGGCTTAGCTGACATGTTCTTGTGTTGCTATGTACCTTATATTTAGGCGAATGCTGTGTGCTTTTATAGGCTTAGCATTTCCTATTAATAATTATAAAAACGTATATATATGATCAAATGTAACCAAGTTACTGTAGCCGATACAGTACATCAATAATAATATGAATAAACTGTGATGATATGTCCAAGAACACAATGTTGTATTTTTAGATGTCATTCTTTGGGTGGTACATTAGAATATCATTAATCAAAAATACATATTATTCATGCCATAATTTCTTGGCATGTAACTCAGGCCATGACTGTAGTGTGACGTCTGGTGTTACTGCTGTGCTACCAAATGCTCCACATGTGAACGCAGACTTGTCCCTGCTGCAAGCTTCCGTGTGCCATCAAAGTGTCCGTCTGTTTGCAGCGCCTTACATTTCATCAAGTTCTTATCCTGCTCTCTTCTATGGAGTCGCACGTTCGGCAAATAGAGATGTCCCCACATGTCGACTAGAAAGACAAAATCGTATTTCTATATGAACGGATCAGCGAACTCCTGTAGTGCACCGGTCAGTGTCATAAACAATCGCACGTCTCAGCTCGTACGTGCAGCAGCTTGGTTCATCCAGACATTCCAGCGATGATTGCTTTTGACAGAGAGGGCAGAAAAGCTGGGCAAAGATGGTTTGTATCTGGTGTTGTCGCCGGCCGTTATCGTCTTGTTGTCTGAGTCACGTCGACCTACCTACGACTCCGGCAATGGAATGTTGACATATCAGGTTGTTTTTGGAATTTTACCACTTGTTTCTGCTGATTTATCGAGTGCATACGTAAATACTGTGGGTGCTTTTGAACGAAGAACGTATAATTATAAAAACACTCAAAATTAATGTGATTGGGTTAATCACTCACATTTTCACACCTAATACCAAAATGTTAGACAACACAAGGGAGTCATTTGTCTTCATTGTTTCGTTGATTTCTGAAGCCATCACCTTATAGACAGTTGTACTTCAGATATAATTCTGTGCCAGTGCTGTCAATGACGTTTTTTCATTTAATGCCTTAAATGCTGGCATTATGATATATCAGATGAATAAAAGATCACCCGTACGGGGCGGCCATGAACATCAGTTTAGCCTGTTAACGTTTAACCTGTCAACACGCTACGTGCGCTGCGCACAAATTGGTCGCTATTTCATGACACGAACAAATGCCCTAATTTAAGCGATCTCTTGGCAACATTTGAATATGAATGCACACTAGAATAGTGTAAATATAACATATCTTCATCAGTAGATTTAGAAACTTGACAATGACATGTCTGAATTGAGAACCACTAGAAAATAAGTGTATTCGGGAGGACCTGCTATTAGTGAAGCAGATTCATAAGGAGACACTTTTGATAAGTATGTGCAAGCATTCAATAAAGTGTTCGATCCATCGTTGTATAACATCACCGCCCAGGATGACCATTGTTGTCGTGTCGAAACAATCAATCGGTCTATTTAATTAATATTTACACATCTGCCATCAGAACACTCACTCACTCACTCACTCACTCACTCACCCACCCACCCACCCAACCACCCACCCACCCACCCACCCACCCACCCACCCACCCACCCACTCACTCACTCACTCACTCACTCACTCACTCACTCACTTCCTTACTTACTTACTTACTTACTTACTTACTTACTTACTTACTTACTTACTTACTTAATGAATCTCTCCCTCACTCACTCACCCACTCACTCGATCAATCAGTCAATCAATCACTCACTTATTCACTGCCTGTGCCGTTAGGCAGACAAGACAGAGGGCAACCGACGCCATCCAATTCTATCTTTAGCCAATCTTTCCAGGTCCAACGTCACGCGAACAACAAGTCAACAGACAGGTGTTTATCTTGCTTCCATAAACATTGAGCGTTGTCACTGTTTCTTAGGTATTTCTGGAGATTGCATCTAGAGAAAACATGGTCGAGCAAAATGCCACCCGCGTTGCTAAACACATTGGCTACATCAGCCTTACTTCGTTACATATTTCGTGATTGTTATATACTCCAATTACATAATTCGATTGTCGCATTCAATTTGTATGAGAATGTCCTCACATTGTTAACTTTGATACACAATTCACTGGTCCAAGATGTGTACCGTGAAAGGAAAAATGTGTACCGCTTGCGAATTACAAAATGGGAAATCTTCTATGTCGATCTGCAGGCTACCAGATTTTTTTAAGCTGGGAGCTCGGCTGGGTCCCGATAATTTTTAAATTATTTCTAGCCTATGTATATATATATATATATATATATATATATATATATATATATATATATATATATATATATATATATATATATGTGTGTGTGTGTGTGTATATATAGGCTAGAAATAATAAAAAAAATTATCGGAACCCAGCTATATATATATAAATATATATATGTGTGTGTGTGTGTGTGTGTGTGTGTGTGTGTGTGTGTGTGTGTGTGTGTGTGTGTGTGTGTGTGTGTGTGTGTGTGTGTGTGTGTGTGTGTGTGTGTGTGTGTGTGTGTGTGTGTGTGTGTGTGTGTGTGTGTGTATAGGCTAGAAATAATTTGTATGTATGTATGTATGTATGTATGTACAATATTCATGTTTCGCTGTGGTATAGTTATTCATTTGGTATTCAAGTCTTCAATGCCGTTTCTTTCGGCTTGGAAACGTTCTAAGGTAGCGTTCAATTCAATTCAACTCAATTAATTCACGTTCAATGGCATGGGTAAACATAATTTCAAGGAAAACATGCACCAGTCGGGAAATGTGTGCGTGCGTTCTTACGTGCGTGCGTGTGTGAGTGCGTGCACTATTAAAGCAAGTAGTTCATATCAGTGCCTATGAGCTTAGACCTACTTTATCAACGTGCACTCAACGATAAGTTGTTTGAGAGCAAACACTATCAAATACAATATCTTATGTCGACATTACACATACCATTGTCAGCAGTGTTTCCAGTATAGCTTATGATTCTTACTGATCAAAACAGGTCAAAATACAACAATTAATCAATATTTAATATCCGCCAAACGGCATCATTTTATTTTACATCCGGACATTTATGTAAGTTGGATCTAGCGAAAAAACATGCCCGAGCATGCGCACCTGTCCATGGCTATCTATTTTTGCCTATATTAAATCTGTTGTGGTTGTTGGGGGTGACTGTTTCCCTCCCTGGTCCATGGCATACGAAAGAAGTGCCAGTGATTTTGAGATGGTGCCCTTTGATGTTTTTTGTACCTTGAAAAAATAGTTTCTGAACAGAGACACGGTCACATTTGTTGTATTCAGAATTAAATCTTTAGCTGCTGGTTGACAGAATATGGACCTGTCAGTGACGGAAGGATCCCTGCGTTTGTAGACACAATCTTGTTTTTGTTGACATCTGATGGGAGCATCTCCTATGGGGAGGGGTATCCACCCGTTTTTGGGGGTATGAGAGTATTTTACTCTTCGAGCCCTGAAACGCGTCCAGAATACATGTCTGGGTTCTAACTAGCATAGGGCACATCACAAACTACAAGGGCCCCCAAGCTACGAGGGGCACTTCATGTGTGGACCTTCCTGGCCCGTATGATCCACCTATGATCCACCTATGATCCACCTATGATTCTGTGGTACCGATTCTATAATGGATTGAGCAACGAAGCTTCTGATCAATGAATCTGTAATACCAACTAAACGAAAATCAATACGTTTTGTTGACTGTACAAGTTGTAGGACCAAGTGTCTTGTCATGATGTAGGACCAAGTGTCTTGTTATGAGTTAGGACCAAGTGTCTTGTTATGAGTTAGGACCAAGTGTCTTGTCATGATGTTGGACCAAGTGTCTTGTAATTATGTGTTCTTTTTCAGCGATAGTCATAGTGGGGCGAGTAATAGTTGTTTATTACACACACGGTTTGCAAATGGAATATATAGTTTTAGCATATGGTGTTAATGGACTATCAGTGGTTCCTTATCTATGGTGCCCTGGCCGATGTGCTCTGGTCATAGTGCCCTGGCCGTAGTGTCTAGGCCGTGGTGCTTTAGCCGTAGTGCCTAGACCGTGGCGTCATGGCCGCAATGCCTAGACCATGGTGTCCATGCTGTAGTGCCTAGACTGTGGTGCCCGGCCGCATTGCCTAGACCGTGGTACCCGGCCGCAGTGCCTAGACCATGGTTCCCGGCCGCATTGCCTAGACTGTGGTGCCCGGCCGCATTGCCTAGACCGTGGTACCCGGCCGCAGTGCCTAGACCGTGGTACCCGACCGCAGTGCCTAGACCGTGGTACCCGGCCGCAGTGCCTAGACTGTGTGTCCTGGCCATAGTCTCTAGACCGTAGTGTCCTTGCTGTAATGCTCTGGCCGTAGTACCTAGACTGTGGTGTCCTTGCCGTAGTGTATACGCCGTAGTGTCATGTGCATGGTCAACACTTCCTGGAGCTCAGTCAATCATTTGCCTCACGCCGACCTGGTTGTTATTGCTCGCACGTGTTTCATCTGCATCACGCTAACCTGGTTATTATTGCTCGCACATGTTTCATCTGCGTCACGCCGACCTGGTTGTTATTGCTCGCAGATGTTTCATCTGCCTCACGCCGACCTGGTTGTTATTGCTCGCACGTTTCATCTGCGTCACGCCGACCAGGTTGTTATTGCTCGCACGCACGTTTCATTTGCCTCACGCCGACCTGGTTGTTATTGCTCGCACATGTTTCATTTGCCTCACGCCGACCTGGTCGTTATAGAAACTATTTGTGTCGATATTTGGTGTGCCTATCGCACATAATGTAAATGCATCGAACATATTTTAAATGCATTGCACGTATCTTAAATGCAGAAACGGAACTTTAAATGTGTCTTTTAATAAGGTTATATTCATGAAATGCAATCAGCGGCGAGCAGCCCCTTGACCCCCAACGCGGTGGTGACGTAGACTGTGTATCGCGTGTATTCTTTAACGTGGTTGAGATGTGCAGTTACATTTTTATTTGCTTTTATATTGGATTTACACGCAGCAAAACTCTTACAGCAGTCGGATACAAACATGATTCAGCGAGGTATAGAGAGTTGTCTTTTTTTAGATTTCCTCTGGAAAAACATATAGTAGTGAAGCAATGGATTCACAATTGAGGGCGGGCTGGTTGGAAGCCCACTCGATATGCAAGACTTTGTTCGGCGCATTTTGAAGAGTCGTGTTTTGAAGTTGATATATTTTCATCAACTATTGGGTCAAGATCCTTCAAAACGTTGGCGACGGAGAACGTTAAAGCCTGAAGCGGTACCAACAATCTTACAGCATGTACCTCAGCCGAATGCTTCGACACAACACAAACACTCGATCAAGAGAACTGTCAAATCGGAAGGAGGTTAGTAAACAATGAATGAATGGACTATCTTGCCAAATAAGTTGATTTTAGATGCAAACAGCCTGTCCAAACTTATTGGAAAGTGTGTGAGTAAAATCGTCTACGTCTACGATCAGGCGTTTAAAGTTGGAGTTGTGGGAAACCTGGTCAGCACTCGCAACAGAGCGGCTCCAATCCAGTGGAGTACGGTTGCGGGCGGGACAAAATTACGCCTTCCAAAGCACACTTCGAAGGAGGTGTTGGACGTGGTTTGTTCCAGGCCCGCCGTGTGTCGCCACTGTTGAGGCGAAGGCGCCCGCAGGAGCCTATGTTCGACATTAGGAAAAAACCGTTTTGATAAAAATAATCATAAGACATTCCACGTAGCGCGTCATTCATCCAGAAAAAGTCAATATCTGTAAACACGTCAATATAGTATTCGTTCACACTGAAGCCGTAATAGATATCGACTTAAGACAGATTGACATTAGGCCCTATTACAAGTTAACTAGCAAGATATATAATAACTTAGATGCACGGGAACTCCCAAAATAGCTGAACCAATTGATGAAGCCGACGCAACGAACCATTCATCACCAACATCACATCTTGACGAAATGATAACGCCACTTGTTTAATGTGCTGTGCCAACACGTTTCAAAATAATAAGCGAAACGTCATTATTATTCGAAATTGCTACGTTTGTGTTCTTCCCTCCGTGTATATGCAAGAAGTATGCTGACGAAGCCATTACAATTTTCGCCGAGCTTACACATAGAAGTTCAGCTCTTACTAAATAATCATAAACCTTAACTTCCCGCGATTAAGTTGTTATACTTTGTCCGCAACGATTTCAGCATTATCCGTGTTTTCAACGTTCCCGTTGACGGTGTCTACATCTGTGTTCGAATAGACCTGTTCTACATGAATGCCGTCCACAAGCTCATTCGTCGTCTTTCCTTCGGGGAATCCCTCATCGGGGAGCAGCCAGTAATCGCTGTCGTCGAACAACTGATGATCCCTCGGTTCGTCCCACACAGACAACTCCATCAGTTTCCCTGCAGACGAAATTATGAACAGTTTCAGACATCCAGGCATATAGATTGCACGCTATAGCGATAAACATCCCTCTGCACGTACCTCTACACGTACATTTACACGTACTTCTACACGTCCCTCTACACGTACCTATATACGTACCTCTACGCGTACTTCTACCCGTACCTGTACACGTACATCTAAATCACCCAACTCACCTGTGACGATGCCGCTGACAACGGCAATGAGAAGTGTAGTGCACAGCGCTGTCAACTGGTAGCCGGCCTGCAAGACAGCTGTCCGTCCCACACCGGCATCCACGCTCAGGCGCTTCTGGACTGCAAGGAGTGCCGACGAGTTGGCTACCGGGGCGCGTGCAGGAAAGATCTGGTAGAGGCTATAATCAAACATGCAGTTGGGTGACCGACAATCGAAGCTACAACCACACATACGGTTGAATGCCAGACTACAGAAATTATAACCAAACATACGGTTGAGTGACCGACTACAGAAGTGAAATAGCGGATCCATTGTCCTCGCGTTCCCTGTTCCTATTTATTATGTACTAGAACTTTTAATTGATTTTTATGGTCTGGCTAAAAGGAAAACAAACAAAAGAAAACACCTTCGAATTGGTCAAGGAAACATGTAATGGTCATGGTTGGAGAAAAAAATCAATTGTGGTCTGTACCAATTTTACTCTAGTTGCATCATATGGCGTTTGGTTCAAAATGTATCTTTTGTATGACATATATTTTGTATGACATATATATATATATATATATATATATATATATATATATCTATATATAGATAGATATATATATATATATATATATATATATATATATATATATATATATATATATATATATATATATATATATATATATATATATATATATATATATATATATATATATATATATATATATATATATATATATATATATATATATATATATATATATATATATATATATATATATATATATATATATATATATATATATATATATATATATATATATATATATATATATAGTGCCACGTGCGTGTAAATGTGTATGTGTACGTGCGTGTGTGCGTATATGAAATATGTACATGCGTGCGTGCATGCGTGTGCGTGCGTGCGTGCGTGCGTGCATGCATGTGCATGTGCATGTGCATGTGTGCGTGCGTGCGTGCGTGCGTGCGTGCGTGCGTGCCTGCGTGCATGCGTGCATGCGTGCGTGCGATACTCACCTGTACCCGTACTGGCTCTCACTCGCCATGAACGCTGCGATCGTTCCGACGATGGCCGCCATGATTCCCGGCATGCCGTGCAGGTTGTTGACGCCACATGTGTCATGAACCTTCAGCTTGGACGACAGCCACGGCTGGTGACATGAACATTCCGTCAATTACAGTTACACGATGAATATATGACGTCTGTTACATATACAAATACATTACAGGCGCCAGAAAACGCAAAATGTACAATGTCAACGAAAGAACGAACGAACGAACGAACGAACGAACGAACGAAAGAACGAACGAACGAACGAACGAACGAACGAAAGGACGGGCGGGCGGGCGGGCGGGCGGGCGGGCGGGCGGGCGGGCGGGCGGGCGGGCGGGCGGGCGGGCGGGCGGGCGGGCGGGCGGGCGGGCGGGCGGGCGGGCGGGCGGGCGGGCGGGCGGGCGGGCGGGCGGGCGGGCGGGCGGGCGGGCGGGCGGGCGGGCGGGCGGGCGGACTTATGAATATGATTGCGCCCTAGACATCAAAAAGAATGAAAAATTCCTCAACTAACACTGCCTTCCCATATACCATAACGCATTTATTTAAAGCTGCGCATGAAAGTGTATAGTGCAGACTCATTGGAATGAATTACTGTTCTCTCAAGGTAACATCACAGCTATGTGTTGTACTTACTCGGGTAATATCTCGACACTTCGTTTTTCTGCGGGTCTGAGCCAGCCTTGTCCGGGCTGCGACTGTGTGGCGGGTGGGAGGCATTGGCGCTATCGTCGTAGTCGGCGAAGAAGACGAACAAGGCGAAGCAGATCGCCTGGAAGAGGAGCACTATGATCCCGAGTTTCGTTCCCTGAGAAGCCATGGTGTCGGTCCGGAGCTACGGCCGCCTTTCAGATGCCTTTCTCCGTGTGAGCGGTCGCCTGTGAGCTGCCTGTCCCCGTGTGAGCTGTCGCCTGTGAGCTGCCTGTCCCTGTGTGAACTGCCGCCTATGAGCTGCCTGTCCCCGCGTGAGCTGCTGTCGGTAAGCTGTCTGTCCACATGCGCGCTGGGTCCGTTGTGTGATTGTGATCAGGTCGCCGGTATGTATACATACGCCCACGCCGGGTCCTCCAGACTAGCTACAATAAGGGACAGATCGTTATCTTACTTCAGGGTTAATGACAAACGAATTAAGTGTCAGTGATGTTGAGACGGTACCTACCCCCTTTCAAGGATTTTTTTACCCTGAAACATAGTCATATACAGGGAAAGGGGCATTTGTGAACTATGACACTTGCGCTGCAAAAAGGTTTTAGCTTCTAGTTTCTGGTTGGCAGTGTCGGTGATGGAACGGTCACCCATGTGCGAAGTCCGGTCGGTTTGTGGAATAAATGACTAGGGAGGTAAAACAAGGTAAAGGTGTGTTCTTTTATAGCGCGACTCCCAACCCTTGCGACTGCTCAAAGCGCTTTACACTTCACCCCTGGCAGACCCTGAATTCCTTATGAAGGCTGCCAATGACAGTCGAAACGTTGAGAGTAAGTAATCTCAATAGCTGTGTTTGAAAAAAATCGTTACTCGTTGATAACTATAGTATGGTGGAAAATATTTGGATGTCACTCTTTGCTTGCCCTGGAGAACTAGTGCGGTCTCTTATTTACGCTGTATGTTCTTATATAATTTTCTGTTACGTCACCATACGCTGTATTTTCTTGTATGCATGTTTGACAACAATCTCGACAACAATCTGTGAATGCTTATGTTCAAACATGGTTGTTGAATAAGCGTTAAGGTGTGAGGTTACCTCTATAATCAATACCACGCGTTTCGACCTTTGTCTTTCACGCAATCTGTAAGCCCCCAATGGTTTGTACCAGACCCCCTAGATTATTCATCCGGCACTGTCCAACCACAGTGCCCCCCAATGGTTTGTACCAGAACCCCCAGATTGTTCACCAGGCACTGTCCAACCACAGCGCCCAACGAGGCCAACACCAACATTGTCAAAGACAAGTCCTTCAACAGTCACATACACCTTCTCACTAGCAGAAGTTAGCATTGTCATAAAAGAAATGAAACTTGGCAAAACCCCTAGATGGCATTCCATTCCAAAGTTCTGCAACAACACATACTTCAGGAATAGAAGGCCAGATCTCGTGCCACCCTTGTCATCAAATGGTTTACTTGTGATAAATGATAACATAAATAATGGATGCAATAAAGAAATGTGCCGCTTTGTGGGTCAGCGCCGCAAAATGTGTCGAGTTATTGCCTGCGAGCGTGGTAAACATCTAGGTCTGGCCTATTCTGACCGCTTTGCTAAGTCTACTGCGCCATATATCACACGGCGTTTCAAATTCGCGAGACATTAATTTTGGTTTGGGGCGATTGGCGGCAGCCTTTTTGAATGGAGTGCCAAATTATTGACTTCGAACAAGTACGAGAGCCACATGTATACTTTGCGGCGATCGTTAGTATGTCTGTTGAGGCGTAGCTGACATGTTCTTGTGATGCTATGTACCTTATATTTAGGCGAATGCTGTGTGCTTTTATAGGCTTAGCATTTCCTATTAATAATTATAAAAACGTATGATCAAATGTAACCAAGTTACTGTAGCCGATACAGTACATCAATAATAATATGAATAAACTGTGATGATATGTCCAAGAACACAATGTTGTATTTTTAGATGTCATTCTTTGGGTGGTACATTAGAATATCATTAATCAAAAATACATATTATTCATGCCATAATTTCTTGGCATGTAACTCAGGCCATGACTGTAGTGTGACGTCTGGTGTTACTGCTGTGCTACCAAATGCTCCACATGTGAACGCAGACTTGTCCCTGCTGCAAGCTTCCGTGTGCCATCAAAGTGTCCGTCTGTTTGCAGCGCCTTACATTTCATCAAGTTCTTATCCTGCTCTCTTCTATGGAGTCGCACGTTCGGCAAATAGAGATGTCCCCACATGTCGACTAGAAAGACAAAATCGTATTTCTATATGAACGGATCAGCGAACTCCTGTAGTGCACCGGTCAGTGTCATAAACAATCGCACGTCTCAGCTCGTACGTGCAGCAGCTTGGTTCATCCAGACATTCCAGCGATGATTGCTTTTGACAGAGAGGGCAGAAAAGCTGGGCAAAGATGGTTTGTATCTGGTGTTGTCGCCGGCCGTTATCGTCTTGTTGTCTGAGTCACGTCGACCTACCTACGACTCCGCCAATGGAATGTTGACATATCAGGTTGTTTTTGGAATTTTACCACTTGTTTCTGCTGATTTATCGAGTGCATACGTAAATACTGTGGGTGCTTTTGAACGAAGAACGTATAATTATAAAAACACTCAAAATTAATGTGATTGGGTTAATCACTCACATTTTCACACCTAATACCAAAATGTTAGACAACACAAGGGAGTCATTTGTCTTCATTGTTTCGTTGATTTCTGAAGCCATCACCTTATAGACAGTTGTACTTCAGATATAATTCTGTGCCAGTGCTGTCAATGACGTTTTTTCATTTAATGCCTTAAATGCTGGCATTATGATATATCAGATGAATAAAAGATCACCCGTACGGGGCGGCCATGAACATCAGTTTAGCCTGTTAACGTTTAACCTGTCAACACGCTACGTGCGCTGCGCACAAATTGGTCGCTATTTCATGACACGAACAAATGCCCTAATTTAAGCGATCTCTTGGCAACATTTGAATATGAATGCACACTAGAATAGTGTAAATATAACATATCTTCATCAGTAGATTTAGAAACTTGACAATGACATGTCTGAATTGAGAACCACTAGAAAATAAGTGTATTCGGGAGGACCTGCTATTAGTGAAGCAGATTCATAAGGAGACACTTTTGATAAGTATGTGCAAGCATTCAATAAAGTGTTCGATCCATCGTTGTATAACATCACCGCCCAGGATGACCATTGTTGTCGTGTCGAAACAATCAATCGGTCTATTTAATTAATATTTACACATCTGCCATCAGAACACTCACTCACTCACTCACTCACTCACTCACCCACCCACCCACCCAACCACCCACCCACCCACCCAACCACCCACCCACCCACCCACCCACCCACTCACTCACTCACTCACTCACTCACTCACTCACTCACTCACTCACTCACTTCCTTACTTACTTACTTACTTACTTACTTACTTACTTACTTACTTACTTACTTAATGAATCTCTCCCTCACTCACTCACCCACTCACTCGATCAATCAGTCAATCAATCACTCACTTATTCACTGCCTGTGCCGTTAGGCAGACAAGACAGAGGGCAACCGACGCCATCCAATTCTATCTTTAGCCAATCTTTCCAGGTCCAACGTCACGCGAACAACAAGTCAACAGACAGGTGTTTATCTTGCTTCCATAAACATTGAGCGTTGTCACTGTTTCTTAGGTATTTCTGGAGATTGCATCTAGAGAAAACATGGTCGAGCAAAATGCCACCCGCGTTGCTAAACACATTGGCTACATCAGCCTTACTTCGTTACATATTTCGTGATTGTTATATACTCCAATTACATAATTCGATTGTCGCATTCAATTTGTATGAGAATGTCCTCACATTGTTAACTTTGATACACAATTCACTGGTCCAAGATGTGTACCGTGAAAGGAAAAATGTGTACCGCTTGCGAATTACAAAATGGGAAATCTTCTATGTCGATCTGCAGGCTACCAGATTTTTTTAAGCTGGGAGCTGGTGGAGTCCCGATAATTTTTAAATTATTTCTAGCCTATGTATATATATATATATATATATATATATATATATATATATATATATATATATATATATATATATATATATATATATATATATATATATATATATATATATATATATATATATATGTGCGTGTGTGTGTGTATATATAGGCTAGAAATAATAAAAAATTATCGGAACCCAGCTATATATATATAAATATATATATGTGTGTGTGTGTGTGTGTGTGTGTGTGTGTGTGTGTGTGTGTGTGTGTGTGTGTGTGTGTGTATAGGCTAGAAATAATTTGTATGTATGTATGTATGTATGTATGTATGTACAATATTCATGTTTCGCTGTGGTATAGTTATTCATTTGGTATTCAAGTCTTCAATGCCGTTTCTTTCGGCTTGGAAACGTTCTAAGGTAGCGTTCAATTCAATTCAACTCAATTAATTCACGTTCAATGGCATGGGTAAACATAATTTCAAGGAAAACATGCACCAGTCGGGAAATGTGTGCGTGCGTTCTTACGTGCGTGCGTGTGTGAGTGCGTGCACTATTAAAGCAAGTAGTTCATATCAGTGCCTATGAGCTTAGACCTACTTTATCAACGTGCACTCAACGATAAGTTGTTTGAGAGCAAACACTATCAAATACAATATCTTATGTCGACATTACACATACCATTGTCAGCAGTGTTTCCAGTATAGCTTATGATTCTTACTGATCAAAACAGGTCAAAATACAACAATTAATCAATATTTAATATCCGCCAAACGGCATCATTTTATTTTACATCCGGACATTTATGTAAGTTGGATCTAGCGAAAAAACATGCCCGAGCATGCGCACCTGTCCATGGCTATCTATTTTTGCCTATATTAAATCTGTTGTGGTTGTTGGGGGTGACTGTTTCCCTCCCTGGTCCATGGCATACGAAAGAAGTGCCAGTGATTTTGAGATGGTGCCCTTTGATGTTTTTTGTACCTTGAAAAAATAGTTTCTGAACAGAGACACGGTCACATTTGTTGTACTCAGAATTAAATCTTTAGCTGCTGGTTGACAGAATATGGACCTGTCAGTGACGGAAGGATCCCTGCGTTTGTAAACACAATCTTGTTTTTGTTGACATCTGATGGGAGCATCTCCTATGGGGAGGGGTATCCACCCGTTTTTGGGGGTATGAGAGTATTTTACTCCTCGAGCCCTGAAACGCGTCCAGAATACATGTCTGGGTTCTAACTAGCATAGGGCACATCACAAACTACAAGGGCCCCCAAGCTACGAGGGGCACTTCATGTGTGGACTTTCCTGGCCCCTATGATCCACCTATGATCCACCTATGATCCACCTATGATTCTGTGGTACCGATTCTATAATGGATTGAGCAACGAAGCTTCTGATCAATGAATCTGTAATACCAACTAAACGAAAATCAATACGTTTTGTTGACTGTACAAGTTGTAGGACCAAGTGTCTTGTCATGATGTAGGACCAAGTGTCTTGTTATGAGTTAGGACCAAGTGTCTTGTCATGATGTTGGACCAAGTGTCTTGTAATTATGTGTTCTTTTTCAGCGATAGTCATAGTGGGGCGAGTAATAGTTGTTTATTACACACACGGTTTGCAAATGGAATATATAGTTTTAGCATATGGTGTTAATGGACTATCAGTGGTTCCTTATCTATGGTGCCCTGGCCGATGTGCTCTGGTCATAGTGCCCTGGCCGTAGTGTCTAGGCCGTGGTGCTTTAGCCGTAGTGCCTAGACCGTGGCGTCATGGCCGCAATGCCTAGACCATGGTGTCCATGCTGTAGTGCCTAGACTGTGGTGCCCGGCCGCATTGCCTAGACCGTGGTACCCGGCCGCAGTGCCTAGACCATGGTTCCCGGCCGCATTGCCTAGACTGTGGTGCCCGGCCGCATTGCCTAGACCGTGGTACCCGGCCGCAGTGCCTAGACCGTGGTACCCGACCGCAGTGCCTAGACCGTGGTACCCGGCCGCAGTGCCTAGACTGTGTGTCCTGGCCATAGTCTCTAGACCGTAGTGTCCTTGCTGTAATGCTCTGGCCGTAGTACCTAGACTGTGGTGTCCTTGCCGTAGTGTATACGCCGTAGTGTCATGTGCATGGTCAACACTTCCTGGAGCTCAGTCAATCATTTGCCTCACGCCGACCCAGTTGTTATTGCTCGTACATGTTTCATTTGCCTCACGCCGACCTGGTTGTTATTGCTCGCACATGTTTCATCTGCGTCACGCCGACCCGGTTGTTATTGCTCGTACATGTTTCATTTGCCTCACGCCGACCTGGTTGTTACTGCTCGCACATGTTTCATCTGCGTCACGCCGACCCGGTTGTTATTGCTCGTACATGTTTCATTTGCCTCACGCCGACCTGGTTGTTATTGCTCGCACATGTTTCATCTGCGTCACGCCGACCCGGTTGTTATTGCTCGTACATGTTTCATTTGCCTCACGCCGACCTGGTGGTTATTGCTCGCACATATTTCATCTGCGTCACGCCGACCCGGTTGTTATTGCTCGTACATGTTTCATTTGCCTCACGCCGACCTGGTTGTTATTGCTCGCACATGTTTCATCTGCGTCACGCCGACCCGGTTGTTATTGCTCGCACATGTTTCATTTGCCTCACGCCGACCTGGTTGTTATTGCTCGCACATATTTCATCTGCGTCACGCCGACCCGGTTGTTATTGCTCGTACATGTTTCATTTGCCTCACGCCGACCTGGTTGTTATTGCTCGCACATGTTTCATCTGCGTCACGCCGACCCGGTTGTTATTGCTCGCACGCACATGTTTCATTTGCCTCACGCCGACCTGGTTGTTATTGCTCGTACATGTTTCATTTGCCTCACGCCGACCTGGTTGTTATTGCTCGCACATGTTTCATTTGCCTCACGCCGACCTGGTCGTTATAGAAACTATTTGTGTCGATATTTGGTGTGCCTATCGCACATAATGTAAATGCATCGAACATATTTTAAATGCATTGCACGTATCTTAAATGCAGAAACGGAACTTTAAATGTGTCTTTTAATAAGGTTATATTCATGAAATGCAATCAGCGGCGAGCAGCCCCTTGACCCCCAACGCGGTGGTGACGTAGACTGTGTATCGCGTGTATTCTTTAACGTGGTTGAGATGTGCAGTTACATTTTTATTTGCTTTTATATTGGATTTACACGCAGCAAAACTCTTACAAAGCCGAATTGTGCAGCAGTCGGATACAAACATGATTCAGCGAGGTATAGAGAGTTGTCTTTTTTTAGATTTCCTCTGGAAAAACATACAGTAGTGAAGCAATGGATTCACAATTGAGGGCGGGCTGGTTGGAAGCCCACTCGATATGCAAGACTTTGTTCGGCGCATTTTGAAGAGTCGTGTTTTGAAGTTGATATATTTTCATCAACTATTGGGTCAAGATCCTTCAAAACGTTGGCGACGGAGAACGTTAAAGCCTGAAGCGGTACCAACAATCTTACAGCATGTACCTCAGCCGAATGCTTCGACACAACACAAACACTCGATCAAGAGAACTGTCAAATCGGAAGGAGGTTAGTAAACAATGAATGAATGGACTATCTTGCCAAATAAGTTGATTTTAGATGCAAACAGCCTGTCCAAACTTATTGGAAAGTGTGTGAGTAAAATCGTCTACGTCTACGATCAGGCGTTTAAAGTTGGAGTTGTGGGAAACCTGGTCAGCACTCGCAACAGAGCGGCTCCAATCCAGTGGAGTACGGTTGCGGGCGGGACAAAATTACGCCTTCCAAAGCACACTTCGAAGGAGGTGTTGGACGTGGTTTGTTCCAGGCCCGCCGTGTGTCGCCACTGTTGAGGCGAAGGCGCCCGCAGGAGCCTATGTTCGACATTACGAAAAAACCGTTTTGATAAAAATAATCATAAGACATTCCACGTAGCGCGTCATTCATCCAGAAAAAGTCAATATCTGTAAACACGTCAATATAGTATTCGTTCACACTGAAGCCGTAATAGATATCGACTTAAGACAGATTGACATTAGGCCCTATTACAAGTTAACTAGCAAGATATATAATAACTTAGATGCACGGGAACTCCCAAAATAGCTGAACCAATTGATGAAGCCGACGCAACGAACCATTCATCACCAACATCACATCTTGACGAAATGATAACGCCACTTGTTTAATGTGCTGTGCCAACACGTTTCAAAATAATAAGCGAAACGTCATTATTATTCGAAATTGCTACGTTTGTGTTCTTCCCTCCGTGTATATGGAAGAAGTATGCTGACGAAGCCATTACAATTTTCGCCGAGCCTACACATAGAAGTTCAGCTCTTACTAAATAATCATAAACCTTAACTTCCCGCGATTAAGTTGTTATACTTTGTCCGCAACGATTTCAGCATTATCCGTGTTTTCAACGTTCCCGTTGACGGTGTCTACATCTGTGTTCGAATAGACCTGTTCTACATGAATGCCGTCCACAAGCTCATTCGTCGTCTTTCCTTCGGGGAATCCCTCATCGGGGAGCAGCCAGTAATCGCTGTCGTCGAACAACTGATGATCCCTCGGTTCGTCCCACACAGACAACTCCATCAGTTTCCCTGCAGACGAAATTATGAACAGTTTCAGACATCCAGGCATATAGATTGCACGCTATAGCGATAAACATCCCTCTGCACGTACCTCTACACGTACATTTACACGTACTTCTACACGTCCCTCTACACGTACCTATATACGTACCTCTACGCGTACTTCTACCCGTACCTGTACACGTACATCTAAATCACCCAACTCACCTGTGACGATGCCGCTGACAACGGCAATGAGAAGGGTAGTGCACAGCGCTGTCAACTGGTAGCCGGCCTGCAAGATAGCTGTCCGTCCCACACCGGCATCCACGCTCAGGCGCTTCTGGACTGCAAGGAGTGCCGACGAGTTGGCTACCGGGGCGCGTGCAGGAAAGATCTGGTAGAGGCTATAATCAAACATGCAGTTGGGTGACCGACAATCGAAGCTACAACCAAACATACGGTTGAATGCCAGACTACAGAAATTATAACCAAACATACGGTTGAGTGACCGACTACAGAAATGAAATAGCGGATCCATTGTCCTCGCGTTCCCTGTTCCTATTTATTATGTACTAGAACTTTTAATTGATTTTTATGGTCTGGCTAAAAGGAAAACAAACAAAAGAAAACACCTTCGAATTGGTCAAGGAAACATGTAATGGTCATGGTTGGAGAAAAAATCAATTGTGGTCTGTACCAATTTTACTCTAGTTGCATCATATGGCGTTTGGTTCAAAATGTATCTTTTGTATGACATATATTTTGTATGACATATATATATATATATATATATATATATATATATATATATATATATATATATATATATATATATATATATATATATATATATATATATATATATATATATATATATATATATATATATATATATATATATATCTATATATAGATATATATAGATATATATATATATATATATATATATATATATATATATATATATATATATATATATATATATATATATTATATATATATATATATATATATATATATATATATACGTATATATATATATATATATATATATATATATATATATATATATATATATATAGTGCCACGTGCGTGTAAATGTGTATGTGTACGTGCGTGTGTGCGTATATGAAATATGTACATGCGTGCGTGCATGCGTGTGCCTGCGTGCGTGCGTGCGTGCATGCATGTGCATGTGCATGTGCATGTGCATGTGTGCGTGCGTGCGTGCGTGCGTGCCTGCGTGCATGCGTGCATGCGTGCGTGCGATACTCACCTGTACCCGTACTGGCTCTCACTCGCCATGAACGCTGCGATCGTTCCGACGATGGCCGCCATGATTCCCGGCATGCCGTGCAGGTTGTTGACGCCACATGTGTCATGAACCTTCAGCTTGGACGACAGCCACGGCTGGTGACATGAACATTCCGTCAATTACAGTTACACGATGAATATATGACGTCTGTTACATATACAAATACATTACAGGCGCCAGAAAACGCAAAATGTACAATGTCAACGAACGAACGAACGAACGAAAGGGCGGGCGAACGAACGAAGAACGAACGAACGAACGAACGAACGAACGAAGGCGGGCGGGCGGGCGGGCGGGCGGGCGGGCGGGCGGGCGGGCGGGCGGGCGGGCGGGCGGGCGGGCGGGCGGGCGGGCGGGCGGGCGGGCGGGGGCGGGCGGGCGGGCGGGCGGGCGGGCGGGCGGGCGGGCGGGCGGGCGGGCGGGCGGGCGGGCGGGCGGCGGCGGGCGGGCGGGCGGGCGGGCGGGCGGGCGGGCGGGCGGGCGGGCGGGCGGGCGGGCGGGCGGGCGCGGGCGGGCGGGCGGGCGGGCGGGCGGGCGGGCGGGCGGGCGGGCGGGCGGGCGGGCGGGCGGGCGGGCGGGCGGGCGGGCGGGCGGGCGGGCGGGCGGGGGGGCGGGCGGGGCGGGCGGGCGGGCGGGCGGGCGGGCGGGCGGGCGGCGGACGGACGGACGGACGGACGGACGGACGGACGGACGAACGAACCTTTATTTCAAGAACAAAACAACGGATGCTTAATTGATACAGTACTTAGCATTTCTCGCAATTCCTTAAACACGGGAAGTCAATGGCAGATACTTAGACAGTGAAGACCTTACCGTGACGTAGTTGAATCCGACGACGGAAAGGACTCCGGCCAGACTGCCGACCACGAGCGCCCCCCACGGCTGGATCATCATGTCTGCGGCCGTGCCGACTGCCACGCCTCCCGCCAACGTCGCGTTCTGAATGTGCACCTGGAACCACGACGTACACTCTACTACGAAGGCGGTGGTTCTCGGCAACACACAGTTAGACATTGCATCAGAAGGTTTAACTTCAAATTGTCTTAGTGTGGTAACTGAGGTACATTTCTAGATATGGCGTAGTCGTTCTACCCACCCGATGTCCCCGTTGAAACGAAAGTAAAAGTGCAGTCTGGGGTATATACCTTATTGTAACATGCAAATATGTCCTCCATCTTCGGGAGCCTTAACCAGGGATAGATAGAAGAAAATGGTTGCCTGTAGCCTAATTTGTCGGGTATATTATCGCGAGGTCGTGAGTGACAAAATTGTATCATCACATACTTCATAGAAAAGGGAACGATACCGTGATTCTAATACAATTTCACCACAACATACAATGCAATTGAGAGAATTCTGAAGAAAAAAAACATTAGGAGTTTACCAAATGAAATAACTATATGCATTATAACTATTGTGGCAGGGATGAAAATATACATTTTCACGCATGCGATGAGGTTGATACATGCGCAGTCATCTGCATTGAACTGACGAACACACTCGTGTCGTGACTCACCATGTCGAGTTTGTTGTTCTTGTTGAGCAAGACCGACATGGCGACGGTGGTGACGACACACGCCGCCAGGGAGAAGTACGTATTGACGACGGCGCGGTGCTGGTCGTCGCCCGGAGCCAGGGCCGCGTTGAAGCTCGGCCAGAACACCCACAGGAAGAGTGTCCCTGCAACAGCGAGGTCATGCAACCGCACAGTCTGTAGCGTGAGTGATAGACTAGGCCTACCCATGTCCATGACGGATGCTATATTAGAGGTGAATGAGGCCTACCAATGACGGACATTTCATTGGAGATGAATGAGGCCTACCCATGACGGACATTTAATTGGAGATGAATGAGGCCTACCCATAGCGGACATTTCATTGGAGATGAATGAGGCCTACCCATGACGGACGTTACATTAGAGATGACTGAGGCATAAATGTGACGGAGGTTACGTGAAATAGATGAGGCCTACAAATGACGGACATCAGCTTAAATGTGACGGAATTACATGAGAGATGGCTGAGGCCTACACGTGGCGAATGTTACTTGCCAAATAGACGAGTGTGCACGCCGTTAGACAGCAAAAACCAGTAAAACCGCAAACAATCGATTATCTACGGCCGTGGTGGATGGACGAGGCCTACCTATGACAGAGAAGAGGTCGGAGTGGTAGACGGAGCCCTCCTTGTCGGCAGCCTTCTCGGTGCCGGCCCGCGAGAGGACGGTGGCGACACTGAGGCCGAAGTAGGCGCCGAACACGTGAACGAACATCGACCCACCGACGTCGACCGCCTGGCAACAACAGTCGATATTAACACTAAGTGACATCATCATATTACTAATATAAATTATGTGGTAACGTGAATGTACGGGATTCATTTAAAAACCATATACCCTAAAAGAAGTCCGCTTTCGTTCTAAGATGTGTATACGGCATATTAACGAAGAAACGAACGTTTAGCAAAACAGTAGTTGCCTCTAAGCATGCGCAAACAATACAGTGAATAATAATTTAACAGAAGCAGCGCATTAATTTGAAGGAATCGAAGGAAAATCAAATGTATGCATGCGTGCATGCGTGCATGCGTGCATGCATGCATGCATGCCTGCCAGCCTGTCAACCAGCCTGCCTGCCTGCCTGCCTGCCTGCCTGCCTGCCTGCCTGCCTGCCTGCCTGCCTGCCTGACTGCCTCACCCCGAACACGCTGGCTCCGAGGTACTCGTTCAGCTGGAAGAAGACGACCTCGACGACGGTCATGACGACGAGTTGAAGGGCGCTGGTTTTGCCGAGAACTGCACCGAACGAGATGAGCACTGCGGCCGCGGCGAAGTCGGCCGTCAGCAGGCTGTCACGTACACGACAACACAGACATGTTAACAGTGTGTCGGACATGTTGGACGTTCAATGGAGTACGTTTATTTATTGAACATTTTATCTGTATTGCTTTATTCGAATTTATCGCCTGTTTTGTTCGGTGGGACAAATCTAAGATTTGTTCATTTCACCCTCCCGGCAGACCAATCCACTCGAACATCAACTCAACTTTTCTTGGAAGTATTCAACCATATTGCAACAATGCTATGCTATTGTAAGGCCTACTTACGTGGTAATGCCGACCTTGATGCTGCCCCCTGGCGAGTGGACGAAGCCGCCGATGAGGATCGCCCACTGTATGACGACGGACGAGATGAGAAGGTTGTAGCTGACGCTGCTGAAGCCATAGCGCTTGAGGAAGGTCATGAGGAAGCCGAAGCCGACGAAGATCATCACGTGGACGTCTTGGAACACTGCGAGACACGGCGAGAATACAGCAGGAAACGTCATCGATAGATGAAGATGGTTTCAATTTCAGCGACGTTGAGAAACAAACAGTTGACCACACCGAGAACACACGGTTAGAACACGAAATTGCGAAATAAACCTTACTATTATTGTTATTATTGTATAATTGTTATTATCGTTATCATTGTTGTTATTATTGTATAATTGTATAATTGTTATTATTGTTATTATTGTTATTATTGTTATTATTGTTATTATTGTTATTATTGTTATTATTGTTATCATTGTTGTTAGTGTTGTTATTATTGTTATTATCATTATTGTAATTATTATTACAACAAGTGCGCAATGCTCAACGATCATCAGAAATAGATAGTTAGACTGTCGCGTATGTGTTTCCTATGTTTAGTTAAAATTTTCATTAAAGTGATTCATAGGTTTGGTAATTTAAATTGATATATTGTTATCGATACACGACCAAGAGGTGTTCTTACTGTTAATGTCGCCTGCAAACTGCGGACATCCTCATGCCTCGCAGCCTGAAGTTGTCCACATATTGTCGACGAAACGCCAGTAGTCAGTAAAAGTAAAAGAACCGTTTGGTTGTTTATTTGCAAAAAAATATGTGAATAATTATACGTGGTAAAAGTAAACAAAGCAGCAAACAAATGAATGCACAGAACCGCAGTTATTCACTATTCGATCAGGTTTGTTTCTATTTCGGATGTTAAATGGCTAACGACAGAATAAACCAAAGACTAAACACACTTAACATGTGCGGTTGGATTAACAACAGTATAGTTCAAGAAGATTAAGCATTGAATAAATTGTTGGAAATGTAACGGGTTTGACAAAACAAAACCACATCCTGTTTCTGATAATTGAAGTTTTGGTTAGTGTTTATGTTTATTTACTTATATATATATATTTACAAAGACAAAACATTGTTCTGTGTCTTACTTGAATAATTACAGATGTTTGCACATTAGTAGATTTAAATGTGTATGATCCTATGACTGTATAATGCATACACGTCATTGTACAATTATTTAGACGGAGCACTATATATGAAATTCGTTATTATTATTATTATTATTATTGACAAAATTTACTTACTGGCGTAGTATCTGTTCAGGGAGTTGCCAGTGGGATCCGCCCCTCCATTGCCCGGGTCCCGACTGTGCGTTTCCTGGGTGGCATTGGCGTCGTCATCATAACGGACGACCAGGGCAAAGAGAACGACGAAGACGACCTGGAGCACCACCAGCGCCACGGCCAACTTGTTCCTCAGCTGAACCATCTTTCGTCCGGTGTCAGAGGTGTGTGGATAACGCGACAGGACCTCCGCGAAACGTCGAGAAACCTGGCAGACCAGTTCTGTGCTGGCGACTCCGAACGAACTCGTGAGATGTTATAAGGTCGACGGCCCCGAATGACGACCCACGACCACCACTTGAAGGGCCACTCTGTTAGACTCGTGCAACCGTCGAGTGGTCATTATGCATCAGTACTACACTACATAATTCCCTTCTCTTACTCACACGATTAGTGCATCAAGTGGATCTAACAGATGTGTACCGATATAGCTCGGCGATCTCTTCGCCCACGAGGTCCACACGCGACGTAGCCTCTTGACGGGTACAACTATTCAGCACAAGTGTTTGCGCACGTATAGGGCGCACGACGATCCACTCGTAGACGGGTGGATAGGTGTCATTGTAGGCCCACAGTTATCGTGTTATGATGTTGACCCACATTTGATGAAGAGCAATTCCATAGTAAATGACGTTACATGGTCAGCATAGCTAACAGTCAAATATACATAACTTTCAAATTAAATGTAACGATCAAAATATATCATCGTGGTTCATTAAAGCACATTTGAGCGATCAAGATGCTAGAACATATATAGTTGTTATGCTATAAAGTAATGTGTGGCTGCATTTATCCGTTCCCTCACATCTCTGTCAGTGTCGCATGTATATTTACATCCACTGCTCACTCCCGCAAGACAACCCAAGACAGCCCAAGACATCCCAGACAGCTTCGATCATCTAATTCTGATCTATTTTTGTTCCCGGTGTTAAGACAAATGTCGGAACTAAAGCTTTTTCAGTTGCTGCACCGACTCTGTGGAACTCACTCCCTGTTAGTGTTAAGCCTGTAGGAAATTGTATTGTAATGTATGGGGCTAGGTTACGTAACTCGGAACAATAAAAATTATGAGTTCGTAGTTACGTACAATTCTTAGCAACACTACACGGGTTGTTTTAATATTGTTTCAAGTTGCGTGATCTACGTCAAACGTTCACAAACGTTGTGGGGCTGGAAGTTGTATCCATCATTGCCACTGGCATCGCCCTACCCATATTTGACTGGGTACCGCAAGGAGTCATTGGCTCTTGCAATGGCGGACTTTCCGTGCAATGCTAAATAAACTAAATGTACATACCTCATAATTAAGATACCTTCTTTTTACAATAGAACACACTCTGACATGTTATATAGTAATATTAGGCTACATACTGACTATAACAGGTTTGTAGCCACATGGACGACATCACGTCACGGGTGCTTAAAAATGGCCGCATTTTTTTCCATATGAATATTTATCCTGATTAACACACGCAGTAAGCACAAAGGTCGTGCAACCGTACATTGTCAATGTTAGAATGGTCAGACAACATTATGAATCCAATTATAGCTTGACACATATATGTGTTTTGGATAACGAAATCAAGTTACTATTATTCCAGAACAAACTTTAGAATTGCTTAGAATGCATTGCACACACCTACGTACATTGCATACACCTACGTACATTACATACACCTACGTACATTGCATACACCTACGTACATTGCATACACCTACGTACATTGCATACACCTACGTACATTGCATACACCTACGTACATTGCATACACCTACGTACATTGCATACACCTACGTACATTGCATACACCTACGTACATTGCACACACCTACGTACATTGCACACACCTACGTACATTGCATACACCTACGTACATTGCATACACCTACGTACATTGCACACACCTACGTACATTGCACACACCTACGTACATTGCACACACCTACGTACATTGCACACACCTACGTACATTGCATACACCTACGTACATTGCACACACCTACGTACATTGCACACACCTACGTACATTGCACACACCTACGTACATTGCACACACCTACGTACATTGCACACACCTACGTACATTGCACACACCTACGTACATTGCATACACCTACGTACATTGCACACACCTACGTACATTGCACACACCTACGTACATTGCACACACCTACGTACATTGCACACACCTACGTACATTGCACACACCTACGTACATTGCACACACCTACGTACATTGCACACACCTACGTACATTGCACACACCTACGTACATTGCACACACCTACGTTCATTGCACACACCTACGTACATTGCACACACCTACGTACATTGCATACACCTACGTACATTGCACACACCTACGTACATTGCACACACCTACGTACATTGCACACACCTACGTACATTGCATACACCTACGTACATTGCATACACCTACGTACATTGCATACACCTACGTACATTGCATACACCTACATACATTTTACACATAACTGATGAGTTAGTATAGCAGTCAATTTGATTGGTTATCCAAATTCCGGGCAAACGGGGGATTCTTCATAACATTGAAAAGTTATAAATGATTTCATGCTTTTGTGATTGTGACAATCGGTGGCGCCACATCGCGGAGCATGGATATTCAACCCTATGGCTTCAGGAAGAAGCACGCAACAAAATAAACAGTGTTTGATTTAGAGGTTATTGAGCACAAACAGGTTTATCTGTTGCCGGATTGAAACTTAAACTCCATCCTCAACTGAGAAGGCTCAAAATAGTGGATATCCAACATGGTAAACACTGTGCTGGTCAATGCCGATCAAGGGCGTGACTTCCATCCTCTCCCCAATCACATGACAAAGTGACGAAATTCATTCGCAAAATTGACTAGCGAATTGAGAAGGGACCTTTACGATGTTATACTTTATTTGATCCCAAAAAGTATTACTTGAGTGGAAATTCCGTTTCACAGAAAGACTGCGGTCTAGCCTCAATAACACAGGCTCCGTGCTGTGGCGCCACCGTTTGTCGCACACATCATCGCCTGGATGCAGAGTATAGGCCCCTACTTTTCATTGTGGCGGAAATTATGTATGCGTCCAGATTCTGTTGTCGCTTCACGGGAACGCCTACACAGAATGGAGTGGTGACAGTGAGTGACACTGAGACCACGCCGGGGACCACTCTCTTTTCTCAGCAGGTTCACGAAGGCGAGCGAGTGTCGGATAAGTGAGACTAACTGCAGTGTCTCAGCGAGTCAGACCAATGCCCCATCTAGCAGATTTCGCCATATTAAGATTTTTTTATTTTGCTGAAAGGTATGCAAGAGAGCAGTCTCGCCTATCCGACTCTCGTTCGCCTTCGAGAAATCGCCAAGAAAACTCTGGCTTCGGAGACACGGTTCGACCGTTGCCGACTCCATTTTGTGTAGGCGTTACCTTGAAGCGCCAACAGCCAATCAACGTTGTTGATATCTACACAATACATAGTTTGAATGAATTTACTTTTTAGTGCGACAGTTGTGTCATAATCAAAGTTAAAAGTTGATTCGAATGCATCGTGTAAACTGATAAAAGTTTACTCTTATTTGAGGAGTTAGCCAAATCCCAGAATATGGGCATGCATCACAGATTAAAGGCAGTCACAGATTAAAGATTCATGTAGTACGTGAACAACGCGTTTTATGTTACATCGAATGCGATATCGTGTGTGTCATGTCAGTGCAAGATCACGACGATTGGATTGGGTTCCTGTGACTGTTGAAAAAATTAATTAAACATGAAAACCAATACACATTAACGGCATCATCTACTGTTTTCTGGTACACATGATGCTGGGCAGGTTTCGCTAAAAATAGATTCCCACAACGTGTTTTCCTCATGTGTCAATATTAACATTCTCTATAAAATATCAATGCTCCGGGCCATGTTTTGGGACAATCACCATCAAATCTGCATCACAGTACACCATGTCCGTGTCAACAGGCCAGCCTTGTCGTTTGAATCCATTAACTACATACATGTATAAGATAACACATAACCAAATTAAGCATATGGACGACTTTTTTATATTAGATTTCTCTGAAACGGTAGGATGTGGAACCATTGTCTAATTGCTGCAGCACTCTGAAACGGTAGGATGTGGAACCATTGTCTAGTTACTGCAGCACTCTGAAACGGTAGGATATGGAACCATTGTCTAGTTGCTGCAGCATTCTGAAACGGTAGGATGTGGAACCATTGTCTAGTTGCTGCAGCATTCTGAAACGGTAGGATGTGGAACCATTGTCTAGTTGCTGCAGCACTCTGAAACGGTAGGATGTGGAACCATTGTCTAGTTGCTGCAGCACTCTAAAACGGTAGGATGTGGAACCATTGTCTAGTTGCTGCAGCACTCTGAAACGGTAGGATGTGGAACCATTGTCTAGTTGCTGCAGCATTAACACACGCGACATTAATGACAAATGTTGATTGGTTTATGTTTTTACAAATCACCGTCCTGCTGTCATAAAACGTTGACATTTTACGAGTATTTCTATGTCCGTCTCATAATTATTCACCTGTTTCCGAGTATCGAAACGTAGCATACACTTTAATGAGCTATGAACAACAATGTGTAGGCGACTTGGTAAAATGGCCTGCAGTATATCATCTGGAGCTAAGTGGTTGGAGCAAGCAGATTTCATTCCCAGTGACCGGCATGAGAGAGTGAGTGATATCGTAATACGAAGTCGATTTTTGCGAGATAACAATTTCGTTTCACTTTATTAAATGAACAGGAAGCAGTCGAGGTCATGTTAATTTCATCTGAAAATTAAGGTTTCGGGGAACACCGATCTAGTGGTTTAGATCAAGCTGCTAGGAAACTCGTCACAGATATCAGAATATTGTTTTTCTCCATGATTGGCTTAGTGGTGTTACGTCCAAGTTTACCGGGTAGCATGTTACAGCCTTAGTATGATATTTGTTTGCGAAATATTATTTATTTTACAACAAACTGGAACAGTTATCAGAAATATCACCGCATGAATTGCTCACACGCAAAACGCAATTGTTTCGTTCCACGTAGAATGGATCAGTCGAAGTACGGGAACCGCTCTAACAATCAAAATTACCGCTACAAAAGGGAAATGAAGCACCCCTTAAACCACGCAGGAAATGCCGTCACCACAAGTTGCGAGACATATTCGTTACGTGACTGGTTGCCTAGTAACCAGGTACGTCAAGCCAATAAACATTGCCGCAGCTGTCTGATATTACGTTGTATTTTCGTTCCATTTACGGCCCATTTTTTTTTGCGTCAAAATCAAAGGGCAAAGTTGCTTCAGTGAGAACATTATTTGGAAAGGTTTGACGTATGCCACCCTATTAATATAATATATTAAGTGCAAACATGGATGCTAAGGCGAAGCTTGGCGGAGGTCACGCTCATAATTATGATTGTGACGTCAGACTCTAGATCCGCCAGTTGTCCCCGTGTAAGCTATTGTGACACTATCGACACGTGTTTATCTTTTCATACACGTACTCACGCATGCAAACACTCACACAAGTACGCACACACGTTTTAAGGTGTGGTTAAAGTTTATAATATAATTGATGGTATTTTAAATGAAAATGCTTTCTTGGTTGTAATCCGTTCAGCTAAAATATTACGCTATTCAACGTATACGTCTGCATTAAGCATGTGTAAATGCATTTTATTATCAAAACATTATAATGAAAATCCACGTGACCAGAAGCCTGTCATTTCTTCACGCACGATTTAATTATAGTTTATAAGTAAAGAAAACAATAACAAAAATTACACAGATGCGTACAACATGCATTATAAAGCGTACAATATCGATATAATCTACACTATGAGCTAACCTCACATTGGATACCCCTGAACATTTTTGTATTTAATATCACTATATAGCCTAGTCCTCGGTGCAACTGGGAGCGGTTGAGACTTAAAAAAATTAATCCACATTTGTTCGGGGGGGATCCACAATGGTTGCATGATAACAATTTTACAACAATTATTACGAGCTTCAAAACGTATTTCGAATCTAACAGATACAGACGCATCTGCGTGTCATCGCTACAAATAAACTAAACAACGTTAGTAGATATGTTCGGTGTTGTCTTTGGTGTCTAGATTTTAGATTCTTCGTCACTCTTTTCGTTCAGTAGTTTCGTCTTCCTCTGCGGGGCGAATTCTTCGTCTTCGGCGTCACCATCTTGCCACCAGGTGTCGTCGTCGAACAGTGGCTTGCCCCTTGAGTCATTGACAAAAGGAACTCGGAGGATGAATCCTAACAACAGCCAGCGATAGATCACGATCAGTACTTGTAGGTTATGTTGAGTCACATTAATGGATTAGCAGATACATGGTTGTAGTTGTGGTAATGACTACTGACAACAGAATAGTCGTAATGACTACTGACAACAGGATAGTCGTAATGACTACTGACAACAGGATAGTCGTAATGACTACTGACAACAGGATAGTCGTAATGACTACTGACAACAGGATAGTCGTAATGACTACTGACAACAGGATAGTCGTAATGACTACTGACAACAGGATAGTCAACTTCCGGCTACTTGGACTTGGTGCAGCGACTTGAATTTGGTGTAGATCATTTACAGAAATACGTGGAATATCAAATAGAATAAGTATTACTATTGCATATATATTATACACAAACGTATTGTAGACATATATTAGGAAACAGGTTTTGTTAATTATTAGTCAGAGGGAGTATTTTAGAGTAAGTTAGTTTCGGATTCTGTCAGGGAATTCAGCGAGCGTTAATAGGGGTGTTTACAATTCGAAAAATTAGATAACATAGTGAATAGTCAGTAACAGTGAATATTGGTTAGAATAAGTATTAGTATTATACATATATTGTTCACCAACTTCTTGTAGACATATATTAAGAAACCGTTGTTGTTAACAGAGGTAGTATTTTTTTTTCCCGGATTCAAACTCAACGAGTGATAAAAGGGAGTTTGTTTACAAGTCATTCAACCCGTGCATCGAGCTATCGTTTACATTAGCTAATATATATATATATAAGATAAAGTGATTTATTTACTTAAATTACATACATAAGGTAATATATGACATAGTGGTAGTCAACGTTTTCGGTAAAAAGGAATTAACAGCAGGACTTTAGCGTAAATTAGTACACACTCACTTCGTTGTTTTGTTACACAGTGTTCTCCGTATTCGCTAGGTGGCAGGATTTTTAGCCTAAAGTGTTCTTTTGATCACAAAAACAGCCTTATTCAAGGCTAACGTAGCACACTAATTAAAACTAAATTGTATGATGGCCCCGTGCAAACGACAGTTAAAGGCCACAAGGCACGTAATTTGTGGCAGTTGTAGTAACTGGGTAGATTTCGTCAAGTCTGGGTGCGAAAAGTCCTGGGCTGAGGTCCAGGCAGATAGTTTTAATTTTGAGTGTAGGGGATGCGCAAGGATGAAGGAAATAGAGGTGGAGTTGAAAGAGCTGAGACTGCTCGTTGTGGCAATGGTGGGAAGGGATCAGGGGAGTTGTGCCAGTAGTTCCGGTGAGGGAACAGTAGACGATAAAGTGGGGAAAGACACAAGAGATGCTTGGGAGAGCTCACCTCAGCCTGGGAGGAAGCTGAGAGGAGGGAAGGTGACAGGTCATAGGGAGACAGGACGTAAGGAGACGGGAAGGAAAGGAACGGGAGGGAAGACAACCGGGGTGAAGGAGAGGGGAGTAGGGGAGACAGGAGGGAAGGAGAAGGGAGTGGGGGAGACGGGAGGGAAGACAACCGGGGTGAAGGAGAGGGGAGTAGCGGAGACAGGAGGGAAGGAGAAGGGAGTGGGGGAGACGGGAGGGAAAACAACCGGAGTGAAGGAGAGGGGAGTAGGGGAGACAGGAGGGAAGGAGAAGGGAGTGGGGGAGACGGAAGGGAAGGGGTCAGGACAGAATGTGATGGAGGGGATCGAAAGGAAGAGTTATTCTGCAGCAGTGATAGAGGGGGTGAGGAAGAGAGTGAGGGTGTTTGTGGGGGATTCGATAGTTAGGAAGACCGACAGAGTCTTAAACAAGGGAGATGATGTGGTGGTCTGCTTGCCTGGAGCCAAAATAGAGGCGATAACTGAGAGGGTAAAAAACATCGTAGGCTCGGGTAAGGGTGGATCTGTTTTAGTACATGTAGGGACAAATAACGTAGAGAGGGAGGGTACAACTGCCATAGTTAGGAAATATAGGCAGTTGGTCAGAACACTAAAACAGACGCGGGTTGAGCAGGTAATACTGTCAGGGATTTTACCTGTGATGGGCAGGAGGGGTCATAAATATCGAAATTGTCGGGGGATGGCAATTAACATGTTAGTCCAGAGGCTGTGTAGGGAAGAGGAAGTTGGATTTGTGGATTTATGGGAAAGTTTTGTTGGGAGGGGTGATATGTACATGAAGGATGGGCTTCATTTAAGTGGAAAGGGGGCGGCAGTATTCGCGGACAAACTTTCAGCAGCAGTAGATAGCGACTTGGGTACAATGACAAATATTTTTGGAAGTAAACATTCTTTAAACTAGAAGTGCAGGGGGGTTACCTAGAGGTGTCTCAAGCAGAACAAGAGACCACTAGCACAGATAAACCAATATCAAATCATCCGAAAAACATCTCTGAAAAAGGTTATAGATGCGTATGTTTAAATGCAAGGAGCATAGTAAATAAGAAAAACGAATTAAACATTATGGTAGAAGATATTGACCTCACATAATTGGTATAACTGAATCATGGGCCAACATAGATATAACAGATGCTGAATTAGGACTGACAGGATACGTAATGTTTAGGAAAGATCGAATAGGAAGAAGGGGCGGGGGAGTTATTTTATATGTTAAAGAATCTATTCAGGCTTATGAAATGAAACTAGAAAGGGAAGCAGATTGCGATGAAGCTGTTTGGTGCAAAATTGTTTCAGGAAATTCAAAATTAACTGTTGGATTAGTTTACCGAAGTCCAAACATAAACGAAGAGGACAACACAAAAATAAAAAACGCTATAAAGGAAGTTAGTAAAGGGAATGTATCATAATGGGAGATTTTAACCATGGACACATACAATGGAATTCTCTAGAGAGCACAGGGATTGAGGATCAACAATTTCTATGTTTAATCCAGGATAGCTTTCTTACTCAGCACGTACTAGAACCAACCAGGGGAGAAAATGTATTAGATATAGTTTTGTCATCACAAAAAGAATTAGTGGACAATGTAAAAATATTTGAACCATTGGGTAATAGTGACCATAATCAAATACATTTTGACATCAATGTAAAATCAGAAAGTAAAAATAAGAAAACGTACAAGAGAAACTTCTACAAAGGTAACTACAAAGATATGAGAAAATACTTAGCACAGCTAGATTGGAATAACATGCTGATGAATAAGACTGCAATTGAATGTTGGAATATTCTAAAATATGAAATTGAGAGTATCATTGATAAATTTGTTCCTTCCGAAAACAAGGAAAACGGTGTAGAAAGAAACACGTGTCAAAAGAGGCAATTAGAAAAATAATGCTAAAACAAACTATGTGGAGGGTTTATAGGCGTACCAGAAAGGAAGAAGACTATGCAAAATACAAAGAGGCACTTAATGCAGCTACAACTGAAATCAGACAATCTAAAAGAAGCTATGAGCAAAAACTGGCATGTAACATAAAAACTGACAGCAAGAGTTTTTATGCATATGTCAGGAGTAAACAAAACGTACAAGACAAGGTTGGACCTCTAGAAGACAGTGCTGGAAATATAATATCACAGGGGTTTTTAATGGCGGAAGACCTAAATGGTTACTTCAGTTCAGTGTTTACAAAAGAAGATATTAGTTCATTACCAGTTGCTGATGCTAAATTTCAGGGGACTAAATCTGACTATTTAGGACCGTTAGTTGTAACTCCAGAATTGGTAGCTAGGAAAATAAAGGCAATGAAGGATAACAAATCACCGGGAGTGGATGGGATTCCTCCAAAATTACTAATGGAAACAGTAGATCAAATCAGTATACCACTTGCAAGAGTATTCAACTTGTCATTAAAAGAGGGAGTTGTTCCGTTTGAATGGAAAGAAGCAAACATCATACCATTATTTAAAAAGGGTTCGAGAAATAAGTCAGAGAATTACAGACCAGTGAGTTTAACGTCAGTGATTTGTAAATTATTAGAAAGGTTAATTAAAGACCATATGGTGGACTTCCTCGTTAAGCATAAATTATTAAATTCATCTCAACATGGATTCCTTAAAGCGAGGTCATGCTTAACAAATGTGTTATGTTTTTGGAAGAAATCACTAAGTGGATAGACGAGGGATCGCCAGTAGATATTATCTACTTAGATTTTCAGAAAGCTTTTGACAAAGTGCCACATCAAAGATTGCTACTTAAATTAAAAGCCCATGGTATCGGGGATAGCATAACTGACTGGATAGAACAATGGCTGACTGACAGAAGACAACGAGTTGTAGTAGATGGCGAAGTTTCAAATTGGAAATCGGTTTTGAGTGGGGTACCTCAAGGATCAGTATTAGGACCTATATTATTCTTAATTTATATCAATGACTTGGACGACAGTATAACAAGTAACGTACTGAAATTTGCGGACGACACAAAACTGTTTAGAAAGGTTAATACTGATGGTGATAAACAACATTTACAAAACGATCTAGACAGATTAGTGAAATGGTCTGAGAAATGGCAGATGCTGTTCAATTTTGGGAAATGTAAATGCCTACATACAGGACATGGGAACTTGAATGTAAACTATAAAATGGGAGCTACTGTTCTTGGTACTACTGTAAAAGAAAAGGACTTAGGAGTTACAATAAGCGCTGATATGAAAGTTTCAGAGCAGTGTGGTATTGCAGCTTCAAAGGGTAATCAAATTCTTGGATTGATTAGAAGAAACATAACATACAAGGGAAAAAAGTTAATTATACCTCTTTATAAAGCAATAGTTAGACCTCATTTAGAATACTGTATACAAGCATGGAGACCATATCGTAAGAAGGATATAGATACGCTTGAACGCATACAAAGGAGAGCAACTAAAATGATTCCAGAACTTAGAGACCTTAGTTATGAAGAACGCCTGAAAGAATGTGGTTTAACAACTCTAGAGACAAGGAGGTTAAGAGGAGATCAGATTGAAGTTTTTAAGATATTGAATGGGTATGAAAATATTGATAGAAATATGTTTTTCTCACTCAAGAAGGATAGCAGAACTAGAGGACATGAGGTAAAATTAGTAAAGGATCAATGTAGATTGGACATCAGGAAGCACTCGTTCTCACAGAGGACAGTAAATGAATGGAACAAACTGTCTACAGATTGTGTAACTGCTAGCAGCGTGAATATGTTTAAAAACAAGGTTGACACATATATCAGAAGGGCGGGTTATAAGTAGGTGAACATTGTTGGACTCTCGATAAGCCAATGGCTTCCTTGTCCACTTGCCATCTGGGCCTTTGGCTTGGATGGCAAATCTTGTTAAATCTTGTTAAATCTTGTAATAACGGTTAGGGTAACTATAGTGTTAAACTAGCCATAACACCACATAGAGTTTAGCAGTAACAACATGGTTAACGATAATAGAAGCTACACAGTAGCAGTATCGGCAGCGCTAACAATAAAACAACAACAACAACAACAACAACCAGAGGGCGATCGTTATAGTGGTAGCGGCCTAATAACACTACTATCAACCATGTATTCACAGAATGTTAACAACAGGACAATTATGTAGACTTCATCGATATCTGTTTTAGACACATATATTCATATTCCCAACAAAAAACAATTGACTTGTAACGTGGTATCACCAGTTTCAACAAGTCACCTGTGTTGGTATCACGCGTGATAACAAGTTATTAATGATGGTAACTCACACGTGACAGCATACGCGTTGCAGCAATTGGTTACAAAACATATGGTGACAAATAATTAGTAAAGTCTTCACAAATCACCCTTAATGACAACTCCATCGAAATGATAAATTAGCCGTAATAACAGCTGCACCGTCACGGCGAACCATTTGATGACAATCTGTGACGACACGCCACCAGCGATGATAACTCACCCGTGACGGCAAATAATCCGTGTGTATAACTCACCAGTAATGACCCCTCCTAGGAGAGCGAGAACAATGGTAACAAGAAGTGCAACCATCTGGAAGCCCATCTGAGCCATGGCCGTGCGACTAGAGCCTGGCTTCAGCATTGGTATGAAGGTGCTCAACTTCATGTACACAGGAGAGTCGGCAGGTGGCGTTCGCGCCCCGAACATATGGTAGAGACTGGAAGACAAACGCTGGCGTCGTCACATCCATAATTTATACGTTATACAAATTTGAACAAAAGTGCCAATTACTGAAACAAAACGACGACTGCTGTGTTTTTTCCATCGATTCCTCGAACCGTACTCCGCAGAAGGCTGACACATTCTCGATTAACGTGCATTTGCGAATATACTTAAATTGACTTCAACATTTGCAGGTCTCAGAAACGCCGGTGTGGTATTGTAAATGGACCTCCGTGCAAACGGACACGAGGTCCGTTTACCACAGTGGTAAATGGACCCCGTGCAAACGGACACGAAGTCCGTTTACCACAGTGGTACATGGACCCCCGTGCAAACGGACACGAGGTCAATTTACCACAGTAGTAAATGGACCGGGAGTCCATATTAAATCGTGGTAAACGGACCACAGGCGTGGAAAACGTACCTCCATCTGTTCACTTTTATTATTGGTACACATCAAGCAATGGTACTTAGAGGCATTATTTTATTTTAATCTCTATTTTAGCACTAAATGGCTTTTGATGGACTGCTTGGATATGGGGAGGGGAGTTTGTTCTCAATGGCTCCTCCTTCCATGTGCCTGCTATCTTTAAACAAATTGTTATTTATTGGTTATTAGTTATTGCTACTGGTTATAATGTGTGCAACTTCCACCGCCCGTGTTGTTGTTACGTTGTTTATATGTGAAACCGTGAAAAATGGACCGGGTCCATTTTCAACGGTGGTCGTACGTGGTGAATGGACCCCAGTCCATTTTTCACGGTGAGGGTCCATATTTGACAGTGGAAAATGGACCAGGGGTCCATTTACCACGGGGGTCCATTTACAATCTCACACCGGCATAACAGTAAGGAGCCGAATTGTGTGGGCATGTCATTTTGCGGATGGAGGAAGGCCGATTAACAAAGAAACAAGAGGCTACGAAACAGCGAGGAAGTGGGAAAAGGGAAGACCGCAACTAAGACGGGAAGAGTGCGTAAAGAGGGATGTAAGAAAGGCGGAGCAGCATGACAAGTGGAGGGAAAAGGCTGTCGATTGGGAGAACTGGAAATGCATAACAACGAGGAAAACGCATTTGCAAACGATTAGTTGTCATCAGTTGCATGGCAACGCATTAACATTCTACCTCAAGAATTTGGTTGATACAAAGATTTTCATTATCTTTCTAATGTGTTTACCAGATGAGTGTAAACATCACAGCTAGTTTACGTGAATGAAAGACAACACATACCCATAACCATACGTATCAAGACTGGCAAAGGCGGCTGCGATGGCGCCGGCGACACCGGCCAAGATACCCGGTATTCCGTGTAAGGAGTGCACACCGCACGTGTCGTGGATCTTGAACTTGTAGTTAATGAATGGCTACAAGCACACAACAAGATTACACTTTACAGTTATATGTTTTGTTTATGGTAAATATGTGTGCTTTCTGATAATAAAGGAGCCGTGGTCCGCTGTTATTGTAAAGATGTTTGCCTTTTAGAAGAACATTGTAACATTATTTTATAATCCGTACACCTTCGCTGATAATCATAACACATAGAGCTTTCATTTTACTTGAATAATATTGTCATATCATCACCAGTCCAAATGTTGTGGCATATTGAAATCCACTTCGGTTACAAAATCGAAAACCGAAGACAGGACAGTTGCTTTGTCTTGATTGATCAGTTCCACAAGTCGTAGACACGACAGGTGAACCTATCTCCGGGAGGAAATTACCATTAACATACATACACCGACTTTGTATTCCACTGCTGCTGCCCATTGACATCATACAAAACAACAATGAACAATACCACAACATATGAAACCACACCACACTAAACCAAAAACCAACAACATGCAAGACAACAACACACAAAACAACATTAAAACAACATACAAAACAACACAGTACAAACAACAGCGTACAAAACAGCTACAGCGTACAAAACAGCTACAGCGTACAAAACAGCTACAACGTACAAAACAGCTACAACGTACAAAACAACAACATACAAAACAACAACATACAAAACAACAACAGCGGACAAAATTACAACACACACACACGCACGCACGCACGCACGCACGCACGCACGCACGCACGCACGCACGCACACACACACACACACAAACACACACACACAAACACACACACACAAACACAACAACACAAAAAACACAGAACAACAACTAGCAAAATAAAAGTTAAGTAGTTGGCACTGACCTCGACGTAGGCGAGCGAGAGGGTGGAGACGGCGCCAGCGAGGCCGCCGATCAGCATCGCTCCCCAAGGCTGGATCATCATGTTGGCACAGGTGCCGACAGCCACTCCCCCGGCCAGCGTCGCTCGCTGGACGTGTCTCTGTCGGGGCAACGTTCAGTGTCGTTAGTATTCGTTCAGTCTCTTTTACGGTTGTCGTATATTTCCCAAGTATATGCCCCCGCTCTGATTTCACCGCTAACTTCAGGCATCTCATTTAGTACTTCGCAAAATACGTTAGTTGCGTCCATAGCTGTGTAGACTATGGTCAGGGTAATGTGACAACTTGGTTTTTGAAATAACTCTCACTGACTAGTAACTTAATGCAAGTCAACAATTCCGCAATTCTCACTGGCGTGGTGATTTTGATTGGCTATTTGAATCTTAAATAATGTGCCCAATAAAAATTCTGCGTCAAACTAACTTAATACTCAACTATGATAAAGGTTCTGTTTGAATGAGTTTATTGTTGAGCATCGCCACGTGGTTTCGATGTTTACAATCGTAACCAAGGCACCGATGATGAAACGAAAGAGCAACTTAACACATAAGCGAATACATGTCTTTGCCCAACAGTAACAGAGTAATGGCTCTCCTCGTAATCGAACGACGTTGTGTTGCGTGCACCGTCCTCGGAGATGTATCGTGTATTGAATTAGCTCACGCGAATAAATCCCCGCGCGTACGCTCCCCACGATTCACGTGAATCGTGAGCGTCTGTTCAAACAGGCCTTATAAGAATGGGTTGTTAGGAAATATGTCCGACGCACCCAGTTTAAAGGTATTCACCGACGCTTGCATTGGTTTGCATTCTACAAACGCGTTTGGCTGTTTTGCATCGCTTTTGTCACGTGGACAATCGATCAATGACTGAAACACGGCACGGGGTTTAAAACAAATAATTACAAAGGATCGTGCGTGAGGTAAATCTCGGGCAAGAAATGGCGTCGTTCTTCAAATAGCAGGCAGCCTGCGGTCATTACTGCTACCATTTGAGAGAGACACGAGATTTATTGGCGAGAGATTTGTTGCCATAACGCCATTATTCGGCCGCTGCACACGACGCGTGCATCCGGCGCCTTCTGCGTGTGGCAGCAGTGAATGTAATGGAGTGCCCTAGATTATTTATAAATCCATTTTAGTACTGATTTTTACAAATGTTTTCCACAAATATCCATCTATCATTTATGGTGATTACATGCTGTCTGAAATACTGGAAAGAAAGACAGGAAACGGCGAGTTCCGGTGGAAATAACATGCGGCACTGGAACAACCATCATAAAGCCGTTTGCAACGACGTGACAGACATCCGGCGTCAATTTATATTAGCTTTTATACGTGCCATATAAAATTCCTTACGACACAGTTGCAGCCGAAGTAATGTTAGTAATCGATAATATATTCCGTGAAATCCTGGGCGACGGTTGGCATCAGTGAAGTGGATCAACTCATTACGGTGTAGGGCTATCATTATAGTGTAGGACTATCATTGCAGTGTAGGGCTAACATTACAGTGTAGGGCTATCATTACAGTGTAGGGCTATCATTGCAGTGTAGGGCTATCATTACAGTGTAGGGCTATCATTACAGTGTAGGACTATCATTACAGTGTAGGGCTATCATTGCAGTGTAGGGCTAACATTACAGTGCAGGGCTATCATTACAGTGTAAGGCTATCATTACAGTGTAAGGCTTGTTGGTTGGTGCTGCTTGCAGTGCAGATTTTAGTGATGCGTCAAGTGTGGTAGTAGGTAGTGTACTTGTCACCTCTGCTTTCAGCTACCACCGCTGGCTAGCTTCCGCGAAATGACAAGCACCGTGTGGATAAGCTTGTCTGCCAGTACAATAGCCTCTCCTAAAACAAGACCCTAGTCGTAACCTCCCCGAGGTAACCAATTGATACTGATCACCGTGTGGTACCAGGCTAATCAGAAGAGGTATCTCGGAGCAGCACGGGGCCCCAGATGTGTAGTGCGAGCGTGGGCACGCTCTGCCGTTGTCACTAACCCATGTCCCAGCTATGGGCAAATAGTCAGGAGGATTGCACCCTGTGCGTATGCGAGGATCCTACGGCATGGTGCTCCTTCGGTGAAGGGCAAATAGTCAGGAGGATTGCACCCTGTGCGTATGCGAGGATCCTACGGCCTGGTGCTCCTTCGGTGAAGGGCAGATAAGGAGTAAATCCCAATGGCTAACAATCACATGTCAGTAGGAACTGCGATCATTGACATTAATGCAGCAATTGAAAGGAAATGATGGTACAAATTACAGAAAATCCTCTACTGCCAGCTTCGGAAGTAAACAGGACATCAGCTACGGGTGAAAGTGCATTTCTCATTGGGATTCACGACGACTCATCCTTAAACCCTATTGGGAGGGGTGAGACTGAATCATGTGCTAGGACTACGACAAAACTTATGAAGTGCAATAAACCAATAATACTATCAACATTCAACGCACGCACAATTACAGTTGAAAGTAGGGCAGAAAAACGAGCCTTGAATATGTCAGCTCAACACATCGCAATATTAGGAGTACAAGAACGCAAAATCGTACACGAGGAACCAATTCGCCAACACGAAGTGATGGGTCAGTATCTAATAACATCCTCATTATGTTGGAATGAAGCACAAGCATCAGTTGGAGGAGTTGGGATTAATATTGAGTACAAGAGCAATGAAATCGTTGGCTGCTGTCAGATCTCATTCAGAAAGGATCCTGATAGCTACGTTCCAGGAGAACCCAGCAGCCAGTGTAATTGTAACATATGCTCCTACAAACGCAAGTAAAATGGAAACTGTTGAAGGTTACTACGCTGACCTCAGAAGAGCTACAGAATCGTTACCAGTGCACAACATACTTGTCATTCTGGGTGCCTTTAATGCAAAAATGGAACCAAGCGACGCCGTGTACTCATACCATGAAAAACGACCATGAACGGTAAATTCAGTCTCAGGGCCCCAAAGTCAAGCCATACGAAGAAACCCAAATATGACTGGCAAACATTGCAGTTGAGTACAGAACTGCAAGACCAGTACACAATTGAAGGCAAAAATGAAGGCGAATCCCCAACTGACAGATATGAAAAGTTCATCGAGGCAAACAACTCAGCAATGGCTGAGCTCCTACCAGTCAAACAAACAGGAAGGAGAACTCAGAAGGCTAAACATCCATATGTAATTGCAACTCGAGAAATATTACAAAAAGCAAATAATCAGTTTGATAACAGCCCAACTGAAGAAAACAGAATCAGTCGTAATTCTTCGAAGGAATCATTAGTTGCAGTGTATGACGCTCTGATGGGAGAAGATCTAGCTGAGAAACTGGTTGATGCTGAGAGAGCACCTTGCAGTCAACATCATAGTTTAGGATGGAATCTGATAAATAAGGTAACTGACAGAAAGTCACCAGCAACAGGTAAACTTAAAGGAAATACAGAGAAGGAGAGGTGAAACAGTTGGTACAATCACTTCAGCAGCCTGCTGGGTGAAGGGCCAAACATTGAGGATGAGGTTGAAGAAGTCGAAGCAGTACTGTTAGATATAGCTATAGATGATGGACCGTTTACCCAGGAAAAGTATCACAGTAACAGTAAACTAAACAGTCACTAACTGAAGGAAAAGCTAGTGAAGAGGATGGCATCACTGCAGAAGCTTTAAAGCGGTGTAATCCTGATGAAATAGTCCTCGATTTCTGCAATGAAGTACACATGAAGCTTTTCAGATCGGATAAATGGTCAATTCTTAACATAGTGCCCATACCAAAGTCTGGGGACCTGAGCGATGCTGGATGCTACAGAGGTATAAGTTTAAGTTTAATAATCGCCAAACTATACAACAGAATGATTCTCAATAGAATACGTTCTGTAATTGACCCACATCTAAGTGTCAACCAATATGGTTTCTCTCAGAATACGCCCTGTAATTGACCCACATCTACGTGTCAACCAATATGGTTTCGTCAGAATAAGACCACAGTTGCTCGAGTTGTGAGTCTACGCAGAATCATCAAGGGGCAAGGAAGATAAATCTTCCAGCAGTGTCGTTTATCGACTTTAAGAAGGCATTCGACTTAATCCATCGAGGAAAGATGTTTAGAATTATATCTGCATATGGCATTCCGGAAAGGCTAGAACTGTCAATCAAAGACATGTACACCAACACAAAGGCCAAAGTGTCTCGGGAGTGCTTCAGGGAGATACTTTGGCTCCTTTCTCTTTATTATTGTACTCTATTATGCGATGAGGCAAGCAACTGATGGCCGAGAAGAGGAACTAGGCTTTACTCTGAAAAACAGGAGGAGCAGAAGAGTCAAACCAGAGATTATAACAGACCTTGACTTTTCAGATGACATCGCCTTAATGTCTGACCAAATAAAGCAATCACATGAGTTACTGAACCGAGTCTAAAAGAAATGTCAAAAAGTTGGCCTGGGCATTAATGCCAAGAAGACCAAGTTCGTGGCATACAGCATAGAAGAAGAGATAGAGCTGAATTTGTTAGCTGGCACAAAGCTGAAGGAGGTGAATGACTTCAAAGGTTCATGGGTAGATTCCACTGAGGAGGACATACGAGTCAGAAAAGGCCTTGTGTGGGTTGCCGCAAACAAGATGAAGAAAATATGGAAATCAAATATCTCAAGGAGCCTCAAGGATCGTCTCTTCGTGGCAACTGTGGAATCAATACTCCTGTATGGATCGGAAGCCTGGACACCGACCAAATCTCCGGTAAAAGCAGTTGAATGGCTGCTACACTAAAATACTGCAAGTGGTGTTCAAAGTTCACTGGAAAGAGCACGTGACAAATGAAGAGCTGTATGGAACAATGATGTGGCCATCATTGGGGTAACAGAGAAGATTCGGGAGAGCAGGATGCGGGTTGCTGGACACAACACAAGCAAGCGGGGACACCTTTGTCAAAACTAATACTCTGGGAGCCGACGCACGGATGAGCTTCAAGGGTACAGCCCGCTCTGAGCTACATATATGTCCTAAAATCGGATGCTGGTGTGACAGATACAGAGACGTTAACTGCATGTATGAAGGAGAGAGCTTAGTGGCGAACCATCAAATCTCGATGTCTTTCGACCAGATGATAATGATCACGCCAAATATATAATACGTTACTTCAACAAGCAAGAGAGGTCCCCAACACTTCTTACGCGATGCATCTCGAAAAACGAATAAAACAAAGAAAGGCACATTTTGAAGGGCGCATTATGTCCGCTCTGAAAATATAATCATTTATATATTTTAATATATTTCAATCACGAGAACAGTGATGCCACACGACACAAAATAAATACGTGTGCACCTTATATGTTATGGTTCGCTACCAAAACTTTTCGAACACACAAAACACAAACACACAGTTTTCATGACAGTGGTTTGAATTGAATTTCGTTGTCAAATCCAAATCTTTACTAAAGAAAAACCGAAAGGGTTGACATATAATTTTATATTTTTTACCTCTGTATTGCCAGTGATTATATTTACATTAAACTATTGTGAATATCTCAGAGTGTTATTTGTGTTTTAAACCATCAGCTAACTTACAGCTTACAGCCGATACAAGTGCATTCAATCAATCAATAAATCAACCAATCAATCAATCATCAAATGAACCACATTTCGTTTCGTGGACATACACAAATAGCAATATCCTTCTAAGTGCCTGGGATATTAAATATTGTTTTAATCTGAAAAATCGAATAGGGTTACTTTGCGGAACACTTGTTCTTTGATCAGTCAAGGTTGGACAAAGGTAATCGGAACGAGTGATTTTTCTGGCATATGTTCCATTGGTTGATACAGTTAGATTCATCTGCACATTTATTCTGTTAGAAGCATCACGTTTAATAATGGAACATCGCAACTCGTTCACGAGGACGCTTTTAATCTAATCATGCGTTTGTCAGAATTCGTAACGACCTACAATGCTCACGGACCTGGGCACCTGAATGTAAAAGAAAAAGAGGAAGGCCAAACTAATCATGGAGAAGGACTGTTGATGTAGAGAGAAACCAATTGGGATGGAGTTTACGAGAGAGAACGCAACTAGAAATCGTGTGAAATGGCGGAAGTTACTAAGTGGCCTTATGCACCAACTAGGGTAGGAAGAGGATAAATAATGTAAGTAAGTAAGTACCATGGACATCCTGCCGCTGCTGTTGACAAGACTGGACCAACTAGGGTACGAAGAGGATATATAATGTAAGTAAGTAAGTACCATGGACATCCTGCCGCTGCTGTTGACAAGACTGGACCAACTAGGGTACGAAGAAGATAAATAATGTAAGTAAGTAAGTACCATGGACATCCTGCCGCTGCTGTTGACAAGACTGGACCAACTAGGGTAGGAAGAGGATAAATAATGTAAGTAAGTAAGTACCATGGACATCCTGCCGCTGCTGTTGACAAGACTGCACCAACTAGGGTACGAAGAGGATAAATAATGTAAGTAAGTAAGTACCATGGACATCCTGCCGCTGCTGTTGACAAGACTGCACCAACTAGGGTACGAAGAGGATAAATAATGTAAGTAAGTAAGTACCATGGACATCCTGCCGCTGCTGTTGACAAGACTGGACACAGCGAAGGTGACCATGCAGCTGGCAGCGAGAGCGATGTAGGTGTTGATGACCGCGCGGTGTTTGGCGTCGCCCAGTGTAAAGGCGCTGTTGAAGGTCGGCCAGAATGCCCAGAGAAAGAGGGTTCCTGTGGAGAGAGAGAAAAACTGTAAACTGCACCAATGTGGGTTCAGCTAAGCAAACAGAATACGCAACTGTAAACAGAATATACAAAGTGCGACCGGTTTTAAAGAATAACATTTGAGGAATTTATGTTTCAACTATTTATACGCACGTTTAATTCGTGAAATATCTGCGAATGCTTTAAATAAACAGATTGAGCAGCATTGTCATCCAACCCGCAACAAGGGGGCAACGGAGCCCTTCGTTAATCGAGGGTAGCACGAACAACAAAGGGTGAATAACTTCGCACGAACATGGCACGGCAGACAGTGATCTTCTGCACGAGCAATAGATGGCGCGCAATATCGTGGCATGAAACAGGAACGTTCTAGGATAATTACCTAGCTTGAACAAGGCACGGGAAATACCAACATGATAATAATTTGTCTAGCATAGCACATACAAACCTAGAAGGGAGAATATGTTGGAGTTGTAGCTGGTTGTCTCTTTGTTCGTCTCGCGGATGGCCGGGGTATACATGACCCGGGAGACTGCTAGGCCGAAGTACGCTCCGAACGTGTGTGAACGAACATCGAGTTACCAACGTCAGATACCTGAAACGACGCAAGTGGTACCTGTGACTTCATCGCAGTAAGAGAAAACATCGCGACAGTTAGGATGCACGAACGGTTGACATTGCATATCGTATGCTATATGCTGCAACATATGTTTCCTACTGAAACTTTATTTTTTACGAGAGTCCAACATTTTTAATCTATGTGTAATCCGTCTTCCTGAGATATGTATCTACCTTGTTTTTGAACATATTCACGCTGCTAGCAGTTAAACAATCTGTAGATCATTTGTTCCATTCACTGATTGTCCTCTGTGAGAGCGAGTACTTCCTGATATCCAATATACACTGAACCTTTACTAATGTTACCTCATGTCCTCTAGGTCTATTATCTTTCTTGAATGAGAAAAAATATTTCTATCAATATTTTCATACCCATTCAATACCTTAAAAACTTCAACTAGATCTTCTCTTAATCGCCTTGTCTCTAGGGTTGTTAAACCACATTCTTTTAGTCGTTCTTCATAACTAAGGCCTCTCAGTTCTGGAATAATTTTAGTTGCTCTCCTCTGCATTCTTTCAAGCGTATCTATATCCTTCTTACGATGTGGCACCTGCGTAGACACGTAGATAACCATCGGCTGGTGTCACGTTCATAATGCATATTAGACGAAGTCTACCCATGTTTTAAGAAGCGACTGGTATCGCACGAAGCGCACGGCATTTACTGCACAAGCAGATCTGTGTGATAGCTTTGAACAGTTCTTGCAGCATTGCACAACTCTCCGAAATCGAATGTTAAAGGTCCTTCCTTTTTTTTAGTTCGTCTCGTTTTATAACCATTTCGCGAACAATCAAACATATATTGTATCAACTAGCGACATGCTAGCTCGTTTGTGCAAATGTGTTATTTAGTTTTGATGAAATCATGGGACAAACCATTAAATTAGTTTTGAACGGATCCGTCCAAAATGGCAAAAGTGGTCCTGTTCTATATAAAGCTTTTCACAGTTTCGCAGATTACCTGATACAAAGATCAAAGTCAATTCTTTCGATGATTTTAACAGAACTATGCACCTTGTTATTGAATCGACTGTACACATTGCGTTGACTATTGACTATTCACACAGTATATACTTGACCTTCAAACAGGCTCGTGCAAGATAGCCTAAATGAATCGACGATGGAAACATAAACACGCGCGTACCCTGAATATACCAACTCCGAGGAACTGATTGACGGCGAAGAAGATCACTTCGTTGGAGGCCATCATGACTGTCTGCATGGGGCTGAGCTTGCCAGCCACAGCCCCGAGACTGATGAGGATAGCGACCGCACAATAGTCAGCTGTCAGCAAGCTACAAGCGTACATTGTGGTAGAGCATAGTCAGCTAGCTACACATATATACATAGTGTTGCAGATCATAGTCAGCAAGTTGTAAGTACACATTGTGGTAGATCATAATTGGCAAGGTACAACTATACACACAGTGAGATAGATCATAGTCAACAAGCTACATATATACATACATTATTGTAGATCATAGTCAGCAAGCTACATCTATACACATATTGCGGTAGATCATAGTCAGCAAGCTACAGCTATACACACATTGTGGTAGATCATAGTCAGCAAGCTACATCTATACACATATTGCGGTAGATCATAGTCAGCAAGCTACAGCTATACACACATTGTGGTAGATCATAGTCAGCAAGCTACATATATACACATATTGCGGTAGATCATAGTCAGCAAGCTACAGCTATACACACATTGTGGTAGATCGTAGTTAGCAAGCTACAACTATACACACATTGTGGTAGATCGTACTCAGCACGCTACATCTATACACACATTGTGGTAGATCATAGTCAGCAAGCTACAGCTATACACACATTGTGGTAGATCATAGTCAGCAAGCTACATATATACACATATTGCGGTAGATCATAGTCAGCAAGCTACAGCTATACACACATTGTGGTAGACCGTAGTTAGCAAGCTACAACTATACACACATTGTGGTAGATCGTAGTTAGCAAGCTACATCTATACACACATTGTGGTAGATCATAGTCAGCAAGCTACATCTATACACACATTGTGGTAGATCATGGTCAGCAAGCTACAACTATACACACATTATGGTAGATCGTAGTCAGCAGTCATCAAGCTACGAGTATACACACATTGTAGTACAAGCTACAAGAAAAAATACAGTGATGTAGATCACAGTCAGCGGTCAGCAAGCTACAAGTATACAAACAATGTAGTAGTTCATAGTCTACAAACAGGCATACAAATAGTGTAGTAGATCATAATATTATTAGTCAGCAGTCAGACGTTGGGGGAAAACGGAGCAAGTTGACGATGTTAAGCATGTTAGACATTCATCGCTGGTTTGTACGGCTTTTGCTAACATCAACTATCTGAGAACAATATCACTTACGCAGGAACATAAGTACTTTCTTTAAAGATAACAATAATTAATACGCAATTAAAAGAAGAGCGGGGAATGATGTTTAAATTAATTACCCTACATTCGCCATCCTACTGGAGCAAGTTGATAGGCGGATCTGCAAACTTCATGTTACATGCCGGGCACACCACATATTGCATGTTGTCATCAAGCTGGGATTTTCGGCGTTTGAAGGCAATGTAGGTAGACAGGTAGACGCTCATTTATGTACTTTTATTTTCCAAACCCATAGATGGCGTTCTCGGTTGTAGCTCCTTGCTCGTCAACTTGCCCAGGTCATTTGTCAGACTATGACATTGCACTAAGCAATGCGCTAGTAAAATAAACTTGCAAATGTCGCCATGCCGATCACTGCGCATGTGCGTGTACGTCACTGGAAAATTGCGTGGCGCTGCCATATATTCCTGTTTGCACACTATTATGCGATTTTCAACATGCCTCATTCGTCAGCTTGCCCCATGTTCCCTATAGACAGAGCTTACCCCGTGTTCCCCATAGACAGAGCTTACCCCATGTTCCCTATACACAGTGTGACAGATCATGGCTACTTGTATACAGTGCGGTAGATCATAGTCAGCAGTAAGCAAGCTACAAGTTTACAAGGATGGTAGATCATAGTCAGCAAGCTACAAATATACAGGGTGGTAGATCATAGTCAGCAAGCTATAAATATACAGGGTGGTAGATCATAGTCAGCAGTCAGCAAGCTACAAGTTTACAAGGGTGGTAGATCATAGTCATCGGCCAGCAAGCTACAAATATACAGGGTGGTAGATACTAGTCAGCAGTCAGCAAGCTACATGTTTAGTTCATATGTAGAATATAACTACACTGTTTTATAAAGGAAGGTGAAATATATCACCTCTACTCATCTTATACATGACTTATGTGAATTAATGAATCTTGCTGCCAGCGTTGAGGTCACTTACAACGGTCAGCTGTAAGCACACGGCTTAATGCAAACTAAATTACAATGTTAAAAAAAATCAATTAGTATCCACTACAGCGTGCCAGCTCGTTGGTGCAACACCTGTATGTAGTTTTTGTGAAATCACCAGGCAAACTACTGAATTATTTGATGCTTGATCCGGCATTTAATGAATTTGAAAATGGAAACGCTGAAGGCGAATTTCACCCTTGATGAAATGCCATAACTTTGTCACGTGATCGGTGCGAAAATGGAAGTCACGCCCGTGATTGGCATTGATCCGCACAATGTTTACCGTGTTGGATATCTACTTCTTTGAGCTTTACCAGATCTAACGACTAATGTCAATTTTATCAATGATTAAAAAACATACGAACATTTTTTACACACTAAATACACACACTACAGAGGAACCGGACTCTCGATAGACTAAATCAGTTGAGGATGGAGTGAAATTAATTACAAACAACGCAATCATGCTACAAGACAAGTGTTATTTGTCTACCTGATGATGTTGATTCGTATGAGTTCACCCATGGTCTGCAGCATGCCGCTGATCATGATGTAGTACTGGAGGACGAAGGAGATGGCGAGGAGATTCAGAGCCAGGCTACTGTGACCGTACTTGCCCAAGAACGTCGCCAGCAAGCCGAACCCAATCAACGCCATCAGGTGCGCGTCTTTGAAACCTGCAACATCACCCGAGTTGCGTTGGCCTGACTTGGTCGTTCCCACGTGCACTAGTGCTTGTTTTACATGTACCATGAAGGCGGAAATGTGTAATTAAAATTGTACGCTGTCACGCACGGGTGAGGAATTTTTTTCACGGATATGTATCCCTGTTGGTATAACTGTGCTAGGGAGGGGAGGGGTAATAGTAATACAATTAGTCATCAATCACCATATATATAATAGATAGCGAATGTAAATCGTAAATGTAGTCATGCAATATGTCATCAATCACCATACATGTAATAAATAGTAATTATGCCACCAATGGCTGCTTACAGCTAAACTAGTGAGTCCTGCAATGGACTGGGCCTTTGTGTCGCGAGTACCCATGAAGCAGTGCGGATTAACAGACAGTTGAGCATGAGAGGCATATATGAAACTAAGTGTGACTTTATAAGTACAAAAACTAAAAGGATGCATTAGATGGGAATCGAACACGCGTGTCTGCATGGCAGGCGAACATTCTACCGCTGAGTCATTCAATTTCACCGAATTTCTTTATCATTGAGTATATATTCATGTCAGTCTTGACATACAGGTGGCGCAACCTATAGCCTCAGGAAAACGGCGAGTTTGCAGAAACGGGGAAAATTTGAGAAAACGACGAGTTTATAGAAAGGCGGGAAACTGGAGAAAACGGCGAGTTTGTAGAAAAGCGTGGAATTGAGAAAACGGCGAGTTTGTAGAAACGCGGGAAAATGGAGAAACCTGCGAGTTTGTAGTAACGCGGCAGACGCCACCCAGGCGCTAGAAACGCTACAGTGATTGGATCAGCGGTGACCGCCAGAAACCCTATAGAGTATGTAGATCAGCGGAAACCGCTGGAAACGCAACAGCCCGTAGTTCGATGACAAATGCGCGAGGATTGCCGACGATGTCATGCTATAGTGTTCATAGGCACACACGCACCTGAGTCCGTAGGTAAGGGGCGCGTACCTAGACACCGTAAACAAGACACAAAAGACCGCGACCAATATAAAGAGCCTGTAATACTATTTCAGCGGTTAGCATTTCATCAATACAACCCCGATACGACTGTCTTACCTACAACGGTCAAACATAGTGTGCCCAAGCCTCTGGACCATTACTCATGTCGCTCAATTAAGCCTGAATCTACATTAGAATGTATAACCTGGACGATCATCGTAAACACATTCAGGCGAAGTCATGGCGTCAACGGTAGTTAAGTTAACCTCCGGCGGTTCTACCTAAAAAAAATACCAGACGATGCATATGTCAAATCATGCCAGTTCCAAGATTGTTAAAACGGGCATGTGATCAACAAGGTACCGGAAGAAAACATCGGCACGTACAATAAATATATTCGACAAGAATAAGGGTATCTAATCTATCCACGTGGCTGTATCTATGCGGGGAGGGGTTCTGCGAATAAATTCCTTTAGTTTCGTATAAAGCCATACATCGACGTTTTGAGACGGCGCCTTAAGATCACCAGTTCGCGACTGTCGGCGAAGGCGGTTGAACATGGGACGTCATGCGTGACTGTCAACGGGTGTCGTATCAGGCGTTGTATCTCTTGTCAAACGAAAGATGAGCGCTGTTGAAAACACAAAGGCTACGTCTGGCGGCTCCTGTGTGTGACGCTGATAGATCACACACCGTCGACACTTGAGAGCACATAAGCCGGCGCAGATACGCCGTATCGGTTGGTTTCCGCTGTTGTGACAAGGGTCTATCTTCAGCTACTTACTTTCCTAACCGAGTTTCAAAACATACCACCTCAGTTGACCAACCCAAGTGGAACTCGCTCCACACACGTCGCCTGATCAAATAAGCATTAGCTAACATCAGCCTTCCATATATATCTCCAATATAATCGACCATCCGCTTAGATACACCAGTGCAGTTACTTCGACCAGCCATGTACATAAATGATTGTGTGCACAGTGACAATCATTATTAATATGAATAAATTGTATTGCCTATTACCAACCTACTAGCCGGTGTGTTAATAGAAACAGAGATAACGGGGTATCGAGCTGCAAAAGCACATGAATTAAATAAACATTCTACCTCAGGACAATATCGATATGGAACAGACCACCATCTGTTATTCTACACATCATCCCATCACTACTAGCCTTCCATTGTGGTTGCATTTCCACAACATCTACAGTTGACAATTTCACACGCACACGCACACGCACGCACGCACCCACGAACGCACGCGCACACACACATAAACACACACGCACACGCACACACGCACGCACGCACGCACGCACGCACACACACACACACACTCAATACATATTTATTCCAGATTACATTTCAACCATAAACCTTCGGTTGTCCCTCGTTCTGATAATTACTTTTGTGCGTACCTGTTCACCATTATGCTGAATGATTCTGTTATGCTGTGCATCTGAGCTCAGGTTCCTGCGGAAGTTAATTGTTATTATTATATATAGCGCACCCTTCTTCTTTTTATTCACTTTTACGTTTCTTTGTTTTGGATCACCTTTCTACGTTTGTTTAATTTTAAACTGGCTCTCGAAGTCTCGCACCTCATCAATCCCAGCTTAGCTGTGACCATCTGTACTAGGACTGAAGTATCAAGTATCAAGACAGTAAATACATTTTTTAACACGAGTTTCACAATTATCAACACCGGCAGTGGACCACATAAAAGGATGCACTCTATTTCGTAGGCAGGCTAAGTAGAATCCGGAATGCATTGTTGTACAGTGAAATGCTGCATAAACACAACTTTCTATATTTAGACTACAGCAAACACAAATACAAATTGCTACAATAACACGTGAATGGCTTATTCTTCACATGCCCCGAAAAGGTGTCAAATGGTCTAAGTTAAAGATTGTGCCTGCCATAAAGGACCCATTCTTCGTCACACAGAATATCGAGTATTGTTTGTCCAGAGTGCTTATGTTATTTATCCATTGTGCGCGCGCAATGTCACGTTGTTGTCGTTGTCGTTGTCGTTGTCGTTGTCGTTGTCGTTGTCGTTGTCGTTGTCGTTGTCGTCCATAGCGACTGGTACGACCACGTGGCTGGAGAGGAATTCACAATTATAATTGTACTGTGTATGACACTTACTTTCATGGAACATCGGTAGATAGCCACCTGGCGGAAGCATGGACTTCCCCTTCTGTGCTGTTTGTCCCGCTTTCCCCCCGGCCTTCCCTGCTGCTCCTTGGCCTGCTTCACGTCCCTGTCCGGGTGTCGTTTGTCCAGTGCCCTGTCCGGCGGGCTGAGTGCCGGATTGCTGCTGTCCACCTGCTTGTCCGGCTTCTTTGTTGTTCACGCCGCCTTCTGAAGTTCCCTGCGTCCGACTTCTACCTTCCCCGCCCTGCGTTCCTGCGTAGGCCGGTCCCTTCCCGCCTCCGTCGCCCAATCCCGTGGACAAGGCTGAGGGGTCCGAGGCTTGACCGCCGCTGCTGTTTCCGGCCAAACCCTGACTTCTAGGCGGCCGCTGCTCCATGGGCAGTCCGGCACCGGGCGACAGCTTCGGCAGCGCCGTCGGTCCGTACTCGCCTTTCCATCCAAACATGACGAGGAAGAGCACTTGGTTGGTCAGCACCATGCCCGCAAACTTCATTTTTTGGGACACCATATCGTGCACTGCAGGCAGCAAAGGCAATGCACACGGAGAGGTTGGGTAACAGTGTCGCCTTAGCAGGTGAAGACAGCTACTGACACAAAGGAATGGCAGCCACGACGCACAGACAGAAAAGACAGAGACAACCGCCCTATGTCTCTGACGTGCTTCTCTGGCTAGCTACTACAACCAGCCCAGCTACTTGTTCCACGCAGCAGCCGCGCCACACTACGCGGCAGCAGCCACGCGTCGTCGTCGTTGGCTATGAAGCGCCGTTCATGTCAGTGGAGCGCGCATGGGATTAGTTAGTCGCCGAATCGCGTATCTCGTCATACGCGGTCCCAAAATGGCAATCCGCATTGCAGTGACTCCAGTCATCTCTTAAAGGGTACGTGCAATAAAATTGGAATAATAGCTTTCAACTGGCCAGCAAGCTGCTTATAGTAAAAAAATATTCTAACAAAATATTAACAGCAACCTTCAAGTTAATTACTTACCAGAGTCAGACTAAGTGTAGCCATCTGGCATCGCTTCATTGCAGTCCGCGAAATCTAGGCACACCGTGACGTCAGAACAGGCGGACACAACTGGGCCTGCTGCGCGTGCAGCCGAATTGTGCTCTATTGTTTACATTCTTTTCGTCGATTAATTGATAACACAACATCATATTTCTCATTACAAAGTCGGATAGCTGTGCAGATGTAAACAGAACACCACCCGCCAGTAAAGGTTATGTGCACTAGTGACCTGCAGGTTAACTATAATCTATAATTAGTTGTACTAACCCATTAGGGCCACTCAATACATAGTCAGTATTTATATTCATTGAGAACTGATCGAGTCCCTAAATACGTTTTACACTTCCTGTAATAAAGATACTGTTTTCATGTAGAGTGGGTTGAAATGTGCACAATATTCAATGGACAGGAGTCACATATCACAAGTTACGCAAAATTATACTCTTGTCAAATTGAAGGAGTGAAAGCAATTTTTTGTGTGTATACAGTTAATAAACTATGCACTGTTTCATGATATCATAATATTTCGGTGAATTACTCACTTTAATTAACATTCTAATCTACACATAAAATGTCATTTTATTACTATATTTGTGTTATCTAAAGTACGAAATATGAAAGCAATAAGTCTAATACCGTTGCATGCGTTAACGTGCGTTGGATACAGAACATCAAACATAAAACGTGGATTTTGTCGGGAGGATGATGCACTGGTAATGTGTTGAGTGCCCCCCCCCCATGGGCACAACTCGGGAAATGACTAGAAGTAGTGGTGGCTACTGGGGCTCGCTTTAGTACTGCGATAGTTGTATTACTACTGCAATACTACTGCGATAATTTATCAGTCATTGCTATATATAATATAGTGTATTAGCGATTAGCCAGGTGAGCTGCAGTTCCAAACATAATTTATTGGTGGTGCCATCGCGTGGCCTTGGAGACCGCAACGCGGACAGCTATTTCGAGACCACGAGGGACGCAAGTCGCGACCGTCGACCAATCCCGTGCGCGCTTCACTGACCTGAACGGCGCTTCATAGTTGGCTGCCCACCGCGGCGACAATAATTAATGTGACGTATTGAAACACGCGTCCTTTGGATGACAGGACGAAGAGATACGACGCCTGACGCCATTGCTGCAATTAGACACGCGTGATTCCACACGGCAGACAATATTATGCTCTGAAAGAACTTTGATGGTGTAGTTTAAGAAACATTCAAGCGGCATAAAATATGTCCCAGAATAGCTGTAATCGCTGTAATTTGCAATGTGTTCGCATCGGCAAATAACACACGTCTAATTGTCGTACTTTTAATCTGATGAGCGTATAGGGTCAACTGTAGTGAGTGAGTGAGTGAGTGAGTGAGTGAGTGAGTGTGTATTGGTGTGCTATATATAATGATAACAATTAACTTCTGTAGGAACCTGAGCTCAGATGCACAGCACAACAGAATCATTAAGCATAATGGTGAACAGGTACGCACAAAAGTAATTATCAGAACGAGGGACAACCGAAGGTTTATGGTTGAAATGTAATCTGGAATAAATATGTATTGAGTTTTTTTCGGAAGGTAGCTATGTGTGTGTGTGTGTGTGTGTGTGTGTGTGTGTGTGTGTGTGTGTGTGTGTGTGTGTTTGTGTGTGCGTGCGTGCGTGCGTGCGTGCATGCGTGTGTGTCTGGTCAGCCCCCCGAACCATTACTGGAACAACTCTAACAAACGATCCCCCTGAACCATTACTGGACAAACTCCAACGGGTAAACTCCTTCAACCATAACTAGTCCAATTTCAAAGGGTGATCCGCTATAACCATTACTGGACCATTTGGGGTGAACCATATATAAGTATCACACTTCTGTTCACTCCCTTTCCACCAACACTATTGTTTATTTTCTTTTCGGATGATCCGACAGAACCATTACTGGACCAACTCCAACTTGTGAGCCCCCTGAATTGGATCACATCTAACTGAACCCGATTCCCTCGGTGTCACGTATATTTACCTTGTTGCTATTTTTATTATTTTGCTCTTGAACACAATACAGTACAATACAGTAATTAACTAAACGATCAAACCAAAACAATGTGTGCAGATAGAACACATCGCAACACATTTTATTGTTCAACGCCCGAGGCTCGGCCAGACGCCTCGTCGTTACATATACAATGGATTATCGCTAATCCGGACCAGACGAGCGGGGAACCAGCCAACCGACGCGAGACAACAATGGCGGACTATTCAGTGACGGCTGGTGGGTTCTGTCTGTTACCATGCGCGTTGCCACGCGTGCTGCGAGCGGAACTAGACTTGTACAAGCACATGAATTCTCAACAGCCATCGTAAACATACTATTCTGGCAGTCTACAAGCGAAGTGACGACAGTTGGCGATCACAGACGCTCAGAGAACGTTGAAACCTGTTTTATGACAATGTAAGTAAATTCCCGTGTTCCGGGGTTTAAACGAACTTATATGCAGCCCCAACGAGTAGACAGCTGTCATTCATCGAGGTCCTTCAGCATATGCCACACAAACAGACCCTACACCCATGCCATGATTAATCAACTCTGCACGAAATAGGTCCTATGTTCAGTAGCTAGACGTTTTGCGTGGAACTATGCTCATATATTAGAGGGGTTAGTGCGTTCGTCTGAAGTCAGCTGTAACTCGGGATCTTTCAAGCTCACGTGTTTTATTATGCCATAACGTGTCGCATTGTCGATTTTTACATATTTTCCTGAATTTTTGCAATAGCCACGGGAGGCGTCACGGCATGGGTCCGCAGTCACAATCAATTATGGCCACTGCCAATCGACATAAATACGCTCGAAACCCAGGTCGTGTCGCCGGTTTATTTCAACCCGGACGTGTGTAGCTTCTTTGAAAACCGGAGCGTGGCGTAGATTATTTGAAACCCGATGCGTGTAGCAGATTCCACGATAGTTGCGTGGACCAAACACAGTTACAATTTTCATTACTGCAAATATGCCAGTGCTTTCTATTGGATTAAGACAGGCTATTATATGTACTTTATTGAAATGTCTAGAACGTAAAGGTGATCATTTGATAATGTCTGCATTGTCGCTTACAATCCCATTGTTGTTGTGTGTTGCACAGCTTTCATTCGTAATCATATAATTAGTAATCTCAAATGCACCGAGCCGGAGCCACTAATGCCCCTGTGGTAACCGCATGTACTAGAGTAGTCTTGCTTATCCGACTCTCGCTGGCCTTCGTGACCTCGCCGAGAACAGAGTCTGGCCTTGAAGCCGTATTTTGATTGTTACTTATAACTGATGAGTCACAATGAAAGTCACTGGATGCATACCCAGATTCTAGGTATACATCCGGGTTTCGTCACAAAGAAATCTACTCACTGGAACGAGGCGGTTGTGACAGCGACAAATGTTGGCGCCACCTCACAGAGGCTAGTAGGACTACAAGAGCGTATTAACAGTAGCGTGACTTATGCAACGGTATTGTTTGTGTGGTAGCAGATGTGGTTGTGTTTGGACATGATTTTGAGACAATGTCATGCGTTTTATGGAAGCAACACGTGTTGGCTACAGACTAGTATTGATTTCCTACTGAGACCACCGCTAACAGAGAGACAGGCAATGCCAGACTGTGCACATAATTACGATTGTTCTTAATGATTCTGTTTTTTTTGCGCCTCTGAGCTCTGGTTATTGAGGGTATAGGCGCCATAGAAGTTAATTATTATATATATATATATATATATATATATATATATATATATATATATATATATATATATATATATATATATATATATATATATATATATTATTAATTAGGTTTTAATCAAAACTGTACATTTTGGTTGTTGTCTCCTCATCGCCCCGCAGTAGTGTTTTCGTAAAAAAAATCGAAAAAAATCTACGCGGAAGATTTGTCTCCCATAACAACCGAATTCTGTTTTCGTACACAGGAGATCCTTCCATCGCTGCCAACCAGGAGAAATGTATTCCTGCGCACAGCACACGAGTGTCGTAGCCGCACATGTGCGCTTTTTCTGTTCATCTTTTTTCTCAGGGTGCAACATTTCCTTGAAAATAACCCGTGTACCGTCTCCAAATCACTGGCGCTTTATTCGTGTGACATGAACCAGGAAGTTAACTAATAACATGTTTCCTGTTGTGCCGACGACGGTGGAGACTGTTACTAGCAGTTCGTTGGCTACTCGTGTGTCATTATACTGGAAGGAGTGACGTCGCATCGTGGTCTAGGTTATGAAAAACAACTCTTTATTTTATTTAGCCATCATTATAAACATACAGCCTGTTATAGTTGGGTATTGTCAATTCTTTTTGGATCGCGATATATCGCGATACGTGTCGCAATGTATTGGTGTTGTTTTGATAGCTTAGCCTATTGTTTTATATTGATTTGAAAACCTTGAATGTCCATTAAATGTATCACATGAAATGGAAATGTTCCTTTGGGCTCACACTGCAAAGGTGTAAACAATACGACAAATGATTAATATATGAGACAAGTAAAGCACATAAAACATGTGAGTGCTGTACATCATTGTTACCCCGTCAATTCAATCATTTAATCAGCTGATCCATGACTTCCTTGGACATGATATACAACAGCAAGTTCAGGCACTAGAATTCAATATGCTTATGGCTAACGGAACAAAAGATATCTTGTAACAGTTTTTGCGTGCCAGGGCCAATATTATATTTTAACATGCTTAACTGATATATATATTAAATACTAATAATAATAAGTATTGGTTTTAAACAGTTACCTTGAGTTATATATGCAAATATGAAACATACAAAGGCTTTTTTATTATATGCATTGCATTAAGAAAATAATTAAACAAACACATACATTTTGTCCGGTGTACATGAACTAAATATAAAATATGTAGTATACCAATACGTCGAAGGCGTATCACGATACATATCGCGCAGAAAAAATACCGCGATATACCGGTATACAGGTAATATTGCGCAACATTATAGCCTGTGCATACATCAAGTGAAAATACAGAGTACAGACGAAAGATTTGAAAGGCTAATTGAATGTGATAAAACAAGTGTCTGCTATATTTGTGAACCAGTGGTGATATTGTTATCATCCGAACAGACATAGTATTGAACTTTGGCCCAGTTGCCGCAACAACCATTGAAGACCCGTTCACATAAGCGATGAGAGATTAGTTGTACGCTTGGTCGGGCGACACAGTATCGGCGAACCAACTGGACGTGTCGATTCTTGAAAGCAACAAGAAACGATGCATCTGATTGGTTGGACGACATAGTGTCGCCCGACCAATCGGACAACTAATCGCTCGTGTGACGCTTTAAAACTGCCTACGTAGGTAAATTGTCCTGTCGGTTACCTGCAAAACAACATGATGTCTTTCTCAAGAAGCAGCACTTTTGATTGCATCCGTCAATACATATCAAACGGTCATTCGAAATGTACGTACCACAACACGGATGTTCAACTCCTCAAACATGGCTGCTTCTCATTAGTAAATACCTTTCATTTTGAAAGTAATCATTGGAACAATGTAGCCCCAATAGCATTTGCCACGACTGCAAACAGCTACAAATCCATATGCAGCCCCACAATGTAGACCGCTCGCACGTGACTATAAATGTGATCATCGTGCTAAAACTGTATCACTTCCCGTTTGTTTCTTTCGACACTGATGTCATTCGATCACCCGACTACCGTCACAGAAGTGAACGATCATGACGACGCCAACTATAGTCGTGTTCGGCGTGACGGGGCAGCTAGGTAGCTACGTAGCCAAAGCCCTCGTCGCTTCCTACGAAGTGCGCGGTGTCACGGCCGAACTCAATCACGACCAACAGATCAAGGAACTCGAGGATTGCGGAATCCACGTGCAGCGGGTCGCCTTCAGGTTTGTCGCCCGGGGGGGGGGTACTCCCTATACTGAGGTATACATGTATGTGCCGCGCAAATGCCCCTGTTTTTGGCCATTTTTCTCTCTCTGTCCGAAGAAAAAATTTAAATGTTCTCTCTTTGTGCCCCATTTAAATCTGATAATTCTCTCTTTCACCGAAGAGGAAATTTCCCAATGAAAACGTTCCGCCCGGGGTTACCTTACGCTTATAGATATTAGATAAATTGTTCAATAATTCTCTCTTGGTTAACCAAAATGTCTTGATTTCTCTCTCTCTCTCTCTCTCTCTCTCTCTCTCTCTCTCTCTCTCTCTCTCTCTCTCTCTCTCTCTCTCTCTCTCTCTCTCTCTCTCTCTCTCTCTCTCTCTCTCTCTCTCTCTCTCTCTCTCTCTCTCTCTCTCTCTCTCTCTCTCTCTCTCTCTCTCTCTCTCTCTCTCTCTCTCTCTCTCTCTCTCTCTCTCTATGTGCTCCATGGGGCTATGGTGGCACACCCCCACCGTTTTGGTATGGCAGTATCCACCCCCCCCCCGGTTTGTCGCTGCCTTTTCAATTGGTTTCCGGTGTGCGTGAGGCGTTCCTGTGCCGTTGATCATTGGGAGGATATGCATCCAGACGGGCCGAAAGAGGAAAATGCGTGTGCACGTTGTGTGCGTGTAATGACAATTGCTTGATTGCTTTGTTAGGTGTTTCGTACTTAGGATGACAATCTTGTTAACTCGTATTATATATGTCAACTGAACTCTTAATTCTGTCGTATTCAACATAAATGTACGTAGGATTAAAGAATGTCAGTAAGCCGTTAAACGTCACTTGTTTTATGCACTATCTTACTGATCGTGTTCCAAAAGAAACGTGCACACCGTGACGACAATTTAACCGCCTTGCGTTCCGTGCCACCCTCAGCGACGGGCCCGGTCTGGAAGCGGCGCTCGCCGGCGCGGTCGGCTGCTTCGTCGTCACCGACTCGGACCTGGGCGACCCGTACGGCTACGACAACGAGGTTAGCCAGGGCCGAGACATCGCCGCCGCGTGCGCGCGCGCTCGCGTGCCGCACGTCATCTACAGCACGCAGCTGAGCGTCGTGCACGCGCTCGGGCTGCGCGCGCGCCACATGGACGCGAAGGCGGTCGTCGAGAGCTACATGACGGAGCTGCACCTGCCGCTCACCGGACTAGTGGTGCCGTTCTTCTACGAGAACCTCCTCTCGCCGCCCTTCAGACCCGTGCAGGTCGCCACGGACTCGTTCGCACTGTGTACGTATAGTCATACACTCGGCGACGTCGCAGTGTGTACGTATAGTCATACACCCGGCGACGTCGCAGTGGTGTCAAGTCTCCCACTACTGTTTCGTCATATCTCCTGCTTTACCTTCTTTTTCATGTCTCCTTCTTTTTGAACATATTCCTGCCAATTGTCTGAGTATTAAATCACACAGCTGTGAACAGTCTAGAAATAGTTATATTTTTGTTATACATACATGTTATACAAAAAATTTACATGGTTAAATAAGCTTTATATAAAAAGTGGCTACATAATGCGTAACATGGCACCACTGACACCTTTATTAAAAAAAATTTATGAATTCCCACACTGTACTCCGTGCGATGCATTCATTCTTTCCACTAGTTCAACCCCAGCAGGAGAATCTCCTTCTTTGAAGGGAAACAAAAATCACATATACGAGTTACTAAAACATTACCATTTGCAACTACTTTTAAGAATATTACGCCAGTGGTTTACTAGGAAAACCTTGTTGGGCACACAGCATTTTAACGTCATGGGCCGGGCCATACTGTTAGATAACCCTACGTCACAAGTGCGGTAGTCTGGCAATATTCGCTAAACAAATGAAATTATACTTGTAAGCACATAATCCTATTCTTGCCAATATGATATGGCCATGCTTTTTACGTCCAAGCTCAACTGATGTAACTTTTTTGCTTTTGATTACTAAACAAGTAACTTTCTGATATAGAAGCGCATTAGATTGAAAAATATTCATTAGTTGTGTAGATACCCGCCGCCTTTAATATGCCACAACGGTAGTCTGGGTTACCGATTTCTGACAACTGCGCAGGCGCTTATAGGTCGCACTGGTTAACCTGTCAGTCCCCAGTTAACCTGTCAGTCCCCAGTTAAACATAGATTTGACCGGAATATCCCATACAGAGAACACATTCTCAGAAAATGACTAACTCGATATTCTTGACTGCAGTTGCAAATGATTAGTTTTTATTAACCATTTTAGGAGCATAGTGTGCGTGCGTTCTTGTGTGCATGCGTGCGTGCGTGCGTGTGTGTATCCCTATATCTCTCCTTTTATCGGAACTAGAGTGCAAACGTCGAAATTGTTTTATATGTTTGGGAATTTGAATAGAAATTGTTATGTTTTCCCGTAAAAATGTCAAAACATTTATTCCTTATAAACGAACCTATCTTAGTTAATAATTATATAATTGTAAAACCGCATCGATGAGTATATCATGCTAACAATGCATGATCAATTATATCGCTATTCAGAAATGCTAAGGTATGAATTGTCTATGCTAATTGGGATGTGTAATATTACTTAACTGTGAACTGTTAACATACTTATTACTTATTTGTAATACGAGAAGTGTGAACTGTAAACCCGGTTATCCGTCAGTGATCCCAATGGGTGCCACGTCACTCGATGCCATCTCCGTGGCTGACATAGGCGGAGTGGTGCAATATCTGTTCGACCACCGGGACCAGTTCATCCACAAGACACTCACGATCAGCGGAGACAAGGTGACAGTCAAGGAGATGGCGGCATCCCTCACCAAGCACATTCCGCCGTTCCTCTTCAAAGACAAGCAGGTCAGTGCTCAGGATGTAGTCAGATCTGACACCCATACCAGACAAGGTGGCCATCACTTCACTTCACCCTTTGACCGGGACGACGGTCGTGTAAGGGTGCCATTTCTATGGAGAGTCTACACCAGCCTAGTATGTCTGGTGTACATAGCAGGACAGGTAGGCTTAGGTTGGTCCATCTCTTTTTGTTTGCCAGTCCGTTTGTATTCTAATGGTGCCGTGCCCACTAGCAGCAGTAATCACGAACACTTTGCAAAAACTTTCTGGAATTGGTCTGAACATCGTAGAAAGACGCAACCGCCAACACGACTTCATATTAATGATCAATAATGGTCGTATGCGCTATTTTGCAGGCCATTACGGCCACTGATAGGACACTCGCTCACTCACTCAATCCTCTTCTTGCCAGTTGGCACACAAGGCTTCAACAAGAGAACGTCACTGCTGTCGGTCTGCAGCCAGTTTGGTGATGGTGTCCCGTGTCAGGCTGCATTCTTTCGTCTCCATTTCAACTGTTCGTCTCCGTGTTTCTTTCGGGCGACCACGTCTCCTTCTACCATCCGCTGTCCAGCGTAATGCTGTCTTGGGCAATGCGCCTGGTGACATTCGGCACACGTGCCCAAGCCATATCCATCTTCGTCTTTTGATCTGTGTAGCCAGGGATGTTGCATCTGTTTTGGCGGAGTGATGGTGTTGGGCCAAAATACCCCTAGAATCTTCCGTAGACACCTGTTTAGAAGGTCTCGAGCTTGTGTGCTAGGACAGTCCCTGCTTAATCGTCCACGTTATCGTGAAAGTCAGCTATAGTTAGTCGATCGCTTTCGCCCCGCCAGGTGACGCTAGAAAACTACCGGCGGATGCAGTTTGAAGGTGCCGAAGACCTCGCCAACATGTTTGACTTCTATTATCACGTCGTTCAGCGTCCCAGGTAAGCAGTTCACTTCGGACATAATTAGCCTTTTCCAACTCCAATTGGGTTGTGTGTGGCACGTGTACACTTAACACAGTTCCGCTGTCATTTGAAAACTTATCTTTGGTGCGTTTACCCTTCATAGTTCCTTAGAGCATTCATCCATCTGTTAACTACATTAATGTTGTTTACCGAAAATTCAGAAGTTATATAATGTGCTTACGGTGTAAAGTGCATTTCAACGACAGGCAAAATAGAATGAAAATATTCCAGTGTTGAAAGAGGACTGCAGCATAAACATCGTGTGTTCTACAAATGAATGAAAGGACCTGACAAAACCACAAATGAACAAATCAAACCTTATATGCCCACTTCTGTTCCTGTAACGTGACCCTAGAATATTCCAACCTGACCTACTGAATTTGGGCGCTAGAATCATAAAAAACATTCAGATAAAACTGGGCAAAAATATCATACAATCGTGAGTTATTTAATTATTGTTGTAATGTTCTCAGTGTCGATCTGACGAAGCGCTGTCACCCGGATGTGAAGAAGTTCGATGATTGGGTGCGCTTTAACGCTCACGCCATCTCCTTGGCGACCACAGGCGAACCACCGCGTCCGCAGTCAACGCCGCTGAAAATGCTCTGATACTCACGTTGCTGACGCCAACTACGCTACAAGACGTTACACCATCAACTGTGTCTATGTCCGGGATATGCCGACAATTGTCATAAATTTGTCTGTTAACAAGAGGGACTGTTAGAGGAATAAACAATCTTGCTGAAAGAGTCTACACATGGTCACATGATCGCGTCACTCACAGACGATTCGCTGTCTGTAATCGACAAAAGAGGGCAGCACTAAAGACAGCGCTTTTGTTTAATTTGCCAGTACAATTATTTTGTACTGGCCTACGACGAATCGATGTCTATAAAACTACGTGGTATTAAAGTTCAGTATGTAGAATTGATATTAACTGCCAATGTAGGAACTATTTTGTGCATTGTAGCTTTGGACTTCAGTGACGAGGCAACGCATGATGGCGCATATGCAAATTGGTGTACGGCATGAAACTAGCCTCGCTGTAATTCTATGCGTGATCTCTGGAGTTACACGGCATAAAATGTACGGTTCGTTTACAATAGTCCATCAAATGAGAACTGTGGTCGGAAATATGACTTAGCTAATTACATTTTATTAATTATAACGACCGCGTAGGAATCTTTTTCCACTGTTGTGTTTTGCAACCAATGTCGATTGATATTAATTATGTAGTTACAGTTTATATGATCTTAAAGTAATTATTTGCGTGGAATTTAAATCGTGTTGATATTTTAAAAAGAAATGTGTCAATACATAGATTATGTCAATGTTTTCTAGATACCACACGTTTCTCCTCAGTTGATAGACAACAGTATTTTCATATATGTTCAACACACGTTTCTGTGAAACACAAATTATCCTCACACTTGACGACCTGACAAGTGAAATATACAGAGGTGGTTAAACAGATTTTACTTCTCGAATGCTTTCGACAGCGTACCTCACAAGAAGCTCCACATCATATGGCATTAAAGGCAAGGCCATAAAATGGATAGAGGATGTTCTCACAAAAAGAACTCAAGAAGTGGTTGTTGAAGAACAAAATTCATACAAACGTGCAGTCACATTGGGAGTTCCCCGTGGCACTGTTCTAGGACAAATACTCTTTCATCAATGACCTTGGTGACGGTATCAGATCTACAGTACGCCTCTTCGCCGACGACACTAAATTCTGCAACACCTACTGTCGCTGATTTTATCCAACTACAAGACGACCTGAAAACGTTGGAATCATAGGAAGGATGGTGGCAGATGGCCTTCAATTTTGTCCCATCTAACTGGGACAAAAGAAGAACAGGGTCACCACAGATACATCACGCACAACCAAACCCTCGAAAGAGTCGCTATGGCTAAGTACCTAGAAGTTGAGACGACTGAGAATCTCCATTGGAGAAAACACGCCCAAGTATCCGCTGCCAAAACCCACATAGTAAGCGCCTTCACCTACAGAAACCTGAAGAGATACCCAATAACTATCCAAACATACTGCTACATAAACCAATGTTAGGACATTCAGCAGTGCTGCAGTGAGGGACCCCACCAGCAACTTCCTAAATTCTCACTGGAGATGGCGCAACGACATACCTTCAGATCGTCGCCGTCTTCACGACTTCAGCTCTATCTCTAGTACTTCTGCATTAATTGCACAGCTCCAACTTGAGAACCTGCAGTCCAGGGAACACCAGAATCGGCATGATGTACCTACAAATGGACCACAGCTGCATCCCTACCTTCATTCGGGTATTCATTGAAGGGATGGATGGGGCACCACCTCTAATCATCATTTTCGTTACTACTTTACATTTGTATTATAATTTTTTTATTTAGTTTTAGCTCTTAACTTTTAACGTAACTTATAACATTGTATTGTAGTAACCGGGAAAATTACTCGCTCCGCCCGAAATCCCAAATCACGTAGAGTGTATTCCTCGGTGTTCGGGGTAGCTATCTACAATAAAAAATGAAGCCGACATGTATATAATCAAACAGCGCCGCCACCTGGAGGTTTGTGGTGACAGCACAATTATCCTTCTAGTGCCCCGTGATGAGATCACGAGTGTATTCTTTTAATCCGGTACGTATGTAGTATATAAAACCCACCAACGTTATGATCAAGTGCATTAACCTCCGATTGGAAAAAAACACCGAGTTCGGCATACAGGCGCCATTAAAGGCACTGCGTTCCCCCCAAACGGTGATACAGGATTTCCAGACCAGTAATTTGTGTGTGGTGTGTCGACGCGGCGACAGTTTGGCGACAATACAATGCAATACGATACAATACAATACAATATCACGCCTCTCTACACTATAAATGGTAGTCGTATTGTATTGTCACCAAAGGTATCTGCCGCGTATGCGGTTGGCAACCTGCGGGCTGCGGGCCAACTTCGAGACAGTGCAGGTGTCAGGGCAAGATTCGTCAGGGCTCACTCCATCATCCACCATGAAAGCCTGTGTGGCAAGTCTATGGAAATGCAGAACGTAATGGACGTCGTTGTGAAGACCATGAACTACAATCGCGCTCGTGGTCTACATCACAGGCAGTTCCAGCACCTTCCGACCGAGATTTAACAAGATTTGCCATCCAAGCCAAAGGCCCAGATGGCAAGTGGACAAGGAAGCCATTAACAATGTTCATCTACTTATAGCCCGCCCTCCTGAGATGTGTCAACCTTGTTTTAAAACATATTCACGCTGCTAGCAGTTACACAATCTGTAGACAATTTGTTCCATTCATTTATTGTCCTCTGTGAGAACGAGTGCTTCCTGATGTCCAATCTACATTGATCCTTTACTAATTTTACCTCATGTCCTCTAGTTCTGCTACCCTTCTTGAGTGAGAAAAACATATTTCTATCAATATTTTCATACCCATTCAATATCTTAAAAACTTCAATCTGATCTCCTCTTAACCTCCTTGTCTCTAGAGTTGTTAAACCACATTCTTTCAGGCGTTCTTCATAATTAAGGTCTCTCAGTTCTGGAATCATTTTAGTTGCTCTCCTTTGTATGCGTTCAAGCGTATCTATATCCTTCTTACGATATGGTCTCCATGCTTGTATACAGTATTCTAAATGAGGTCTAACTATTGCTTTATAAAGAGGTATAATTAACTTTTTTCCTTGTATGTTATGTTTCTTCTAATCAATCCAAGAATTTGATTACCCTTTGAAGCTGCAATACCACACTGCTCTGAAACTTTCATATCAGCGCTTATTGTAACTCCTAAGTCCTTTTCTTTTACAGTAGTACCCAGAACAGTATCTCCCATTTTATAGTTTACATTCAAGTTGAATCATGATGAATGTGCAATATCAAAATTCCTGCACTACACCGAAGTGCCCTGGCTAGGCTGGGTTGCAATGATGTGCCACGTGTACGAACCGAGACATGAGGTTAGCGTATTCACAGAGAAGGAATGCAAATTACGTGCACTTCCCGAAACTCATGGAAAACAAACTAGCACGTCCGGACGCGTAGGCCGTCAAAGCGATCATTGAGCTGCCGAGACGGGAGTTTGCTGACCGATTAACTAATTTCAGGGCTCGCAGCGGGGAATAAAAAATTAAGATGAACTTCGTGAAATGCAAGTCGTGAACGCAGCTAACAAACGGACACTACGATGACGTACTGGATCTCGAAGGGTCAAGTCTGCAGCCAGATGTGGTGGAAACTTGGTGGCGTAGTAACACCACCAGCATCAGGCGTCAGTGTCACACGGGTCAGTGTGATATCAGTGGCATGCTAAGAACACGTCACATGACTAATGTGTTTTAATAGCATAGTGACTGTTGTTCACAATCAGACGTTGGTATATGATAGTGGTAATACTAAATCGTATTCGTTGACGTGCTATTTACAAGAGTAGGGGAAGGCTGTATTAGTTGAGCCACTGGATTAGTTGAGCCACCCATGTTTCCCAGGAAACTACAGCAGCGACAGTTGATTGGTACCACCCAGTAATTGAACATGTTATTAGATCATGATTTATGTACAGTAAGTGCTATTTGTCACAACGGTCAGAAAATGTGAGTTAAAAGTGTTGTTGTTTTTTGAAACTTGGTAATTGTGATTAATGTCTTCTTGTATTTAAACTATCAACGCATGTGACCAGATTTTGTTGTCTGTGCACTTATAAATGGTTTAACTATGCACAGAGAGGAAGATTGTTTATAATCACTTCGTACATTAATGGTGAAGTTAATTAAAAAAACCTTAATTGTCGAAACGAGGCTAGTTGAGCCACCCAAGGGAGGGTTAGTTGAGCAGCGACTAAAGAACAAAGCCAAGTGTTCTTTACTCCAAAATACATCAAGGAATTAATTTTTTCGAGCAAATTGGGACATCAGACAGCTACAATTAAGGCAACATATTAGCAGTTAGATACACTGGTTGTGATTGGCCTATAAGCCTATATCAGTTAAGTGTGTCTGCTTATTAAGTGTGTAGACTTGTCAGAAACGTGTTGTACCCACTGGGTAGATGTGTTATCTGAGTTTTTATGACATTTTAGTAAAAGGCCTACGTAGATAAATAAAGCATTTACCCAACTTACGCTACACTGTGGCTTAACTTACTCTACGCCAAGTTTTAGTTTAGTCACCTTACCAACCCTATTTGAATCAGCTGCACATAATTATATATGCACACTATATACATTATCTTGGTATAAAATGATTTACTAATACTCATAGGTTATGTGAATAAAAACAATTTTGACTTATGAATATGATTGTGCCCTAGATAGATGATTGTGCCCTAGATAGGCTCAACCAACAATGCCTTCCCCTACTCGATACCACTGCTTCACACAAGTTATATTGTACCAGTTGCAACGAAGATAATGTGCTTTTGTGCGCGTATGTGTGTGTACTCGTTCGTGTGTTGTCAGTAGACTTGGGGTCAATTACTTTATATCAATTCCAAATACCAATTCCATCTGAAAATTACCGATTCCAAAATACCAATTCCATATCGAAGTAAAAGTATGCAAACAAAGCAACCACAGACATATTCAATGCCAAAAATATTTTAGAGCAGATTTATTTTAATTCTGCATATTATGGTACATAATGACAAACAAACATGATATAAGCAACACATATTTTATTGATTATCTGTAGTGAATAATTCAGTTAAAAAGGTATGTGGTGTAATTGCAAAAATAATTGAAAAGTAACTGAAAATACCAATTACATATTCACCAATTCCAATTACTTTTATGAACAAAACACCTGAATTGGGGAATCAGTTACAATACAGTTGACCCAAAGTCTGGTTATTTGGTGTATGACACTAATACTAAAAGACTGTGTACACTGCTTGCTTTTTTGTAAAATACTTTATCTAAAAACAATAAACCTACACAATGACACACACTGAGCTTCATTGCAACACAGTTTTATGTGAGCAATATCAGAAAACGTCCACAATAAAATATGTTAATAATAAAAAAGTAAATTAATAATATATCACAGCATGAGATCAGTTCAGCATTAATCCAGAGCAGACACCGTCTCTTAATAAACAGTTCGTAATAAAGTTCAATTCTCCTGATGTTGGAATGTCTCCGCAGTTCACTATGGCCAGCAAACAATGACTGAGGTGTCCCATAATCCCTAGTCCCTTATCACTGCCTCGTCCCATGGACCATGTATCGTTCTGAAAGCAGAATTATACACCTAAATTACTGCTAGAAACTGTTCCTATTGTACAATGAGAACAACTAACACTAAATAATAAAATAACAACAAAACAGGGGAATACACTTAATTGAATAGAATCACTTCAATTTGATTCTATTAAAAAGGCCGATTCATTTAAGCATTGCATCTTAATACAGTGGGAATAGAGAATGATTCCGTCCCAGCCAGCCACTATACATGGTTTTTTGATAGTGGAAACTTCAGTTCTACAGATCAAAGTGCTATACAATAAAATAAATATGTACAAATAATTATACTTATAATGAATATTTAAGAATCTATAATATTAAATAAAATATAATGTAAATATCTGATAAAATAATCATAAAACATCAAACACAATAAATAAAATAACATAGATTAAAAATAATACACGTAACATTGATATGCATGAAAGACAATGAGACATTTTTACTAAACTAGTCTTATAGTGTCTGATCATTCACAATGAGGCATTCGTACTAAACTGGTCTTATAGTGTCTGATCATTCACAATGAGACATTCTTACTAAACTAGTCTTATAGTGTCTGATCATTCACAATGAGACATTCATACTAAACTAGTCTTATAGTGTCTGATCATTCACAATGAGACATTTTTACTAAACTAGTCTTATAGTGTCTGATCATTCACAATGAGACATTCGTACTAAACTGGTCTTATAGTGTCTGATCATTCACAATGAGGCATTCATACCAAACTGGTCTTATAGAGTCTGATCATTCACAATGAGATATTTGTACTAAACTGGTCTTATAGAGTCTGATCATTCACAATGAGGCATTCATACTAAACTGGTCTTATAGAGTCTGATCATTCACAATGAGACATTCATACTAAACTGGTCTTATAGTGTCTGATCATTCACAATGAGACATTCATACTAAACTGGTCTTATAGAGTCTGATCATTCACAACGAGACATTCATACTAAAGTGGCCTTACAGTGTCTGATCATTCACATTTTCCGTTGCTAATGTAAATTAGTTCACACTAAAATAAGCTGAATGAACCACCAAAAGCAAAGAAATCATCTGATGGTCATCTTATCAGCTGAAACTAACTTCTGTTAGAATAAACTGTAAAAAATTGTGTGACTGAAATCATGACCAGGTTTCAGTGTCATGCAAGTTGAAAAATACATTAATATACATGTCGTATGGCCAGCATTTCACATTTTGGATAGATGCCCCACATGTTTCTGGAATTTAAATAATGTTTTGCAATACTACCATTTTACCCAACTGGCCAGAAGCACTCCAAAAATGTATTATATTTAAAGGTGCGTAATCAATTAAATTTTTTGGCTAGTCTCATTTCAAATTAATTTTGCCAAAAAACAAACCTACCTAGTATCCACTGCAACATGCTAGCTCGTTTGGGCAACTTTTGTATGTCGTTTTTGTGAAATCACCAGACAAACTATTAAATTAGTTAATGCTTGTTTAAGCATTAACTGAAGTGAGAATTGAAATGCTGAAAAACCACCATTTTCTTCCTTGGTGAAATTGTGTAACTTTGTCATGTGATCGGCGAGAGGATGAAAGTCAGGCCCACGATCAGCATTGACCCACAGAGTGTTTACCAATTTGGATATCCACTATTTTAATCTTTACCAGATCTAATGACTAAAGTCAATTCTTTTGATGATTTCAACAAAAACAGACATTTTTTTATTAAACAGATTGCGCACATTACTTAAAGCTGCTTCCTCAAATGGTTCAGCCCATTGTGAATCCGGTTCACTTATGTCCAGATGTGTAGTGTGTGATTAGCTTAAATAATGGGCGCAGTCTGTTTAATAAAAAGTGACTATTTTTTTCAGATCATTGAAAGAATTTACTTCAGTTGTTAGATCTGGTAAGGATCAAAATAGTAGATATCCAAAATGGTAAACACTGTGTGGGTCAATGCTGACCATGGGCATGACCACCATCCTCTCACTAATCACACAACAAAGTTACAAAATTTCACCAAGGAAGAAAATCGTGATTTTTCAGCATTTCGATTTTCACTTCAGTTAATGCTTGAACACGCATTAACTAATTTAATAGTTTGTCTGATGGCTTCACAAAAACTACATATAAAAGTTGCACAAACGAGCTAGCATGTTGCAGTGGATACTAGGTAGATTTGTTTTTTTACAAAATTAATTCGAGATGAGACTAGCAAAAAAATCGAGTTGATTAAGCCCCTTTAAACTTGTCACACACTACACATCTGGACATTAGTAAACCGGATTCGTAATGGGCTGAACCATTTGAGGAAGAAGTTTTAATATGGTCTGAGCATTCCCAGTTTGTGAAGGAAACTTGTGATATAAATTGCGCTGTGTGCATATGGATTTGAGCTAACATAGCGGAACCCAGTATAGAGAAGAAAGTTTGCTAAAAAAATTGCCAATTTCAGGAAGATTTGGTAACAGAATGTGTGTGTGTGTCCCATGATAGAAAGCAAACGTCCGACATTTTTATTGAATATGTCCTCAAAAAATTCTTCGGAGGTGGGAAACCTGTGAAACAAATTGGCTGAGATATGCCTGGTCAATACTCACTCTTTGTAATCTTGTAACTTGATGAGCCAGGCAGGACAGACAAAGGTGATAAAGAGATGTACACTGACAAACAACAGCGCCGATACACTTGACAAAGTGTATATCGCAACAGCAGCCGACACGCCCAGCACAACTGTCATGGCTGCCTGACTGTGAACAACATTTTTCTGAAATGAACAATATAAGATGAGCCACGAGTGAAGTTCTCAAACACACTGAAACAAAAGTGTGGAAGCTGATCAGAAGCATGCACGCACACTCACACATGCACCACTAGTGATAAAATTAGTTTTTCGTAATAAAATCAAACATAGTTTGAGTGGGAAAACTTGTTGGTTGCTATTTATCACCTAGCATGTGTTTCATTAAATCATGTGAGGCAGTTGGCAGAATTGTCCGAGCTGCATCATGGACACTTCTGTCATGACTCATGTGGTTGAGAGATGGAGTCCACATCCGGTTACACATCTACCCCCTACATGGGATCTTTTACTTCGCATGGAACAGACACCAGATACAAGGGACCAACGGCTTTTTGTGTCTCTTTCAAAAGACACAGGCAAAGTGGGGTGAATAAAATTGCCCAAGATTCGAAACGGCAGCAGGTGGACTCATATCCTGGTCCCCTCGATTGACGGCCTGGTGCTTTAACTGCCGAGCTTCTGCGCCCCACAAATAGCGTGTAAACCCCGTATATATTATTGTATTACCCAGACCACAAAAGATAACAAAAGCAAACATCCACGTGACGACTTACTTTCAACTTTCTCCTCAGCATTGGCCACAGCGCAAACATTTCTACGGCAAATGTAATTGTAGCAAATGCATGCCACGTGGTAGTTAGACGAGACGCCAAACAAACTGATGCAAATATGGCTGCATTCAGTGACAGTGACTGGGAAACTCTACAAAAGATAGAGTAGCATTAGCGTCACCAGTGACAGTGACTGGGAAACTCTACAAAACATAGAGCAGCATTAGCGTCACCAGTGACAGTGACTGGGAAACTCTACAAAACATAGAGCAGCATTAGTGTCACCAGTGCTTCTTCACACAACATACAAAGGTGTATATATAACACATTCAAAATCTTACCAACTCAAAAGCATGAATAACAAATCATCTCACAGTACATGTTACTATATTGTATGGTTTGTAAAAAACTTCATTATTATACCACGTATATAACGTCAAATTTTCAAGTTGAAGTAATTTTAAAGATTTTCACAAATTGCTGTTTTGACTGAATTTATCATCCAGCAAATATAAAATGCAATGTGGTAAAATGCTCACTAATGTACTAAATCTGTGAAAATGTCTTCCTAGGAAATGCTTTCAAAAACAATTATCACAAAGATTCCCTCCAGTGAAAATACAGCATTTCTCAGTAATATTTTACATAGCAACAAATCCAACTAATAGTACACATCAAACCCACACTGCATTTATTACATTTAAAAATGTAAACATAACCCATCATATCCTGAGGATATAGGCGCCATAGAAATTAATGTCCGTATTACAACTTACAGAGCAGCATCTGCGCCATAATCATGGAAGAGTAGATTTGACAACAGCATAAATGCTGTCATGGCATAAATGGTATCGGTGCTGATGGTGTCAGTCAGCGTCATGAACACCGGAGAAAGCCCGTAGCCGAAGGCAACAAATATGAACACAGTTTTCATGTCATCCCATCCTGATGAAAACGAAAATCAAAACTAGAAAACTGTTAGCACACAGGCCTATATGTCATGTGTATCCTACTGGATTATAATGATAATAAAATAAATATAATCATAATAATAAAATAATAAAGTTATTATTATATGTGCATTTAATACAATAGAAGTGATACATTAATGGACGGTCAAACATAATTTTCATAAATTACAGGTAATCCTATTCATTATATAATTTTTTTATATGACCCTATGATGCAAATTCAAATAAAACACATCCAATGACTAATGTGAGTATACCAATGACTAATGTGAGTGTACCAATGTGTAATGTGAGTGTACCAATGACTAATATGAGTGTATAATGCATATAAAAACATGGTACATACAGAAAAGGGCTGACATAAATTGAAATTAAATACATAAATTAACCAAACAAATTCCATTATCCAAGAAAACAATTACATTAAAAAGTAACAGTGAATTAATGTTGCAGGGTAATATGTACTCGTCCTTCCAGATGTTTTGTTGTTCTGTCGATCGACGAGCTCATTTAGGATGTAGCCGACAACAGCGAGATTGAGTGTACCGGCAAACAACCACTGCGGTGAAAGCCACTCCAGCTGCATGTATCGGAACATGACGACAAACAGACAGATGCTGGAAACAACACAAAACTATACATATATATGTATGTATGTATGTATGTATGTATGTATGTATGTATGTATGTATGTATGTATGTATGTATGTATGTATATATATATATATATATGTATGTATGTATGTATGTATGTATGTATGTATGTATGTATGTATGTATGTATGTATGTATGTATGTATGTATGTATATATATATATATACTGAACATAGCAGAGAAAACACCAAATACAGTGCAAACTGTTTGGGAAGTGAATCAGTGTTTGCACTCCCTAGTACATACACGGGTTATTGCTCATTGTTTGAGATGCAAATCTGTATGCATCAGTTCCCTGGCATGGTTCATTGTTCATTGTTTGCTTATTGTTCAGAATAAACATGTCAACAGGTGTACCTATTAATCATATTATAATATTTACAATACTAATTTTGGTTATGATACTAATTTATAGCAAGACTTGTGAACATGTGTTTAATACTTCTCCAAAATGCATCAGTTAAAACATGTCCTTGTTTTGCTTGCAAACTTCCCCAGGTCTTGAAACTTCACATGTGCCTGCCTTGAACTTCTTAACTTTCCTTTATAGTTTCCCATTCTATTTCTAAAATAATTGTGAACCTTAGGCTTAATTATAAACTTATAAAATGTTATGTTCATGGCTTTTGAAAGGATTGTGAGCAATCAGCCACCAACAAATAGTTATCATTGTTTTCACTGCATCACAGTGCACTTATGATGTAAATGAACTCTGAAACATATAATGATGCACATGTCTGGTTGACAATATTCTAGTGACGGATCATATAAATAGTCTGAATACATACTCAAATTATTTTATATACTGGCTGAATACACATGTATACACAGGCCGTCTGACTGACAAACAGTTTGACTAAATATACACTCATACACAAATTGAATACATGCAGACAACTGACAGTCAGACTGACTATTCACATACCTGCTGACTTGCTGAGTAACTACCCCAGATTCCACCACCACTGGCCAGAAGTGATACGTCCTTGTGTTTACTGCAACAATTACAAAATACATGCAATCTAATTGATACTATTGGAAATTATAACAATCACACACCATGTTGTGACAGAGTCAGAGGTTGAGTCACACACAAAGAAGTGGGGGAGGGACAGGCAGACAGAGTGTGCGAAGGTTGGTGACTGTAGACGTAAGTGACTGTTTTCATGGTTAATTGGGGTGCGGGCCTAAACCTAAAGTGCACAAGAACCGACCATACAAGATCTGTGGCATGGCTATGCCAATGGCCTATGCAGAGCTACAACATCAACAAGTCACGTGTTTCATGCATCTTCTGGAATACTGTTATGTTTTTGAGTAATTGCTCATCACAACTATGAGTATAATATTATACCTACCAATCTAACATAATAAGGCTCAATCTTTAACTAAACCTAAGGCAACATCATTCATCAAATAACTGATGGGGCTACGGCGTAATACTGGGATGGGGGCTATCCTAGGGTATATAGGAGGCTAAATCCCATAATACTAGGACGGGGGCATGGCTATCTTAGCCTAGGCTAAACCCCTGCTGGTTGTTGTTAATGCTATATTATCGCACACAGTGTGTTATCTTTAACATGCAATCGGCGTTATTAAAATTATAGTAAACAATATGTACGATTTTTCTTTAATTCTTCGAGAAATGTATCGTCCACGAAGTTGTCGGGAACACCCTGATCTTCGTAAAGAATTTTTTTCCATTTTATTTTCCGTTCCATGTTTATAAACATCCGTGTAATTGTCACCATACGATACGTTACCGTCAATCGCCCTCGCGGACAGCACCCCTTTACGCTTCACACTCAGCAGTTCACGCTGGGAAAATGTGCGATATCGTTAAACTGGATAAATTGTTTATTCAAAACGTGGATTTGTTAACATATGTGTTATGTAATGTAAAAAAAATTACAACATTCAATACTTGTATAATGAAAAAAATAAAGTGTTAGATTTAATTTTCGCAAATGAGGATTATATGATTGAGAACCTAAAATCTATTGCTCCACAGGGGAAAGTGATCATGTTGGATTGGTGTGGACATTCATTACATTCTCGGCTATAGATACAAGATTATGGTGGGAAAAGATACGATTACTGGAAAGCGAATATGGCAGCTATGAATGCAGCCTTTCATAATATTTAGTGAGAAGAAGAAATGGAAACAAAAGGAGTAAATGTGAGATGAAAATTGAAGAAGAATTGAAAAAAAAAAGTACCATTAAGGGAAATGAAGAAACCAAACCCTAAAGCCCCCTTGGAAAACTAAGAGAGTTTGTAGATCTGTAAAGGAATAGTTCCTTCAGAATGGAAAAATGCAAAAATTACACCGCTATTTAAGAAATGATCTAAGACCAAACCAGAAATTACAGACCAGTGAGTTTAACATCAGTTGTATGTAAATTACTCGAAACATTAATTAGAGACCACATTGTGGAATTCCTTGTAAAACATAAATTAATAAATACATCTAAACATGGGTTCCTAAAAGCAAGGTCATGTCTAACCAATCTGTTATGTTTTTTGGAAGAAATTACAAAGTGGGTAGATGACGGGTCACCAGTGGATGTTTTCTATTTAGATTTTCAAAAAGCTTCTGATAAAGTGCCACATCAAAGATTGTTACTTAAACTAAAAGCCCATGGTATAGGTAATCAACTGGATAGAAAAGTGGCTTACATACAGAAGACAGAGAGTAATAGTAGATGGTGAGATTTCAAACTGGAAATCTGTTTTGAGTGGGGTTCCACAGGCATCAGTATTAGGCCCTATACTGTTTTTAATATATATAAATGATTTGGAAGATGACATATCTAGCAAAGTACTGAAATTTGCAGATGACACAAGTATTCAGGTTACTAATGATACATATAAACAAAGTTTACAGGATGATCTAGATAAATTAGTTAAATGGTCAGAAAAATGGCAAATGTTATTCAATTTTGGGAAGTGTAAATGCATACACGTAGGACATGGAAACATGGATGAAGAATATAAAATGGGGGATGCTGTATTAGGTAGAACCACACAAGAAAAGGACTTAGGCGTAACATTTAGTGCTGACATGAAAGTTTCAGAGCAATGTGGGATTGCTGCTTTGAAAGGAAATCAAATTCTAGGGCTAACTAGGACAACTATCATGTATAAGGAGAAACATCTAATTGTACCCCTGTACAAAGCAATAGTTAGACAACATTTGGAATATTGTATACAAGCATGGAGGCCATATCATAAGAAGGACATAGACAAGCTAGAAAGAATACAACGAAGAGCAACTAAAATGATTCCAGAATTGAGAGATCTTAATTATGAAAGCTGCTTATTACAATGTGGTTTGACAAGACTAGCAGACTAAGAGGAGACCAAATAGAAGTGTTTAAAATTGTGAACGATTATGAGGATGTTGATAGGAATATGTTATTCAAACTTAAAGAAGGCAGTATAACCAGAGAACACAAAGCAGCATTAGTTAAGGAACAGTGTAGGTTGGACATGAGAAAGTACTCTTTCTCACAGAGGGTGATAAATGAATGGAACAAACTGCCAAATGATTGTGTTAATGCTAGTAGTGTGAATATGTTTAAAAATAGAATTGACAGATATCTGATAAGGGCGGGCTACACATAGATGATAAAATTGTTGGACTCTCGATAAGACAATGGCTTCCTTGTCCACTTGCCATCTGGAACGTGTTGTTTGAAATGGCAATCTTGTAAAATCTTGTTAAGTCTTGTTAAATTTTGTTAAATATTGTTAAATCTTGTTAAATATTGTTAAATCTTGTTAACAATTGTTAAATATTGTTAAAGTAGTTTGTTAAATATTGTTAAATTTTGTTAAAAGAAACAGATTCAACTTGGGAAAATATATGAAAAAAACTGGTAGGAACAAAGAATATGAAGAATATAAGAGGCAAAGAAATAAAAACAATAGTGTCCAGAAAAAAGCACAAAGGGAGTATGAAAAGAAGCTTTTAAAGAGAATGAAAGACAACTCAAAGCTTTCTATAGCTATGTAAGAAGTACGCAAAAAGTTAAAACCAGTCATACCACATTTAAGAAAGGAGGACGGTGAAACCACAACTAATGACCAGGAAATAGCTGATGTTCTACGGAACTTCTTTGAATCAGTATTTACAATGGAATATGATGGTGATAATATTTTACCAGAATTTGAAAATAGAGTTCAAGAAAACAAGGTTTTAAAAGAGATCACATTTACTGAGCTAGATACATTTATAAAGTTACACCAGTGAAAAGGAGACAAGGCTTGCGGTCCAGATGGTATACATACAAAGATATTGAAGGATTGTGCTGAAACTTTAGCTAAACCGTTGTTTCTAATATTCACGGAATCATTGTCTAGTGGTGTAGTAGTACTATTAGATTGGAAATTGGCTAACATTTCTCAAATTTATATGAAGGGATCCCGGTCTATGGCTGGTAATTATAGACCAGTGAGTTTAACTTGTCTAGCCAGTAAACTGATGGAATCTTGTGTGAAGGGTGCAATGTTAAAAAACAATTTAAATACCCCAGATCAACATGGTTTTACAAAGGGTCGTTCTTGCCTAACAAATTTGTTAGAAACTTTTGAAAGTTGTACAGAAGATGTGGATCAGGGTTGATGTTATTTTGCTGGTTTTTCAAAAAGCATTTGACAAAGTCCCGAAAAAGAGGTTGTTGCAGAAACAGTCTGTCTATGGAACATGAGGTAAAGTTTAGAATGGATAGCTGATTTTCTATCAGATAGAAAAATGCGAATTATGGTAAGAAATTAATATTCTGAATGGTTTGATGTCATTAGTGGTGTTCCGCAAGGATCAGTATTTAATTTGTGTAAATGATATACCAGAGACAGTAAATAGTAATGTAAAAATGTTTGCTGATGACACCAAAATATTCAGAACATTAAAAAACAAAGCTGACTGTGAAATCTTACAAGCTGATTTAGATAACTTAAGTGAGTGGAGTAATTGATGGAGCCAAACGTTCAACACTAGTAAATGTAAAAGGATGCACATAAGCAAAGACAATCCAAAATTCGAGTACACCATGACAACCGAAAAAATAACATCGTTTTAGCAGAAACAGTTCAAGAGAAGGATCTAGGTGTCTGGATTTCAAATAATTTGAAATAGGAGAAACAAGTTGTTGAAGCAACACAACAAGCTATGGTGGTTCTGCATTCCATAAAGAAAGCATTTATTCACTTTGACAGAGAAACGTTCAAAATTGTTTATAATACATATATACACCACATCTAGAATATTGTGTACAAGCCTGGTCACCTTATTATGTAAAATATATTTTAATGATTGAGAAAGTACAATGCAGGGCGACAAAACTGGTAACAGGATTAAAGAAGTTTACATATGAGGAAAGATTAACACAACTAAAACTTGATAGATTTAAAGAATAGCAAATATGAGGAGATTTAATTGAAACTTTTAAGTTATTAACTGGGAAAGAAAACATAGACCCAGATTAATTTTTTTAGCATTAATCTAAATAACCTCAGAGGCCACAGTAAAAATTAAACAAACAACAATGTATGAAGCTATGCAGATGCCAATGTTTCAATCAAAAGGTGGTGGATGTTTGGAATTCCTTGTCCAACAATATTATATCTGCACCCTCTACTAACATTAAAAAAAAACAGAATAGATAAAAAGTGGGCTAAGATATGGGTAGACTATAAAAGGATTATATCTAGCCTTACAAATGCTCATATTTGTAAGTGTAGATTGTTCAGCAACCAGGGTTTTTTAAGGTTCAGCTCACACGGGCTGTGCAACAATTCACACGGCCACAGGCAAACATGTTTTTACTTTTTATACACAATACAATATTTTTTATTTATTTTTTAATTTCACACGGGCATGGAGGGTTTTCACATGGGCAAATTGCCCGTGTGAAAGGCCTTTAAAAATCTGTCAGCAACATATAATTTCAGTATGGTTCATATAGTAATTAGTGTATTATATGTAAAAAAATTGCAGCTAGTGGTAGGAGAATTGGACTGAATAACTGATATTTTATCTAATATAATTAGACTCGAATGCAGGTGATCACTTCACATTGACACATTCTGTGTAATACAATATCGTGTATAGGCTGTCACGTCGCACTGACACATTTTGTCTAGCACAACTTTTGTGTTGGTGATCACTTTACTTCCCATTGACACTCTCTGTCTGACACAATATTGTGTGTTAGGCTGTTACTCCTGTTCTGTCAGTATTTTTAAAACCAACGGTGGCGCCACACTGTGGGCATGGAACCAGTCAAAATGGGTAACGGAGACTATACGTAGCTGTCTTTCAGACGTTAATGTATATGATCAATTTATTAGTAAACGCAAACTTACATTTTCACTAAAATATATTTATCTATAACTGAAATGAAATTGGCAATGACATTATATTTGTTCGTTGTGTGTCATAAAATATTTTGGCAAAGGTCAATGTTTAAAAAAAAGGGCAATCGCCATTTTGGTTACTATTGACATGACGTCACAGCTTCTTGGCAACACGCAAGGATGCAGGTTACACGTAATTTTTAAAACTCAAAACACTGTATTTACGTGAGTTATGTTTGATCATTATACCTTAATAATCATCGTTGTAACTATCACAAATTCTATGACCCCATTCTGTGTCAAATGGAGTCCTGTTAGTTAGATGTTGTAGCCACAAACACGATGAAACGTTGACATTTATAATTAAAATGCCAAAACTAGTGAGCCTAGCCCTAGTATAGTTCCATAAATGATTATTTACTCGCACAGTCTATATGATTAGGTGGTGTCGATACCAGCTGGCATTCAATACAAGTTTCATTAACATGGGCAACTTATTGTGGAGGACTCGATTTTCTATAATTATGATGTATATAGACATTTCCATTCCTTAGCTTAGGCTTAGCCTTAGCTACATTACAGTTAAACTTACAAGTAATGGCTAATGGGCATTTGTAAGGCTACTTAGAAGCCTTTTACATTCGCCCATATCTTAACGCAGTTTTTATCTATTCTGTTAACACAGATTTTTAGTAGAGGGTGCATATATAATATTGTCGGGCAGTGAATTCCATATATAATTCCACTCGTTGACTGAAAAATTGGCATCTGCATGCACAGCTTCATACATTGTTGTTTGTTTTTTAACTGTGGCCTCTGAAGTTATTTAGATTAATGTTATAAAACTGAATTGGGTTTATGTTCTTTCCCAGTTAACAACTTAAAAGTCTCAATTAAATCTCCTCGTATATCCGTTCTTCTAGTCTATATACTCATACCCAGAATAAGATATAGTTTTAGTCAAATTAATCTTTCTTCATATGTAAATTCCTTGAATCCTATTAACAGTTTCGTTGCCCTGTGGTGCACTTTCTGAAGCATTAAAATATCTTGCATAATAAGGTGACCATGCTAGTATGCAATATTCAAGATGTGGTCTAATACATTGAACTTTTCTCTGTCAAACTTAATAAATGCTCTCTTTACTGAATACAAAACCACCATAACTTGTTGGGATGCAGTAACAACTTGTTTCTCACATTTCAAATTATTTGAATTCCAGACACCTAGATCGTTCTTTTGAACAGTTTTTGTTAAACCATGGTATTATTTTTGGTTGTCATGGTGTCATGGAATTTTGGATTGTCATTACCTATGTCATCCTTTTACATTTACTTGTGTTGAATGTTAGGCACCATTTATTATTCCACTGATTTAAATTATCTAAATCAGCTTAATTGTCAGATTTCACAGTCAGATTTGTTTTTTAATGTTCTGAATGTTTTGGTGTCATTAGCCAGCATTTTTACATTACTATTTACTGCATAAATTAAAAAGAGAATAGGTCCCAATACTGATCCTTGCAGAACGTTGCCAATGACATCAAACCATTCAGAATATGCACCTCTTACATAATTTGCATTTTTCTATCCAATAGAAAATCAGCTATCCATTCTAAAATTTTATCTCATATTCCATAACTTAACTTAGGTTACCTTAGCCGGCTTAGGCTACCTTAGCTAAGGTAACCTAAGGTAAGGTAAGGTATATTAGGCTATAATTATAATGTACATAGACCCTTCTATTCATTCCTTTCAGCTGGTTCTGAGTACCCACAGTCTATCTTGCTCCATCAGCCCACCTCATCCAACCATAGGGGGAATCCGATTTTAGCCACACATAATTTTTGTACAAACAAATTTTCTAAGAAAATTGTTCATGTCTACATATACCTTTATTCTGCATACCTCGGAATCACATGACACACACTAACCTTGTCACGTAATATGTATCCTGTGACATGCTATCTACATACTGTTATCAAGCAATGTTCCCCAAATAATTTAGTGGTCCATTTGTTTGTGATTGCGCTAAGACAATTTAACTTCAACAAAAAGGTAATAATTTTGTATTTCTACATGGTATTAATAATAATAATAATCGTGAACCGGACATGCAAAAGTCATTATCAGACTGAGGGACCACCAAAGATTTATGGTGGAATGCAATTTAGAATACATGTGTATTGAGTTTTTTTCGGAAGGTATCTATAGTTCCGGATGTTTTCAAAGTGATGGGGAGTTCATTTCATGCCCTAGCTGAAGGCAACATACAACGCGTAGGTGGAGAAGAATGAATCGTCGAAGCAAGAGACCGTGCTAATTATCAGTGAAATGCATGTGTTTTCAGGCTGCTGTGAGGCTGAGTAACAACAATGCCTCCCAAAAAGAAGAAGGGCGAAGGGAAAAAAGGGAAGAAGAGTGGGAAGGCTCCTGTGCCTGCCATACCCCTGCCCGAGCCAATCCCAGAGGCAAGCAGGGAGTATTATCTTACACAGATCAGAGACCTAGAACACAGACTTGAGAGGTAAGTTGCTCCACCTGTGCAGGTGGAATGTGAACATATTGTTGTCACTTGGCGTCAGTCAGTCACAGTTGCTCTCCTCTTTATTCCTGAGGTCCAGGGTGAGGCTGGCATCGATACCAGTTGTTGGTTTTTGTTTTCCTTCAGCTTCCATCACTGATCCCGTTTCACTGCCATCTCCACCACCTATCTCCACTCCTCCACCATCCGTCGCTCTCATTCTCCACTTCCCTCCCAATCCTGCCAAATCTCTCTTCACACAGTCCTCCCATTTCAGTATCGGTCTTACTCTTCTCCTTCTTCCCTCCGTCCACTCTGAGTGCATCTGCTCACTTTGTGAACTGTTCCCCTTCCATTTGTTCCACGTGTCCAGTCCACTTTAATCAACTCCTTTCCAGTTTCCCCCTGAAACTTTCTTTCACACCAACCTCCCCCCTCCTTTCTATAATGCAGGCCTGCTAAATCTCCCACTTCTGGCAGGACACTCCCACGTTTGGTATTCATATCACGTTCTCACTGGCACGAGATGAAATCTCAGTGTTTTGGGCTTCATCTTGTTTTTTAAAACAATTCCCATATTTGGGCTACTTCCCAATTAAAAAAAAATTATTTTCGTCCATTTTCTTTTGAATTTGCTGGGCTGAATTACAACTTTCATTTTGATTGGTGTTTAATCGTGTCATTAATGTATCTTCCAGGCTTAAAATTGTGGTAAAATCCCACCATTGATGGGTGAAGGGCATGTTGAAAAAAATATGCAGCCTTGCCAGTTCAAAACCCATAAGAAATATACTGTATGCACAATGGTCGGTTTTAATTAATATGATATATTATTTTAATACTACTTTTCACATACTGTTACTGTGTGGTTACCCTCATATTATCTTGCACGGTTTTGTCTCTGTAAAATTCTGACATGTGTACCCAAGTTTGTTTTTGATGATTCTTCTCTGATTTAGTGATTACCATGTGTCTGATTGTATTGCACAGATACCAGCGAAAGTGCGATGAGTTGTCAGTGTTAAATGGAGAGTTCATGGCACAGTATGACCAGCTCACGACCGACAAGAAAGAGATCGTCTCCTTCCTCAAGAAGTCATTAGAAAGCAGAGGTACGTATTGTTACTGGATCCCATTATATTCAAACAGCCATGCTTCACAGCCACACACTGAATCACACCACGTACCATGCGTGGATGTAATAATGCTCCTGTTCTGGTGCCAACAAACTGAGTACACTCGTGCTCGATACTTCTACGACTGTGCTCGTAACAATAATTAATGATGTCACACTCTTTGCGTAAACAATAACAAACTGATTTCTGCAACAGTATTATTATTAATGTGGTTTTGCTGTGATGTCGAATTATACAGAACAGTTTCCACAGAGATGTCAAATCCTTTATTTCTATTTACCATGGGCTGATGTGAACATGGATATATAAAATTTATATCGATGTAATGTGGAAGTTTTGAATAAACACTGTAACAACAAATGAAATAACAGGCAATCAATATTGCCAATAAAAATAAATTGGAATAGGTTCATTCATGATTATTTTCACCGGTCAACATCATATACCTGCCCAGCGTCTTACATGCCAAGTTTTGATTTTCTCAAATAGGTAGATTATTTAATCTGATACATCTTACCCATTAACTTTTCCATTAAACATAGACGACATATAATTTATAGTTGCATTGGATGACACTAATTTTTTTAGTGAAGAAAACTTTCGTGTAGACATCTTTTCAATCGGTTGAAAAATAGAATACTTATATTGGGCCAAAACTGGTATTCTACTAGGGAAAATGATTTGGTACTAGTTTTACAACATAATATTATGTAGAAATTGTTCTACTGCAATTAAAGACTGACCAATAAATGTTGGTCGTTGAAGTTGAAATATAAATTTTTCCTCAGATGATTCGTTGATCTGTCAAATTCCCATTTTATCCATTTTCTGACAGTAAATATATTACAGCAAAATAGAAATTTAGCCATTTCAATTATACAAGATCCCCATCTACCTACAGTGTATCTGTTAGCAAACCAGTGAAAATTGGTGTGCAGTCCCTTTAAAAAATATTAGCATTTGAAATGTGAAAATAAAAGTTGACTTTGTGGTGAAGGTGAGGAGATCGCGGACTTGAACGACCGACTGATTGGTCTGCAGCAAGCGAAGGACAATGACAAAGAGCAATATGAGACCATGCTTCAGCAGCTTAGGACCGAGTTCCAGGAGACCAAGGACCAACTGACATCAGAGAACATGATCCTTGGTAGGCACTAGTCCTGGTGGAAAGAACTTATGATGGATGCTGCTTGATTGTTAAGTGCTGGTTATTTAAACCTTGCATCAACATTCTGGTAAAGCATTGAAGCTTGATGTAATGGACTGCTACTTCCAATGTATGTTATGCATCCATCACACCCCCACACGCATGCCACACCTCACAGACACACATACACAATGAACGTACATACATACGTATGGTGTGTATACATGTATGTATATATGTATGGTATGTACATACAATATGATATGAGGTTATTGTCCAATAAAACATTGGATAATTGACTTCTGCTTACTGAGTAGGTAAAGAGGATAAAATGTTAGGTAAACATGGTTAATAAAAGTAATATATACACGAAATGAGTTAATAGAAGTAATAACAGTGGTACCTACATGAAAGTGGTCCGTACAATATAATCACACTGCCTTTATGTAAGTTAGTGCCGTTTAAGACATGTGATCACATACATTATTATTAAATTGCTGTAAGTTGGGTAATAAGAATCAGTTCTTAAGATATTCAACTAAACAAACACACATATATCCACTGTTCAGTGGTTGGCTTGCACGTGATGAACACTTAAATCAGAGTTTGTTGACATGACTTATTGCTTGGGGAACGAAACTGTTTTTGAACCTGTTTTTTCTGCATCTTGTACACCATTATCATCTCTGAGATGGAAGAAGGTCAGTGGGTGGGCGGGGTCATTGGCAACTGCATGTGCTTTTCTGACCATTGCGCATTCAGTCAGCTGAGAGACAGGCTGTGTGGTGAGGCCTAAGATCTTGGAAGCAGTTTTGCAGATGCGGAGAAGCATATTTTTGTTTGAGACAGACATAGCAGGGAAAGAACAGATACTACAATTTGTCAACACTGACTCTATAATATTCATGTACAACAATAGTAGAAGTTTAGGGTCAACATCAAATGATCTTAGTTTTCTTAAGAGGTACAGTTTTTGCTGGCACTTTTTGTAAACACCTTGAACATAGGGACCAAATGTCAGCTTGTTATCAAGTGTTATACCAACATATTTAAAGGTTTACATTACCTCCACAGCCTCACAACCAATACTTAGTGGTCCATCAAACTGGCCGCTGGTGCGGAAATCAATGCATAGTTCCTTTGTCTTGGACACATTCTGTACTAGGAAATTTTCCTTGCATTACACTGAGACCATAGAGACAATGTTCTCATAAGCGAGGAACAAGTCTGATCTGTTCAGGCACGCCACTACTGCTGTGTTGTCTGAGTATTTAATCAGGACATTAGTCACATTTGCTCCTGATGTCGTTGGTGTACAGGGAGTAGATAATCGAACTCCCGACATACCCTTGGGGCGCTCTGGTATTCGTGTTGATGTTGGGGGAGATGTTGCTGCCAGCCTTCATGCATACGTATGTACATATGTATGTGAGTCTATTTAATGTACCAAGTATTTTAGTTAAACACTGTGAGGTTGTGATGCATAGACATGATCTTCTGATACATAGATATGATCTTCTGATACATAGACATGATCTTCTGATACATAGATATGATCTTGTGATAGGTGGCAAGTTGGCAGCACTGGAGGAATTCAAGATTCAGAAGGAGGATTACGTCCTCCAGATGGCAACACTAAGGGAGCAGATCGCGCAGCAGGAGGCGGATCACAAAGAAGAGATCTACAGACTTGAACGCAAACAAGTTGTTGACAAAGACAGGTGAGTTGTGTCTTCCTATGGCAGATCACATGACTAACCACTAAACACAGGCAACTGTCTTGACTCTCTGTACCATATCAAAAAAATGAACACTAATAATTTATTTCCTTTGCAGTCATCAGATTGAATAAAAGTACAGATGCAATATGTGGTATTACATGAAATAAAAACTGAAAACAGACAATGCTCAATGCTTAAAATTCACACTTAACCATGCATTGTATCACTTATAATATCCAATCACTGTCCGAAAATACACACTCAACTGTGCATGAGCCCTTTCACATTATATGGATTTTCCGTATGCAATACAAATTTAAGATTTTGGTAGGTTGTTGGCGTATGTGTGTTCTGCTGTTCTTTACACAAGCACATGTTTAGGTGCAGCTACTTTTAAGCACAGCTACTTTGCTAAGCAGATTTCTGTCTATACCAAGCAGATTTCTGGCAAAACCAAGCAGTAGGTGATGTAGATGTAGGTATATTTTGTATCCTTTAATTTAAGTTTATAGGGTGGCTATCAAAGTCTTACAGGAATCTCCTGACCCTATTTTTGCTATTCACCTTAATATATACCATGTTTAACATAAGCTTATACACTTGTAATATTTAAAATTATAATTTACACGAATGTATTGTATGTATCATTTGAAATGCATGATGGGTCAACTAAAATACTTCTTCTTCTTGATAGATGGCGACACTCGATCGGAATAGGGATTCTATATGCCAATTAACCACTGAAAGATTTTATATGAATTTACATGGCTTTATACAGTCCAAAATGCAGATTTCAGCCAACAAGTTGGTGTGTCTATGTGTGTGAGCATTGTGGCATTTCTAATATCCATACCCTGTCCATGGCAGACTGAAGAAGGACATGGTTATGCGGGTGAACCAGGTGGCCGCCGAGTTCCGCAAGGTCTCCAACAAGCAGATGGCTGAGACAACGAAGCGTACGATTCGCGAGAACGTCTCAATCAACGCACAGCTGGCGAAGATGTCGGACAAGACAATGGAACTGATCCAGGAGAATGACGAGTTGAAGCAGAAGGAGAAACAACAGAAGCAGCACATCGAGATGCTGGAGGTGAACGAGAAGGAGCTCGCCAAGAAGAACATCAGCAATCAGAAGGTACGTACATCGACGAGTGGTATGTAGTTAGTGGCAGGGTGGCATGCATTTAGTGGCAGGGTGGTATGCAATTAGTGGCGGAGTGGCACATAGTTAGTGATGGAGTGGCATGTAGTTAGTGGCGAAGTGGCATGCAGAATTGAATTATTTTTAAGTGCTCGAATACATAGAGCCAACATGATAAGCAACCGCCAATGTCAGCCTTTGAAGTTTGAAATTGCATGGCTGCTAAGTGCCGTGCAGAAACATGATTTTAATGAGATTTGTGAAAAATTTTCCTGTTCCTGTTTCATTTCATCTGGAGGCCATTTATCATAAAAATGGCACAGCTGATTGGGGATTTCAAAGTTGTTCCTTTCATTGGAAGTCCATGGTTTCTTTCATTCACTTGTTGCAACTACATAATGTTAACATCTAGTTGTACAGATTGATTGCGTCGAAGTGGTGATGTGACATGGTGGTGATGTGACGTGGTGTTGTGACGTGGTGGTGAGTTGACATGGTGGTGATGTGACGTAGTGGTGATGTGACGTGGTGATGTGATGTGATGGTGATGTGAGGTGCTGCTGAATAGAGGTGGTGGTGATGTTACGTGGTGGTGATGTGATGTGGTGGTGATGTGACATGGTGGTGATGTGAGATGATGGTGATGTGACGTGGTGGTGATGTGAGATGGTGGTGATGTGAGGTGGTGGTGATGTGACGTGGTGGTGATGTGATGTGGTGGCGATGTGACATGGTGGCGATGTGACGTTGTGGTGATGTGATGTGGTAGTGGTGTGACATGGTGGTGATGTGACAAGTTGATGATGTGTCTCCACAGATCATCAAGATGATGACAGACAAGGCCAAGTCACAGGAGATGTTGCTGGCTGAGTATGAGGAACAGGAAGAGCAATACCGCGTCATGATGGCTGATGTGGAGCACTACCGGAATGACTTGCTCACCACACGGTCAGTCATCACTAACTTCTTTATGACCTATTTTAATGTATGGCTTAGTGCAGGCTAACTGCATGTAACAATGTCTCAATTTGCATGTCAATCACTGCCTGTCAATCACAGGCTGTTATGAAGTCACTGAAACTAGCAGGTGGCCTGAATGGGATGGCATGTGTTTGATCTAGTAATTGGATACAATTGTTTCTTCTTGTGCCACTTCAGAATCAGGCAGTAAGTCTATGTTCACAGGGACTGTAATTAAAACAGCTCTGTCTTAGTACTACAAATTATGGCCAACTTTAGGATTTCAACCCTAGATTTGGAACTGTTAGGGATCCAGCAACCAATCTAGCGAGCCCATGGACCCTTGCTAAATTCGAATCCTGCATATGTACCTTGTACTTGTACATATGTACCTTGTACTTGTACATATGTACCTTGTACTTGTACATATGTACCTTGTACTTGTACATATGTACCTTGTACTTGTACATATGTACTTTGTACTTGTACATATGTACCTTGTACTTGTACATATGTACCTTGTGCTCACATACTTGCATCCACATGATGCATATCCAGCTAGCAAAACCTCATTGGGCCAATGAAGTTTAAATGTGCCTTTTTCGTTGGCCCAGTGAGAATTTGCACACCAAGGCCATGCCAAAAGCCAATGAAAACATCATTGGCCTTCTACTGGCCCCAGCTAACAAAACCTGATTGGGCCAATTATTGACAGCCATCATTGCCCCAATCATGTTTTTTCATGGCAAGCTAATGTTAGCTGAGCCAATGACAGACATTATTGGGCCAATCATGTTTCTTTAGAGCCATCACTGGCCCAGTCAGTTTTGCTAGCTGGGTATATGTTATATACTTGTATAATTGTTCTTTGATACAGACATTCTAGCCCCCGCATTTTCCCCTTCTCTATATGGTTACTATCAAGGAAATATTTTGTCTTTATTTCTTGTATTAGACTAAAATGAACTGCTTTACTGTAATAGATGTGCTTGAACGTGTTTATAAAATTCTGTGCATTTGGCGTACCTACATGGAATTGTAATAAAGGTTTGTCAACTGATAAATTGTTACTTAATATAAACCAAAAGTACATATAAGGGGGGAAATGTCCACCTATTCTTTTAGCGGGAAGGAAACATTTGGGGGAAGCGTTTGGGGAAATGTCCTACTTCATTTGTCCTATACACCTATCCCATACTGACACATTTGTTGCACCAACAGGACAGAAGTAGTCAAGTTAGAAAGGGAGAGGAAAGAGTTGGAATACTCCGTAAAAGATGGGAAGAAGATCATTGACTCGGAGAAGAAGGTTTCGCGTAAACTGAAGAAGATCCTGTCTGATGCTGCCAGTGCAATCAAGACTGCACTCAAAGTAGGTCACTTCCTGGTCGTAAATTGACTCTTCCACACTGTGATAGCCTGCTATCAGTTAATGCATACTCCCCGTAGCCATCAGAGAGAGCTGGAAGACAGGTTTTAGGTCAACATCCATATGCGTCAACCCGCTGGTGTAGACTAGTAAATGTATCAGAATATATGTGATTAAAGTATTACTTATCTCCGGATGGAAACATCACATAACTGTCGACGAGGATACGGTTGGAACTGTTTTGTAAATATCGGACTTTGTCTCTCTGGGTCAGTAGACCGACGTACATGTTTCCAGCATCACGTAAACACCCATGCCACAGCCACTGGCATATGCAGCCAGCTTTGGCAAAATCGACGAATTCGATCTGGATACAGACAATTGGAAAACCTATTGTGAGAGACGTTCGCCGAATTAGTTAAGCTAATGCGCCTTCATCAGCCCCCCACACCTTCAATAATCATTGAATGCCAGAAATTCCACAAATGTGACAGGCAACCCAGTGAAAGTGTGGTGGCATATGTGTCAGAACTGCGATGTTTAGCAGGCACATGTGATTTCTGGGACAACCTTGACAGCTCACTGAGGGACCAGTTAGTTTGTGGCATCAACGAAGACGCTATACAATGCAAGTTGTTAGCAGAGAAAAGACTCGACTACAACAAAACGTTTGCGCTAGCTCAAAGCACAGGACTGGCAGCTCACAATGTGCAAGCCATGAAACAACAGAGTCATATCAACACGCCTATGGTGTCATCAGCTTCGCCTCAAGGACAGATCAACAAACTCTCTACATATACATTTTATCAGAATGTAAGACCATATGACCATTGTGGTGGTGGTCTCAACCACACCTCTCCAAACTGTCAATATAAAGATGTGCATGCAGAAAGTGTGGTAAAGTCGGTCACATTGAACGTGTTTGTTGTGGTACTTCAACTCAAGGACAGACACAGCAAGGCAGGGGATTTCCATTCTGAGGATGTTCTTTTCATCCTGGTTATGGAGGAAGGGACCGTGGGCACAGATTCAGAAGCTGAAATGCAACGAACCAAGTTGTCTTTGATGCACCTGCACATGACAACAAAGATTATGACATCTACAAGGTAGATACAGGCCCATCACTCCATGTACAGACCTGTTCTGTTCATCCTGGTTATGGAGGAAGGGACCGTGGGCACGGATTCAGAAGCTGAAAATGCAACGAACCAAGTTGTCTTTGATGCACCTGCACATGACAACAAAGATTATGACATCTACAAGGTAGATACAGGCCCATCACTCCATGTACAGACCTGTTCTGTTCATCCTGGTTATGGAGGAAGGGACCGTGTGCACGGATTCAGAAGCTGAAAATGCAACGAACCAAGTTGTCTTTGATGCACCTGCACATGACAACAAAGATTATGACATCTACAAGGTAGATACAGACCCATCATTCCATGTACAGACCTGTACAGAGAAGGGAGAGGCACTCCCCAATTTTGGCAAATGTGCTGCTAAATGGACAACCTTTGACCCTTGAAGTTGACACAGGAGCTGCAACTTTTCTCATCAACGAGGAGAGACACATATCAAATTATGGGAAGAACCTCCACCTCTTGAACCAGCCCATGAAGGGTTGCGATCATACTTAGGTGAGAAGATACCCCTCCTGGGATCCGCCAGAGTGAACGTCAAATATAGAGCTGATGTCCAAGTGCTCATTGGCCATGAGAAACGAGATTGGTTTAAGGAAATTAGGCTAGACTGGGGATCCATCATGAAAGTAGGAAGTATGGAGTTAGAGGACACTCTCAACTTGTATTCGGATGTGTTCAGAGAAAAACTTGGTGAATTCAGGGGCACCAAAGTAAAAATTGACATCACAGTTCCTGCACAGCTGCGTTTCCTAAAGCACAGAAATATGCTCTCCGCGAACGGGTAGAATCTGAACGCTTGGAGAAACAAGGTGTCATAAAACCAGTCAAGTACTCTGAATGGGCAGCACCCATAGTAACCATGCTGAAATCTGATCAGTCGTCAGTACATATTTGTGGAGACTACAAGATGACAGTTAACCAGGTAGCAAAGCCTGACTGCTACCCCATTCCCAGAATAGAGGACTTGTTTGCATCTCTCTCCATGGGGGAGACTTTCATAAAGCTTGACATGAGTAACGCCCACCAACAACTGGTTCTGATGAGGAATCAAGGAAACTGACTACAATCAACATACACAAGGGGTTGTACCAGTACAGACGTTTACCCTTCGGTGTATCAGCTGTTCCAACAATCTTTCAGTGTACCATGGAGTGTATGCTGGGCAACATTCCTCATGTTTGCATATACTTGGATGACATCTTGATCACTGGTGTTGATGATGTAGAACACAATGACAATCTGTCCAAAGTCTTGGATAGACATAACAAGGCTGGACTCGGGCTGAATGCTGGAAAGTACTTCTTCAAGAGAGAATCAGTGACATATCTGGGATACCGCATTGATGCACAAGGATTGCATCCACTCGAGAAAAAAGTGCAAGCTCTGGTGTCAGCTCCACAGAATGTGACAGAACTGAAATCATTCCTTGGAATGGTACAGTATTCTTACCAAATCTCGCAATGACACTAGCACCACTATATCGGCTGCTACAGAAAGGAGTTCCTTGGGTATGGACGAAGAAGGTAGATCATGCTTTCCAAAAGGTCAAGTCCCACTGGGCCTCCTATCAACTACTGGCACACTACGATCCCAACCTTCCACTCCACTTGGTCTGTGATGCCTCGCCATACGGAGTAGGCGGTGTCTTGTTGCACATCATACCAGATTGCTCAGAGAAGCCTGTAGCTTATGCTTCCTGTTCCTTGGCTACAGCAGAGAAGAACTACTCCCAACTTGACAAAGAAGCATTAACCATTATCTTCAGAGTAAAACAATTCCACTAATACATCTATGGAAGGAAGTTTCAGTTGGCATCAGACCACAAACCTTTGATGAGTATCCTGGACGCACAGAAAGGCATTCACGTGATGGCTTCTGCAAGACTGCAGCGATGGGCACTTATGCTAGCTGCATATGACAAACAAAGATCTGTTGTCATCGCGTGTGAGGAAACTGGTACAATGCGGTTTTCCAGAACATCTGAAATCGGATAAGGATTTGAAACCATACGTGGAAATTTGAACTCAGTGTTCAAGATCAAGTGCTCCTGTGGGGAAATAGAGTAGTCGTGCCACCTCAAGGCAGAGCGCGTGTGATTGAAGGACTACACGATGCACACTGGGTATCACAAGAATGAAGGCCTTAGCCAGAGGTCTGGTCTGGTGGCCAGGTATCGACGCAGCATTAGAGGATAAAGTAAAGACATGTTCTGTCTGCCAAGAGAACCGTGCAGCTCCTGCTGAAGCAAGATTACATCGATGGGATTGGCCAGAGAAACCATGGTCTCAACTCCATCTAGACTATGCTGGTCCACTACAGAGGAAGATGTTCCTGGTCCTCATCGACGCGCATTCCAAATGGATGGATGTGTTTCCGGTGCATAGTGCATCAACAAGTGCTATACTGGAGTGTTTGAGGCAAACATTTGCTATCTGTGGCATCGCTGAAACCATTGTGACCGATAATAGTACTTGTTTCACAAGTGAGGAGTTGTGGCACCTTATCATCCAGCTTCCAATGATATGGCTGAGAAAGCAGTTCAGATCTTCAAACAAGGTTTTGCGAAACTGACGGGAGGAACAGTCAAAGGTTCTTATTCCATTACCGGAATATCCCACAAAGTACAACATGGTTGTCTCCAGCAGAGATGTTACTGGGACAACATCCACGTTCACATCTTGACTTGATGCACCCAGACATTGGGCAGCGTGCCCATCAACGACAACAGAAACAAGTGGAGTCTCACAACGTGCATGCTAAAGATCGCACACTCCGAGTTGGCGACACCATGTATGTGATGAACTTCACTGGCAAGACAAAATGGCTTCATGGAGTTATTGTGGAACAGACTGGTCCAGTGTCATTCAGGGTGCGCCTTGATGATGGGAGAGTAGTGTGCAGACACGTCGCCCATGTGAGAAATCGTTGTGTAAATGATGAGAAGGAGGAGATTTCTGCATCTGAGAAGAAACTGCCTCCTGGATTGTTTTCCGAACTGCCTCCTGAATTGCCTGTTGAACTGCCTTCTGAAAATACAAGAATCTGTTCAGGCAGATCTGCCTGAAGTAACTCAACCAGAAATGGAATTACCCCACACACCTGGACAGAACTGTACACCCAGTACAAATCTTTGTACATCTAGAAGAATCCGAAGAGCACCTGAGAAACTGAATTTATGATTTGAATTTACTATCAGTAGGAAGAAAGTGATTGGATCATAGAACATCAAGAGACATTGAGTTATATAATTTTAGCAACATAGAGTTATATAATCAAGATACCTAGAATTAAGACTCTCAGTCATTTTAATGATTGAAGTTTAGTGCATGCAATCATCATATTGTACACTAGTTGTATCTAAAGGGAGAAGAGTGTGATAGCCTGCTATCAGTTAATGCATGCTCCCCATAGCCGTCAGAGAGCGCTGGAAGATGGGTTTTAGGTCAACGTCGGTATGCATCAGCCCGCTGGTGTAGACTAGTAAATGTTTCGAAATATATGTGATTAAAGTAGTTGCTGTTTCCGAACAACATGTAGTACTTATACCTCTTTCCCTCCCTGTCCGTATCTAACTCTTCCACTTTCAAGGAATTATGCAATGTATAGTATTTAATTTTAGTATTGAATTGTAATGTAATGTTAATATAATGTCATAATTAAATGTTAATGTATAGCACCTTGAGTAGTTTTTAACTAGATTTGGCGCTATGTAAGTGTAATAATTATTTATTTATTAGTTGGTATAAATAATGATCTCAAAGTAGCACCAAGAATTTTCTTTTCTAGAACTATTCATTGTTATTATTGAATATTATATATTCAATTTATAACCTAATTTTTTAATAAAAGGATTATTTTCAGCAGGATGCTATTTCAGGAGACCTATTCAGCTTATAAATTGACCGTTGAATAAAACGGTTTTGATTTTCTACAGGTAATGTACGACTGAATTATTGGAACAAATATATATATTATATTTTTTTAGCTAATTACTTTCGTATTCATTCATGAGAGCTGCTTGCAAAAAGTGTTGAAGTGCTGCTGGCTTTTGCAAGTTACTAGCGGCACTCTCTCGGGGAGCAAATAGAGGTCTCACACCGGCAAGAACACGTCAAGACAGGCACGAGCTATTTGTCCCTGCAGTGGCTGGTCGGGAGATGTTGGGAGTTCCATTCATCAACCACCCTTGATGCTGCCACAATGACATGGTTTTCTGTTAGGGTTTGCTCCCTTAGCCTTCGGTTCTGTCGAGAACCTGTATCACAAGGCAGTGATTTTCAACTCTGCAATGCAGGGGCGTCAAACTCCCTGAGGTATTGTAGTACCAGAGGTTGTGTAATATTTGCATACCGCCAGTACCAGATACAAACATCGCTGCTGCCCGACACTGACTATTTACCCATAGTTGGGAGATTGGAATGGTGACTGTCGGGACGTATCCACTCGCCGGTGGGCCCAGCACACGACACCTCTGGGGCTCCAATCTGCTCCGAGATCTCTAGCACATTTGCCTGGGGCCGCAGGGTACCCAGTATCCGCAGTGTACCACGAGGAGGTTGTGCTAGAGTCTTGTCGATGGAGATGCTATGTACCAGCAGGGGAGACTTACGCACTCGGCTCCCTTTTCACTCCAAGGAGCTATCCCGCGTCTGTAGTTGAAAGCGAGAGTATGAAGCAAGAGCTACACACTACACACTACACACTACACTACAGTACTAGGCGCATCACAAAGACCTGTGTTGACACACCACACCACTTTCATATTTATACATATTTTAATATGCATATTATACACGTCATGTTTCAACTAATTTATTAATATTTATTTAGCTAATAATTAATTATATATTTACATACAATTTATTATTATTTACCCAGGTAATTAATTTTAGCGCCTGTGCATTTTAAGCTCCTCTGACTGGAGTTTATCCAGATTTATGGTGCTATATAAATGCACTTATTATTATTTTTGTAATTAACAATTGGTTTTGTGTTTCTCTCTGAACAGAAGTCAAGTACAGAAGATGTGGAGGAGTCAACGTTTGACATCATCGAGAAACGAGACAACATGTTGGAGAACCTTTTGGTGCTCCTCAACAGTGCTGTCATAATTGGGGTGGGGCCGACGCCCGCCGAGCTGGGAACTTTTGCGGAGATGCGGCTCGTGAGTCCTCCCCGAATGCCCGGGACTATTAGTGGGCTGAAGGATGGGTAAGGCTGCAAGTCTGCTTGTCGTGGCATATTACTTACTCTGGTTATCAAAAGTATGTACAACATGGCACATCTGCAAGTGGATTTTTCTACATCAACCCCTGGTGGATAGATTTAGTCCACTGTAACCCCTGGTGAATAGATTTAGTCCACTGTAACCCTGGTGGATAGATTTAGTCCACTGTAACCCCTGGTGGATAGATTTAGTCCACTGTAACCCCTGGTGAATACCAACAAAATATTTGCCTTTTACATTACTAGTAAAAAATCAAAGATCGAAAATTTATATAACATTGGAAAGGCACAGACTTGAACAGACAGAGAAATTTTTCTCATAATGGATGAAGAGATCAAAAGGAGGGTAGAAATAGCAAGGACAACTTTCAACAACATGTCGAAAATGCTCATGGGTAAATTGAACTTTCTACTAAAGATAAGATTTTTTTAATGTTACATTTGATCCATATTGATGATTGATGTATGGCGTGGAAACTTGGACAATTGCTAAACATTTTGCTGTTGGTTGTAGTGATGCACATGGTGACCATGACTACATTCATGTCCTGTTCATATTTCTCATTCCTTCTGTCCATCAGAGATGTACCCATATCTCAGAAGGCTATCTCGGTGGCCCACTATCAGCCCGGTGATCTCGGCATCATCCCGAAGCCCGACCAGTACATCCCGACCTACTTTGAGAAGATGAAGGACGCTACAGCCGTGCAGCAGCTCGGGGCCCTCAAGAAGGTCCTCACACGGTCTGTTGGGGTACAGACCATCAGCACTCAGAAGGTCAGTGGCAAGGACGATTACCAACCAACATTCAGCTGACAACAACCAACATTCAACTGACAACAAATAACATTGACCTGACAACCACCAACATTCAGTTGACAACTACCAACATTTAACTGACAAAAGCCAATATTTTTACTGACAACAACCAATTCAATGATCAACTGATAATGATGAACATCCATTGTTTAACTGACAACAACCAGCATACACATTCAATGTTCAATTGACAAGAACCAACATACACATTCAATGTTCAACTGACAACAAACAGCAGACACATCCAGTGTTCAACTGACAACAACCAGCAGACACATTCAATGTTCAACTGACAACAACCAGCAGACGCTTTCAATGTACAACTGACAACAACCAGCAGATGCATTCAATGTACAACTGACAACAACCAGCAGACGCATTCAATGTACAACTGACAACAACAAGCAGACACATTAAATGTTCAACTGACAACAACCAGCATATAATTATATTAACCTATGTTCAACTGACAACAACCAGCAGACACCATCAATGTTCAACTGACAACAACCAGCAGATGCAGTCAATGTTCAACTGATGACAAACAGCAGATACAGTCAATGTTCAACTGATGACAAACAGCAGACTCATTGAATGTTCAACTGACAACAAACAGCAGATGCCTTCAATGTTCAGCTGACAACAACCAGTGGATATATTCAATGTCCAACTGACAACAACCAGCAAACATATTCAATGTTCAACTGACAACAACCAACAGACACATTCAATGTTCAACAAACAGCAGACACATGCAATGTTCAACTGACAACAACCAGCATATATATATATATATATATATATATATATATATATATATATATATATATATATATATATATATATATATATATATATATATATATATATATATATATATTCTATGACAACAGTCAGCAGACATATTCAATGTTCAACTGACAACAACTAGATCACATCCAATGGTCAACTGACAACAGTCAGCAGACATATTCAATGTTCAACTGACAACAACTAGCATCACATCCAATGGTCAACTGACAACAACCAACAGACACATTCAATGTTCAACTGACAACAAACAGCAGACGGATTCAATGTTCAACTGGCAACAACCAACAGACACATTGAATGTTCAACTGACAACAAACAGCAGACGGATTCAATATTCAACTGACAACAACCAACAGACACATTCAATGTTCAACTGACAACAAACAGCAGACGGATTCAGTGTTCAACTAACAACAGCCAGCAGACGTATTCAATGTTCAACTGACAACAACCAACACACACATTGAATGTTCAACTGACAACAACCAGCATATATATTCTATGTTCAACTGACAACAACTGACTCATTCATTGTTCAACTGCAACTGATCTATCACAGTCACTGTTCAACCAATTCACTGTTCTGTGATAGCAGTGTCAACTGTCCTGTCACCTTTGTGAACTCTCCTGTCACATTTGTCAACTGCCCTGTCACATTGGTCAACTGTCCTTTCACTATGCACCCAATTGCTTCTCGTTTGACTCTAAAAGAGCATTGAGAACATTGTTTCAGATTCAGATTTGTCAACTATCGTGCCACATTAGTCAACTATCCTGTCACATTTGTCAAATGCCCTGTCACATTAGTCAACTTCCCAGTCATTTTTGTCAACTGTCCTGTCACATTTGTCAACTATCCTGTCACATTTTCAACTGTCCTGTCACAGCTGCCAAGTTGCAACCGTCACTGGCTGTTGCAGCTGACAGAAGGTGACAGATTGATGTCAAGGACTACTCTGCCACTAATCTGAAGTGACTGGAAAGACAGATACTTAAAGAAGATGACTATCATGTGACTATCTCAGTTGACATAGACAAGACTGGCACCTTCACGTTGACCACAACATGTACAACTAGACACTGTCAATGACAACGTGGACACATTTTCGGGCAGTCGACATTAAAAATAGTAAAATGAAAAAGCTTGCAAATTTTGACTGGCTGGCTGCTAATATTGTCAGCTTTCAACATGGAACAGGCACATGTGTTCCTTGCTGCATGCAATGGCAGGCAAAATTTTTTTTATTGTAGTAGTGAATAAATGAATTTCTGTAAAACAGAAAAATTAATTACTGATTAATAAGTAGAGGTAATAGTTAATATGTAATGTAAAAATACACAACTTTAAAAAAGAATAAAGTGATAGCTTCAAATGTCAATGTGTTGCTTTAAATACTGATACTGCATGTTGAATGCATGTGTGCATTATTCCTGTTTGATGCATATGTGTCAAGAGATAAGAAGAAATTAAGAAATGTGTGGAAAGCTTACGAGGACTTATGACCAGCATAACATTCAAGAAGTGTTGGGATGTGGAAATTTTGGTATGCAGAAGTGTTGAGATGTGGAAGTGTTGGTATGTGGGAGTGTTCGGTGTGGAAGTGTTGGGCTGTAAAAAGTAGTGGAAAGTAACACAAACTCAAAGGACAGGACCCATAGCCTGAGGATGGAAGGGATAAAGGTAAAAGGTATGTTCTTATATAGCATGGTATCCTGTCCTTGGGACTGTTTAAAGCGCTTTATGCTTTACTCCATGGCAGACCTGTTCATTCCAATGCCATTTCGACTTCTCTGAGAAGCATTCAGCCACGTTGAAATTACTGTGCAAAGACTATTTGTTCTGATAGTCATCTCTGTCTGTAGCCAGGTGCTCATTTATAATACTGAGTGAACTGTGGCAACGTGGGATGAACGAAATTACCAAAACTTCAAAACTGCAGCAAGAGGATTCGAACCTGGGTTCTCTCAACTGAGAGCATGACGTTCTAACCACTATGCTACCGCACCCCACACCCCTTGTGTGGGGTGCGGCGGCATAGTTGTACAACATCAAACTCTCAATCGAGAGAACCTGGGTTCAAATCATCTTGCTGCAGTTTGAAAGCTTCCAGGGCAATTTCATTCACACCACATTGCATTGGTTCACTCAACTGGATATAAACAGTTGTGGATAAATATAAACAAGTAATTTGTGCATAGTAATTGCAGCTTGGCTGAATGATTCATGGAGGTGAGTTGGCATTGGAAGGAACAGGTTTGCCAGGGGGTGAAATGTAAAGTGCTTTGAGTGGCCTTAAGAACTGTATGCCATGTTATATAAGAACATACCTTACTTATCTTTAATGCTGATGTACATCTATGATATAGTGCCACACAGTCAATGTCTTCTTTATTCCAGGCTGTCTTCTATGCTGACCAGCTGCTGAGTCGATTCCCGAACAGCTCGAATCTTATCCACAAGATCGACTCACGAACAAATGTCACAAAGAAAGTGGCAGCTTGATGCACGTCGTCTCCTATCATAAACCTGACAAGATCAGGCTCCGTTCCATTTGCAAACCATCATATGCGTTGTCTGTCTGTCTCTCTACAGAGAAGTAAAACTTTGGAAATATAATTATGTCACCTTGATGTAAAAATTCCTTCACATTTATTAAAAAAATCTAAAGTAGAATTGCATGCCATTGTTTGCAGGGATTGATCAATATTGTATTGGTGCTGGTAGATACAGTAACTGGAATTACTGGTAGCATGTTGCAGAATGCCTCTCTGAAGACACATACAAAAAGTATTCTTCTCATATGGGTATTTTCCATAGTCCGTAGAAGCAGTTTCAACACAATCAACCCAGTATTTAAACTTGTTTCAGTTGCATCACAAATTGGGTACCGAACAAATTGCTGTCAAAGCAGAACTGAGTTATATGGGTTTATGCACAAATGTGTGCGATGTGTATACAAGTATTGTAGCGATGTGTATACAAGTATTTTTAATAAATCCCATGAAGAAAACCAAGACTGAATGCCAATGCGTGCCTGTTGGGTAGTTTAAGAGCCATGGTATTTTTAAATTGAGAGCCGATTAAAAATAAGGCATGTCTGGAATACACATCTTATGTCTGGAATATACATTGCATATATATCGCATATATATATAACACACAAACAAATAATGCAGATGTTGCTTTAAAGCTATCTGGTCTTCCATTTAAACACAATTAAATTAAGATATTCTGGAGTGCAGCAATCGTATAAATGTTGTCTTAGCAATAATAAGTACTGTTAGTCTATTGCTAATAAACACATTGAGGATTGTATGGAACGTTTGATCAATAAACTAATTAATATTGATAATTTTAAGGCACACAGAGCAGGTCTCAGAAAGTGGTTGATTACAGAGTTTGACAATGACATGAATCTGCAATATATATTGTTAAGTTGGCATTGGTTTGTGTATATGAAGACAATAGAACGTTGAAGCAAGTGTTTTCTCTCACAATTTATCATGGAATTAAATCCAAAGGTGTTTCGTCTGGCGTATGTATAGGGCATTTAACTACTTACATAGAAAGAGTAATGGAACTGATACATACTCTCTCTTCTGGGATTCACAACCTTGTTCAACACTATACTGCTGGATTCATACCTAGTTTATTTCAGTAGATAACCTCAATATGTAAGCTGTAACATGAATTCTGGTTTTGTTGTAGAAGCATGTCTCTGTGGTAAATTAAAAATTCCCTTGGTGGGTGGGGATATTACGAAGGAACCTCTGTGGACATTCAATGTAGATTATGTAACTCAGAACAATACGAGTTTGTAGTTACGTACAATTGTTAGCAATGCTAGGCATGTTTTCTACGATTGTTTGGAGTTATGTGATCGATGTCAAATCTCCACATAAGTTACTTCGTACAGTATGGCTTTTTGAAACCGGCATTACACGATTCTTGGGTGGCTGCCTTTTTTCCTGTGATGATAAAACTCCACACCACAAAATGATTTGTTAAAAAAATTACAATTGTTAACTTACATGCATTGACAATACGGGTCAGTGTTGCCCTGCGAAATGGGAATGTTATCATTCCATGTCTACCATAAACTGGGAAGTCATATGGTATATGTCAGTACTCACAAACACTGGTTTTAGATTGTTGTTTTTATATGCAAACAACATGTTATATAATCTTATTTATACTGTGTGTACTTGTGTGCAATTAATTATATATTTTACTCACTTGTTATTATCATAAAATGCTTTAAATGTGAATCAAAAGATGAATAAAAAGATAAGCCTACCATGTTTTGTTTAGTACTACATAATAATATGGGGAGGCCGTGGCCTGGTGGTTAAGGTGTTGGACTCTAAATTCGAGGGTTGTGAGTTCAAGACCCACACTAGGCACAGTTCATTTTCGAAGCTTAGGCAATTTCGTTTACCCTACTTTGCTTCAGTCTACTCAGCTGTAAATGAGTACAAACACTGTTTGGAAGGTACCTGCGATGGACTAGTGTCCCGTCCAGGAGAGTCAGTATAACTGCACTCTAAGTTGCTTCGCACTACAGAAACCAGGTTTAAGCACTGGCCATCCTAAGACATAATGCCTGGGGGATGACTTTACCTTTGTTTTACATAATAATATGTAATAAAAATCAAGATATCTAATTTGAAGTTTGTGTGAAAACTGAGAAGCAACAAATCTGAACGACCATTTACAAATAATATTACATAATATTATAGTTAAAATGCAGATGACAACAAATACTCATCACTAGAAGTAGATAACTTGTAACAAATGCAAGGTTGTGCATTTTTTTATTGTTGGTAGGTATTGTAAAAAAAGACATACTATTTCTTTGGCTGACACACTGACGTGCAATGAACTTAGTCTGAGGTCAAGTCCACTGCCAGACATTCGTACAGGTTATCTGTATTTGATACAGATTTTGGGGATTTCCAGAGGAAGAACAAAGAAGATGGAAGAACTGTACACATAAAACAATCTGCATAACTACTTACAATTTACTTACAGAACTAAATGCGTGTCCATTTACATTCATGCACTCATAGCATGATAGCAGTGACCAGCCACAAAACAGTACAATAATGAATTCAGTTTTCATCAGCTTTCGGGCTGCTTCGTGGTTGTCCTTTCATTCAGTAATTCTGCTGGAAATTTCACTCCTGAATTTGTTTCAATATGACGTAGCAGTGTTTTGATGGCATTTATCATGGTGCATGACTGCAGCCTTCGTTCGTCCTTCGTGAACTTCTGCAGCACGTAACTAGCAACTGCAGATTTACTTGAGGGTCGGTCAATGCCAAATCTCAACCTGGTGATGTCCTGTAGAAAAATTTGTTGGTATTAATATCGAACAAATTTGTTAGTTACACACACAAATGGTTGAAGGTGTAATAGGTTATATATTTGATATATTTCAGTTACCTGGACGGATACAATAATGTACTATTTCCAATGAGCTATCTCAAAAGTCAAAACAAACATTAATTCTTTTTGGTACAGCAGCATATTTCAAACATCATATTTATATTCACCAATAGTCTGATAATGATTTGATAATAATGTGATAACTGTTGTAATTTTGTCTTATTATTGTACTTTTTAGTGTTATTTCTATTTGTCTAGACACTATTGTGGCAATGCACAATTACAACTGTTATACTATGGTAGTTCTAGTCAAAAGAACTCCAGAGAATCTGTGCAGTTACACCGATTTGATTTAATATTTTTACATTATGCAATATTGAGCATATGACTGAAATAAAGGTCTATCTATCTATTTATCTACCTACCTACCCATCTACATATCTACCTACCTAACTAACAAAATAAAAATAAGTTTCAAGCACATGAAAGGTCGCAAGAAATCCAGATGAGATCTATGTACTTCATTTCAATTTTAAGTTAGTGGAATTACAGCACAACAACCTACAATTAGTGGCAACCCTACATAAAAGACTTAACAATGAGATGAATATGAGTGAGAAACAGAGAGCTGTACTTACACTTGTATTGAGACATTCGATCACTGACTTGACTCCATTGTGACCTCTGAAGAACACAAGGTCATTGAACGTACAATAACGTGTTTTTCCCACAAAGCAATTTGTCTAAATCTGTACTATCAGGTGTTTACATTAACATACTACAACAAAAGATACCAGACTGACAAATGATGGGTTTCAATGCCTGCAAAAACCTAAGCTGTTATCATTTCCTCTCAAATGTGACGTTAGCAGAGGCTGATCACCTAAACAGAATCAGAGAGAACTGTCAGAGGAGCCAGTCGGCTTCACTCGGTATCAATTACATTATATCACTTCCAATTACACACCAATTACACATACCAATCCCACCTCAAAAATACCAGTTCCAATTACATAACAACAGTATGTAAACAGAGCAATCACAGATATACTCAATGCATAAAAAATAACATATATTTTATAGCAGGTGTTTTGTTTATTTTTACATATTATTGTAAACACACATTCTAATATGGACTACCAGTTGCATTTTCACCAATTCCAATTACTTTTAAAAACAACACATACATTCCAAAATTGGCGTTTCAAATCCAGTTACAATGTAACTGACCCGTAGTCTGTTCACTGAATGTCCCTACAGTAATAGTGTACTACTGCAAAGGTTAATGACCCTTAAGAGACAGAATACACTAACAAATACGCCAACTTGCAAGTATTAACATCATTCCTAAGAATTGTGCATTTGAAACTTAATTTGTACCTGGCACTTCCTCCTTCTTTTATTGCACATTTCCCCAGCACTTTGTCCAACTCATCATGCACAAGGTAGACATCAGCATCCATGATGCCAAACGTCTCAACTAGAAACAAATAGAACACACATGCAGGTAACGCGTGATTGCATGATATGTCCGATCATAGATATACAATAAAAAAATACTCTTATTAGTACTATATATTATATCTATGGTCTGATCTAGTCTCCCGTCACATCAAACTCAAGAGAAACATTATGTTTAGGGTCTTGCGAGTAGATCATCTATGGTCACATATTGGACGTATGTCTAGATACACTGTAAGATTCCTCCACATTCAGCGATGTATGGTATGGCAGCTAGGTTTAATATGCTATGTGGTCACTAGGTGGCAGCACAATACAGGTGTATTGTTCTACTGTTATATTTATTTTACAGGTGCAACATCTGATTGTTTTGTCGTAAAAAGCATGTAATATTATAGTAACAGCAGATTTAACAATATCTATGTGTGCAGCATAGTAACGTAGTAGTAAGATTTAGAAAATTGGACTCTCAATTGAGAGAACCCGGGTTCAAATCCTCTTGCTGCTGTATAAAATCTTAGGCAATTTCATTCACTCCACTTTGTCTCAGTTCAGTCAGCTGTATAAACGAGTACCTGGCTAGATAGTGGAGGATGTACGAATGAATAGTCTTTGTGCAGTTATTGCAGCATGGCTGAATGCTTCCCAGAGAAATCGCTGTGCACTTTGAGCAGTCCTGTGGACAGGATACCATGCTATATTTATAAGAACTCCAACACCAACTCGATTTCTCTGGGAAAACCATAATGAGACCACCAGTATAACCAAATTGAACAAACCTGCCTTCCGGACACTCCTCCCATTCAGGTTCATTGGCAGTCGAGATTTAAGCAATACCAGCTCCACCTCATCACAGCCATCTGCTGTAGCAACAGTTGTGTGTGAAACTGTACCCTGAACATTCCTATCTTTCAGCCACGTTGCGCCTAATAGATGTGCCATATGGTCGAGCACGGTCATGCCTATGCTGTGTCTCGTGTGAGGCAAATCAGAGTTGCCTAGTCCGACAATCTGAAACAATGGAACCCTGTCAGTGATGTATCTGTTCGGGTTTGATTATTTCTCTAAAATGTCATTATCTAATGACTCTAATTAAAGAAGTCTAATCATAACCACATCTAACTGATGCCAGGTCTAGGCATGGACCATGGTAGACTAACAGTTTTTCATGGTATTTTTGTTCATCTACCAGTTTGTGAAAATTTAACTTGAAAAAATGGAGAAAAAATTAAGAATTGCACAATTCGCTCAATTGACCCTTTAGTCGAAAATTCAGTCACTGTGTTTTACGCCACCTTTACTTTTGGGGGCCAACCAATTTGAGAGTCCATCTCCTACCTCCAATCAATCTCACCTCCCACCTATTTTTCAAGTCAACCTCCCACCTCGATCCACCCATTTTTAGGACCAACCTCCCACATCCTGCCACACCCCGTAAACAAACACTCTCTCGACTCTCAATCAAGTATATTCATAATTCAAGATTAAATCAAGTCTAGAGACTGAGTCAATGAAAAATCACTCACAAGAAACCTTCTTGCGTTAGAAGTTCTGCTGCTGGCAAAATACCTGTTTGCCTTACAGTTACAAGCCATTGCCGTCGGAAGTATATTTCGGATAAGGTATCGACACATTTCGTGATACGTCAACAACATGTTTAAAACCAGGCGAATGTCACTGCGATAAACCACAAGATGACACACTTCGCCGTAACCACTTCGCCTCACTGACCTATATATATATAGGTCAGTGCTTCGCCTCCGGTGTCTTGCTCAACTTCCGCTATTTTCGCCCACAGCAGATACGTGGTGCTCTCTGTCGGATTGTTTAGGATCTCGTTTATGTGACATTATGAACCAACTGCGAACATCAAATGTCGCTGATGCAGTGCTTTGACCCTTATAACAACTCATACCCTTTTCTCTCACACAGGAGCGAAGCCGCTGTAAGTGTAAATGCGAAACCGAGGCGAAGGCCGAAGTCTAGGATAATCAAGAAAGGTGCTCAAGACAATACTCAAGAGTCAAATTCAACCGAGTAAAATGCTCTCCGGAAAGCTGGCCGTAATTTCTGGTAAATACAAAAAAAGTACCATGGATAAATTTTGTGCGGAGAACATTTTCTAGTTCTAACTGTGCTTGACAACTAATGGGGAAGGTGGGTCATGTCCGCGCCCCTATAACGCGCCATAGCTAATACACTATTTACGCTAAAACTAGGTTATACTTAGCCTTAAGCTTAGCTTAGGCCTTGATAACTAGTTTATGTAGTAGTTGACAATGGTCAGGTACTAGACTACAACTCCAATAAAGAAAACTATATATTTAACAAAATGTAGCCTGTGCGGTTACACCCCATTACCCTGTAACAGTGGACGTAGCCACACAAACAAGTGTGTTGGGATATGTAGCCTGTGCGGTCACACACCACTACCTTGTGACGGTGAACGTAGCCACACACAAGTGTGTTGAGATATACCAATGCATATTTTAAGGCATGGAAACAAATTGGACTGGTAATTAATCCTATCATGGATAAAAGAGGCGACTTCACAGAAGCTGACAGAGTGATGCACCTTACCGAACAATACCGAACAATGCACGTTGTTCTAAACCTGTTTGTTAAACACCTGTTATGGGTGGGTGGGTGGGTGAGTGTGTTAATGATTATATTTATTATATCTACTTATATGCACACACATGCACACATGATTATAATAATTATATGTGCGTGCGTGCGTGCGTGCGTGCGTGCGTGCGTGCGTGCGTGCGTGCGTGCGTGCGTGCGTGCGTGCGTGCGTGCGTGCGTGCGTGCGTGCGTGCGTGCGTGCGTGCGTGCGTGCGTGCGTGCGTGCGTGCGTGCGTGCGTGCGTGCGTGCGTGCGTGCGTGCGTGCGCACGCACACACACACAAAGTTGTGCACATTTGCCTTTGTAGGCGGTGGCAGTGGCATAGGCCGAGCAATATGTGCCGCATTTTCAAAACAAGGTTCAAAGGTCGCTGTTGTGGATGTGAACAAAACTGCAGCTACACAGACGCTGAAGTCACTGGAAGGTAAGTACAAACAGAAATAACATCCACATGACATATATGATATGTTTTTAGAATGCTATTATTTAGGCACTCATGTACTCATACTCGGTCACATGCACACACACACGCACGCACACATGCACGCACACACGCACGCACACATGCACGCACACACGCACGCGAATAATCTGTTTCTATGGATGTGTGCTCATTATTCTTATTGTTTTGATAAAAACAGTTGAAACCCGTCAGTTTTATTGCAAAATTGTTCTGCTACATCGTAATAACATTTTGGATAAACTTATAATGTATTCATAAATTCATACAGGTGTGTTTTTCTTTTTCATTATGGAACATAACATGGTTACTTTCTAGTATGGGTAAACACTATTTTAAAACACTGTGTTTTACTGATTCTGCAGGTCCACAGCAGCATGCAGCATTTGCTGTGGACGTGTCCTGTGGTCAAGCGGTAAGTGACCTGCTGGTCAACATAAAGCAGACCTTCAGTGGTGTCCCTTCAATAGCGGTCAACTGTGCAGGAATAACAAGGGACAATTATCTGTTGAAACTCGATGAAACGTCTTTTGATGAAGTGATTGCCGTCAACCTAAAGGTGTGTTTTACCTTCTCACTTAAATAGGTCTGTTTGCTCACTGGGAACATAGGCCATTAATAAAAGTTCTCCACTGGATCCTGTTTTGTGCCACCTTCTTCCAGGTGTAATCCATCCTCTTTATTTCTGTTTTGAGGGCAGGTGAACATCTCTTGATGCTTTAACAAGATGTATCAAGGTGTGTTTTGAGGAGACACAAAGATTCATGTTGAATAGTTACAGATTCTTCTTTGTGATCATGCATCAGATATGTGCAAGGTCAACATATGGGGTAGCAGCCTAAATGACAATATATCTTTCCCACTTCTCATGAGAGGTTATGTTAATATATGTATTTGACTAAAGTTTCATTGTTTGTTTGTCTGTAGGGAACTTTCCTACTTAGCCAGGCTGTTGGCAGACATATGGTGGAGAATGCAGTTCAAGGCTGCTCCATCATTAACATCTCCAGCATTGTGGGAAAGGTGAACATCTCTTGATGCTTTAACAAGATGTAACAAGATTGCCATGCAAGGCAAAACACCCAGATGACAAGTGGACAAGAAAGCCAATTGGCTCATCGAGAGTCCAACAATTTTTCATCTATGTGTAACCCGCCCTTCTGAAATATTTGTAAATTTTGTTTTTAAACATATTCACATTTACACAATCTGTAGATATCTGTAGATAAGTACACGATCAGCTAGAGTCATTTAATCACATCCCATTACTTGGCACCAGTTAACACTATAGTCTTTTATTATTTATCGATCTATCATCAATAATCGTCGATTAGAGCAACGTCATTCATGGATTCAGCATTTTTAATCTTCTTGGCTATTCGCCGTTTCTGTGAATACTATCTTGATAGTTCTGAAACTATCGCAGTAGTATTGCAATAGTCATACAGCTATTGCGATACTATCACAATAGTAAAACTATCCCCAATAGTCATCCCTATTTACTACCAAGTTGTGATGTTTTAGGTTGGTAACCTGGGGCAGTGCAACTATGCATCCTCAAAGGCTGGTGTCATTGGCTTCAGCAAGTCTGCGGCCAAGGAACTGGCTAAGTTTGGTATCCGCTGTAACTCCATCTTGCCAGGCTTCATTGAGACCCCAATGTTGGACACTGTACCAGAGAAATTGCTGGACAAACTCGTTCGTCAGATTCCACTTGCCAGGATTGGGCAACCAGAAGGCATGTATTTATCCAAATGTAGTTAGTAATGCAGTTTATTTTAAAGGGAAACATAATTCATGGTTTTGGGTCTGCGCACCTGTAAGAGTTACTGAAACATAACCACTTGCAACTACAGTCAAGAATACAATGGCTACAAAAACCTTGTTGAACATATATCATTTTTATTTCATTGGCTGCGCAATACTGTTAGTCACAAGTGCCTGTAGTCTGGCAATATTCGCTCACCAAATGAAAATCTTTTTGTACACACCTAATCCTATGCTTGCCAATAGGATATGGTCATACTGTTTGTATTTAAGCGCATCTTATGCAACATATTTTGGCCTTTGTTTACTAGACTAGTCATGTTCATCCCTGATGCTGTGGAGTAATGAAACATGATTTATTGTGTTTCAGAAATAGCCGACGTATGTGTGTTCCTGGCATCGGACAGAAGTAGCTACATCACAGGCGCGACAATAGAGGTCTCAGGTAATCTTATATTACTGATCAGACACGCATGCACACACACACATTAATGCATTTTATACACAAAAAAATTTTTTTTACAAGAAACTGCATAGATTATAGACGACTAACAGAAATGTGTTTTCACATTGAATATCAGCAATATAACCTGTTGTCTGCCACTGGAAACTGGAAGTTTTATGATCACTGTATAAACATCAAGTGCTTCCTTTGTCATTAAATACGCGTCTGCACTTAGATTTTATGCTTCTCTCATTTGAGCATTTTGCAAAAAAATCAAACGTGTCTAGTATCGACTACAACATGCTAGCTATAGTATCCACTACAACATGCTAGCTCTAGTATTGACTACAACATGCTAGATTTAGTATCCACAACATGCTAGCTAATTTTTTTTTAGTTTTGATGAAATCACTGGTACAAACTATTAAATTAATTCTGCTTTGGCCAAACATACTTTTGTTACAATCATTGAAAGAACTGACTTACCAGCGGTGGATCGTTAGATCAGGTAATCTGTAAGAGTGACTAGGCTTATGTCATAGCATACATAGTCACTTTTATCAATTTAACCTCATTTCAGCTTGGTCCAATAAAATTAATTTATTGGTTTGTCCGATGACTTCATGGAAACTAAATAACAAATGTGTACGAGTTAACATGTAGTAGATACAGTCGAGTCCGAAACAAGGCGAAACAAAAATCGGAGTGGGAGCTTTAATAGAAATGTTTTCACATTACCGATAAGGATCATTGCTGTATGAAAGTCTTATGATCATTTATTATGCTATTAATTTACTTTCTGTGCATGCACCACGTGTTGTCTGTTTTGCAGGTGGCCTGTTCATGTGACTCGAGAAAATTCACCAATGGTACCACCAAAATAACTTGTGCTTTCAAGACCTGTGCTGCGTCGCAAGCAGAGCTGACAAATTCAATAATTAGGAGGAAGATTCCCAGCAAAGCACATCTCCTTCCCATTGCATGAGACATGGCACCCCTGTACAAGAACCCTTTTGCATGTTCTGGGAGATGGGCCACCCTCCAGATTTACAGTAGTACTTGTTACAATCCATTTCCGTAGGTGGGGATAAAAACCGTTATAGAGTGGTATTGTCCAAAATCATCTGCTCCAGTCGCTTGGAACAAACATTGACATATATTTATGTATCATACTGTCTTCCAGATAACATTTAAGCGAAACAAGTAATGGTTTTGGGCCTATGTACCAAGTTTTAAGAAAACCACATTCCTGATTGTAGTTGCAAATCATCAAGTTTTGATTAACTCTATTCGGTGCATTCCCAAAACCATGACTTCTGTTTCGCTTTAAGACAACTTCATAAAAATTATCATGGTGGTAATATGTAAATCGACTTTATTTGTGCAACAATTTGTGCTCATTTATTCACAATCAATAACGTAATCATGTTCTCAACAATGTGTATTTAATCATTCAGTCAGTATAACCGTGTCCTGCACAGTTTGCGCTTCATCGTTTACAATCATTTAACATTGTAAATATTGTAAAACATTTAATATTGTAATACAATATCAATGCATGCTGGACATTTCCCACTATGCGTCTGTTTGCATTTATATATGAAAAAAAAACCTACACTAAACTAATATACAAAAACTATGATGTTGAAGTGGCAGACCTTCCATCCCTAATGGACAATCAACTTTTATGGAAAAAGCACATCAACACTCTTACTGTCAAATGATGATAATATTGTATGTTATACTGATTGTTTAATATTATGCAGTCACTGATTGTAAACAATCTGGACACATCTACAGCCATAAACATTTATATAAACTGCTGAAGTTGTGTTGTTCTTTGCTGGTTAACTCTACAAATGTACACATTTGGTACAATGTCATAACTCTCAACACACACACCTTATGACAATCATTTCAGAAGAACATGATACAGGCAATCTCTGCACATACTGTTAAGAAAATTTACATTCATGAACAGAAACAACCTCCAATAAGCCATGAACTAAGCAGCAATACCAAAGCAAAATTCTAAACCGTGCTATATTTCTTGACCCTGGTATGACATGTTTACTATTTATAATGCGGCAAAAATAATATTAATATAGCCTGCATAAAAGTATCAAAACAAACCTGAATATGTCAAAAACAATGCTTCAAAAATAAGTTATAAATAATTGTTAATCATATTTCTCGACCACCACGTATTGCAAACAAAAACAACCGAATTGGATGGACAGAATTTGAATTTAACTATATTATTTATGGTCATGTTTTCGGTTCCTGTGTAGGTACATTCTAAGAAAGCATTATATACATATAAATATATATAATGGTGCATATACGAAAGCAATTTTATGCCCACAGTTCCAGAACTCTGTCCAATCACGCAAATGATTACATGTACAAGCAAAATACTCTATTTTTTTGTATTTGTTTGTGATTTTAAAATCATGCCATAGTTGCAATTGATTTCTTTCGTGTAATTCAGTAATTGCAACAACTACAAGAATTATAATAATTAATTACAGCATTATTTTGTAATATATTTACCTGAAAGTGTTGCCTCGCACAAGCTGAATATCAAAATATTCAAATTCAGCAACATACTGAATAAACTTTTGAAATAAACACACGGTATCACTTACTACACTTGTAATGTAAATGGTGTAATTGTAATGAAAATTGTGTAACTGGATTCCTGTACAGATTATTTGAACATTTGTTGCATTTATAAGAAATTCCAGTAAATCAGTTGAAATGCAGGGCAACATTATCATTGTAGTACCATTCACCTGTCTATACAGCAATTTACAGCAATGCATACCAGAAATCCATAAAACTATGCAAAACGTTCGACAACATTTCAGAGATCAAGCTGAAGATTGCAGCAGGTCCTGAATAAAAATAAATGACAGAATACAAACCCTTTCAGATAAAACATTAACAGCAAGAACCTTCCTCTTTATCCAGCAGTGACATTGTTATCATCTCTGAAACGTGCATTTGTATTTTGTCCTACTTACTACATAAACAAATCAAATGCGCTGCTACAACACTTGGTTTGGTAAATAATGCTCGTTTTGATGCTTCAAATGACTGTCATCAACCAACATAACTTTTCATATCAATGATATTTTGAACTTGGAAAGGTTTGACTGCAACTCGAATATATTATATTAGTGTAGTTTATTTCATGAGAAATAAAAACTAGCTGCCATTCATTGGCAGGTGATTTTAAATACACAGCGTCCGGGGCTGATGATTACAGAAACGACTAGTCAACCAGATATTAAACAAAGACAAATGAACTGCAAACGAAACATGCATTTGACAGAACATCAATAGCGGTAGACGGCACAAGCCCAGGCGCAACAGTGCAAACGTCGTGGCAGCCACTGCGAGCGGTCACATACATATACTGAAGCACCAGTTTGAACGCATTCAAAGCGTCACATCAACTGTCACAGATCACTTTTTGTTCTTCTTCAGTCTCTTCATGTGTCTGTGGGCTCCACGCATGCGCTGCTTGCTCTGCATCAACTCTGTGTACTTCTGTTTGTTATACCTGCAACAAGCACGATGTGCATGAGGCTCGGGCATCAACTCAAACGGCTGCTTTCACAACTCATTTAGTCCATCGCGAATCAGGTTCGTTAATGCTCAAATCTGTAGTGCGTGAATACTGAATATCCTACTTTAAGTAATATGCGTAGTAGGCTTAATAAAAACTACATACTTTTGTTAAAACAATCAAGAATTGACTTTGATTGTTAGATCGGGTAACTTGTGAAAGTGTGAACAGCCTTATAGAGCAGGACCACTTTTGCCCTTTGCTACACAAAGATAAGCCTATGGCTTCCTTGTCCACTTATCACCTGAAGCTTGCTGTTATGGACGGAAGAATTGTTGGCAAGTTCACACAAATGTTGTAACTGTCTCCACCTGGTGGTATGTATGGGAACAATGAGTGGTGCTTTTTAAATTAATGTTTACATGACTTTTATATTCTTTATTTGATTCTCAAGTGTTTCATCATCGAGAGAACTGGTGAACTGTTTTCACAATCAACTGCTACGTTCATAAAGACAGAAACGATCAAATTATAATTAACAAATTGTTAAAGAACAAACATGAAAATGAAAGCTATGTTTGCTGTTAGTTTTGTCAAATACATTAAACAGACTCAGTTGCTATATTGTAATAAATGATAAAGTAACAGAATAACACTCACTGTCTGAACTTTGCATCAGCCAATAGTTCGTCAACCAACGTTGCTTTGCGTTGTTTCTTCGGTATTCGACTGTGGTAGAAGTCAGCCGCTGACTCCACTACTGTACCCATCTGTGACACAAAACATTTTGTTGTTTCTTGCTCAAAAAGCAACAATTTATTTTTGGCAAATTCTATTCGCCAAATTGTTGTGTGGATAGGGTTTACAATCTATCTTATCCGCCCAACTGCAGTGAGGTTAAAGCTTATGAACCACCTTATATATTATCTGCTTACAATCCACGTCATCATAAATATAAAATCGGCTCTGTGCAATTTATGTTTTGTATTACTTATGTCCAGCCTGTTTTCTGCGAACTACTTCCACCCCATTCAGTACGGTATTCAAATGCATGTGTTGTGTAATTACCAGGTCAATTATATTGTAGTTGAAGTGCCAATTGTAATTAATATTCAAATAACTTTCAGATTTTCCGATGGTCTGTGCAATATTGGGATATTTGTCAATGTTGAAATATGATTGTGATTCCTCTATCCGGGATCAATATGTATGTCTGTATCATTTGTGTCATAATGGTTTCCACTAAGCAGAAATGAAAAATATCTAACTCAACATTAGCTTAGCATAAAACCTGCATGTGTGTGCACAAACAGTAACACTGTCAGAATAATGTAAGATATGAACTGACCTGGAAGTACTTTGGGAAGGCCTTTATGTCTGGTGCCTTGTAAAACTGTTTTGGATCAAGTGTCTTACGCATCTGAAGTACAAGAAGATCATTCTTCTTCTCTTCTGTCATCTCTGGCGCTGACATGTCAAACCAACTCCGACCTTTCGTCTTTGCTCGTTCCTTCTGTCGAAAAAAATCAAGAAACAAAATTATGGTCACATTCATTGTTGATTCTCCCTAAGCTTTCATCAGTTTTACTTGTGATCAATGATTTGTGAAGTTTTAGCACTGTCCAAATATATGTTCAACTTATATTGAGAATTGCAAATCAAACTTAGGAGCTAACATAATTTAAAACCACAGAGTTATTATCATTTAAAACCATCAATGGTAAAGATCAATGTAGACATTATACTGTGAAACATATTGCTTCAGAATAGTTTGCCTGACCACTCTCACCCTTTTCTGCTTCCTCATCTGATTCAGGCTCTCTTCGTATGGTGGAAGAGCATCTTTCTTTTCTGTGCCCGCAGTAAGAACACTCTTTTTCATCAACTGCAAGAAAGTTTTAATTAACGAACTAACTACTACTTATTTACCAAGTACAGTAACAGCCTACTAAGAGGAAATCATGGCTAGGATAAAATATGGTTGCAGCCATTTTGGAAGATACCATGAAATATTCCAGGATAACAAACACATATTCATCTTATCAGTTATAACATATACGAGTACCAAAAATGGTCAATGATGAAATGGTTAAAATAAGTTCAGATCAACACAAAATGCCAAAATTGTATACATCAAACTGAAATCGTGAAAGGAGAACAAAAGTAAGAGATATTAGAATATATCTTGAAAATAAAGTGGAAATGGGCTGGTCACATAGCAAGAATGCAAGACAACTGGTGGACCAACAGAATAACGGAAAGGCAACCCTGAAGACCGAGATGAATATATGCAGAAGCACTTTGGACAAGAGAAGCCAACGAAAGGTGGGAATGTCCAGCAGAGAGCTACATCCTGCATGAGTGGACAAGGACAACGTGAACAGAAATATTACAACATGCAGACAGTTAAAGATTGTTGCAGTACTACCAGTGGCGTCTTCGGGGGCAGTCATGGCTTAATTTTTTTATATATTTGTTTTGTATATAACCTGTTGCACCACTACATAGTTGCATGATAAACTAAAGGATGATTAAGCTACCCTGACCCCCCACCCCCCAACAAGATCTTAGATATGCCACCATGTATACCGTATGGAGCACTGCAGTGTAGTTACTATTACCTCATCAGACTTTGAAGACTTTAGCAACATATCCTCGACCGATTTGTTGCGTAATGTTGGATGTTTGTAAGGATCAGTGTTCACATACAAATCACCAACATCAAACTCAGACTGCAGAGATGAAGACAACGTCATTCTGAAACATAAATACCACAAATTGGACTACCTAAGAAGAAGGTACATTCTTTACTTTTACAATTTATTTAGGCACTGCAACTTCAAGACACTGGTGTTCAGACCATTTGAAGATGTCAAATATCACTGAAAACTTAACTGGCACAAAATGCTGTGGGTCATGTCAGGTCAACAAGATTAATATGAAAACAGCAGATGGTTGGCAAGTTTTTTTTATTGAGGACAACACATATTTTTAAATAGAAACCTGAAGAGCTTCAGAATGTTTAAATAATTGTCTTATTATAACTAAGCTGACGACCAATTATGTAAATTGGAAAAACACTTATTTCTGCAGCCATTGTTCCGGAACTACTTTCTGATTACATAATCTATTACTGCAGAAATTACAAGGTTACCAAATTTGTCAAAACTCAATCCATGTGACTGGCATACCACGCTAAATGTCATTTTAAAGCCATTTCTAGCTAAGTGTGTCCAAAATTTAACTATTTAACGTAAAACCCCAGGATAAGATCTAGGTCATTGACCTAGTTTCTAACAGAACGACACATTTCTCTAACTTTTGTCACACTTTTCAATTTATGAACACCAGACGTAATGCTCAGACGTATGTTGTTTAAAACAAGCCACCGCATAATTAAAACGAACATAACATTCACAACATATTTTAGGACTGAACATGTAACCAAGCGCCAAGCTACGCCTACGAGCCTTCTGCTAACACCGAGTTGCTTTTTCTTAGACTTATGCTACAATCTGGAAAAAATATTGCTACCTATTTGTTTTATAATCCCCCCCTCTATTTCTTAAGTTGTTCATTCTGCCATCATCGTCAGAATGTTCATCGACATCGACGACCATGCCCGTTGCTCCGCGATCGACGTATCCGACCCGTGCAGACGAATTTCTTCCTTCGCCTTCGGCTTTCACCTCGAGTAGCGTTCTCGCAGCTAACTCTTCGAGTTCGGAATCGCATTCTTGTTCGGCATTCTCGCCTGGCTCACTGGACAGATCTCCTGGGTCGTCGCTTTCATTCGGCGAACCGATTTCGCTCTCCGCGTGCTCGCCACAGCCGCCCGTGCATCGCCGAGGTATCGCTACCTTACGCACCATGTTGCTCTGTTGCTGGTCCGCGTTGGCAGCGCAGTCGTCTAACTCTAACATTCTAGGTCACCGCACAGCGCCTTCGCTTGATACTATTACGCTGTGGATAAAGATCCTTCTGGATGAAACTGTCTCCACCTCCGTCGTTTCACACCGGAACAAATGCCTACAGTTTCCAACAGCCACGTGCATCGCCCGTAAACATGCTCGTTTGGTTGTGTAAATGCAGATGGAGTGTAAAAACAAGGTGCGCGCAATCGACTGGATCGATGTCAAATCGCTGACCTGACCCATATGTACAACAGTGACCCAAATGGCGTCTTCACCATTAACAAAGGGTTGCTAAAATGTCAGTATATATTTAATGTAGCTACGTAACCTCCACCTGTGTGGATTGCTATACGACATATTGTTTAATTATTCCCCCACACGGCAGAAAAAACTAAGAATGATCATTTGAGGACGCAAACCTATCTCGCCTGAAGTGCCTCCATGCTACACGCAATTGTAATAGACCAGACACTGTAAAAACGTGTAATAATTATAGTATTACATGTACTTACAGGACGAAGATTGTGTTGCAAAAATCAACGCATTTATGTTCTCAAATGAATCAATTAATGTATGTTATGTTGCTCGTGTACGCACCTTCAGCATTCCGTTTAAGCCCTGCCCCGGCCTACATAGTACGTACATCGAGATCAGTACCGATCGAGGTAATATGTGTTATTCGTTTTCGTTGACAGTCTGAGTATTTTTATTTCCATCATCATTATTATGGTGCTCAGTTTGTTGAAGGAAGCTGCCGCTATTTAATTGTCCTGGTTCTTATCTCCATCCTAATTGGTCCACATCACTTAATTAATTGTTAATTACGTATGCTCAATCGTAAGTTTTTTTACCTTCTCTATATATGGTGTCTTCTAATTAAGTTAATCATAGCTGCCAGAGTTCTGTTTCAAGCTTTTTCGCATTTGACGCACGTATACTGATATCCATGCAGCCTTGTGCGCGTGCGCGTGCGCGTGTGTCATGTTGGGGAGGGCAGTGTTAGTCGTGTTAGTTGAGCCACTGGGTTAGTTGAGCCACCCATGTTTCATGTGTTCTATACCCCAAAATACATCCATGAATTATTTTTTAAGAAAATTGGGACATCGGATGGCTATACAAAGAAACATATTAGCAGTTATAGTTACACCAGCTGGTTACGATTGGCCTATAAGAATCCCCTTTGTGAGATAATTTGTTTTAACTGTGAAACATTTAAGAAATCATCCCCGGCTGATTATGTACGCCCGAACCCCCCTTTTCGAAACCCCGGATGGGTTTCTTGTTCTTCTTCCTAGCTAGCAAAATTTACTCGGCCAATGAAGGCTCTATAAAACATGATTGGCCAAATGATGTTTGCTCAACTGACATTGGCTATCCTTAAAAAACACGATTGGCCCATGTTAGCTGCATGGGGCCAGTAATATTTTATATAGATATAGATATTTTCATTGGTTTTTGGCAAGGCCTGGTGTAAAAATTCTCATCGGGCCAATGAAAAACAGCCGATGGTGGTCCAATTAAAAAGGCACGTTTGAACGTCAATGGCCCAATGAGGTTTTTCTGGGCCTAACTACTTCTTAAATTGTTCTCTGCTAGCTGGATTGTACTTCATGTCCTTCTTCTTCTTCCTGTCCTTCTTGTTCTTGTTCTGCTTCTTCTAGGGCTTAATTGGCTCTTTTGTTCTGTGAAATGTTCCATTATGAGCAGAATGATCTGGATTAAGTATTCTGTTAATTATAATTAGCATGGTTTAGATTACTCGATCCACCCATGATGCTAGATATGGTATAATATATATTTCACCGTGACGGCCTACTTTGCAACTTTGGTCAGTACATAGTAACCCCGTGATAGAAATATGTTTTTCTCACTCAAGAAATATAGTAGAACTAGAGAACGTGAGGTAAAATTAGTAAAGGATCAGTGTAGACTGGATATCAGGAAGTATATATACTCGTTCTCACAGAGGGCAATAAATTAATGGAACAGATTGTCTACGGTTTTTGTAACTGCTAGCAGCGTGAATATGTTTAAAAACAAGGTTGACACATATCTCAGGAGGGCGGGTTACCCGTAGATGAACGTTGTTGAACTCCCGATAAGCCAATGGCTTCCTTAGCCACTTGCCATCTTGGCCGTTGGTTTGGATAGCAAATCTTGTTGAAAAACCGTCAGGTGGAGACACTTTATGGACGTACGCTTATTATTATCCGCTAGGGTACGACCGACTGTCCTGTTACTTGGCTGTTTACAACAAAAGCTGTCGCAGGTTGTGTGGGATTTGTGTCTGTGACTATGTTTTGCAGCGTCATACAGTTGGTACGTAGCATAATGTTCTAATTGTGTCGACAGATGACCGTGACGATAACCAGTGGGCAATAACTATTCATCGCATGAACTCGAGCATGTTGTAAATAACTGTAAATCGATTCTTTGGTTTGGTGTGCTATCTGCCTATCATCACATCATGCCATGACATCTCGGCCTCGGTGTCGGGTATCGTTGACACTTACATTGACACGTCGTGTAACTTGTGATTTGGATTTTAGTTAGAGTCAAAACACAGTCATATGCATAACCTGGGCGTAGCTCATCGAAGGCTGAACATAACACTATAATTCCACGGTATGGCCATATTTTGGATTAGCAGGAAATTAAATTATAGCTTGCCTAGGCTTAGCCTTACCTTTAACCTAGGCCTTAGCTTTAACCTAGGCCTTAGCCTTATGATTATCTAGCCATACTACCCCTGGTCTAGGACTAGGTCCATCAAATCAGGATAGTGTCTGTGACAGTGATTGATTTTATATTTATTACATATATCACAATAGCAGTCTTTCATATCAACTTTTGTCAAGAATCACTACAGGTACTTTTCAAGTCCATGGACGGTGATAGACTTATTTATATTGACATCATTGGTTAATATTGTGAAATAAAAAACCTTGTTCGCATTAATTTCTTTGAAATTACTGTGAAATTATTCCAGTAATTTTGGATGACCATGTTATGAACATGCATGGTAATATACCTGTAATATTATGTATCCATCACATATACATCTCTGATTTGACAGCCCTAAGATAAATATTTACTAGTCAGGAATTGCATTCCAAAATAACATTCTTATGGTCTTCAACATATATTTGTTGTTCGCGTAGAGGCCATTCAACCCACAAACACCCTTTTCTCATATAATGAGTTAATATGCTTCCTTTCACGTATACAGAAACACCTAAATCTAGATACATACACACTGTCCTCTGGTAAATTGAATAAAGTTCTTCAGCTGGATAACATTTCTGTTAGCATCTGGATGTTTCACAAACATTGTATTTATGAGTGTATACATGTATGTTTGATAGTAATTTGTGTATGTTTCCAGAGGAAGGTTTTCAATTCATGCACATGCTATATGATGCATGTTACATGCACATATCCATTGTTAACTTTTCTATAAATTGTGCTCAATCATCCCTATTTTGCCTTCATCCCTAATGCAGCAACTTTGAGATATTTTGCCCTTTTCATTTGCTAGGCACTGTGAAAATCCACAGGTGTAGCATAATCTCGTCATGCTGGTTGCGTTTAATTAACAAAACACGTGTTTCAGTGTGCACTTACAACTGCCAGCAACAAGCAGAGATCAATAATCAAAGCAGGTCCATGATGACTCATGCTGATATTGTTGGTTTGCATCAGCATGACTCATCCGGTCTTCTTTGTTACATTTCTAATACTTTTTTTATAATACTGTTTTATTTTCCGACATAGAAAAATACAGAAAATCCATGGTAGATGCAGTCATTTACAATGTCAGAAACTTGATTGACACTGATGTTTTAATTTTTAGTGGATTTTCATTTGATGCTGTGACATGGTCCCTTAATTAGGACCACAGCTGGATGGTGATCGTGGAGCATTGGTGGGATCATCATGTATATTTGGCACAGGTAATTTTAAGTTGTCTCACTTTTTTTGTGATGATGTTGAATGATGTCTCATTAAGTTGCACAATGCTTTTCATTGATGTTCTTTTCATGGCATATAGCAACAAGGTGATATGACTCCCACCACGAACCAATGGGAAAGAGTTAATCTTTACTATTATGTAATGACCATTGTTAAGTTACAGTTAATATTGATAAATAAACTGGTTGAATATTTCTGTGTTGTTAAAATAACGGTTACATTGGTAAAATATGTTAATATATTTCTTAAACCAGTTTATTAGTGGTCATGGATTTGTCATTGTCTCACTGGAGAGGTCAAACACAGTGCCTTCCTGCATTCACACCTATGCTAATGTTTTATCTGATTGCTAGCAAACTGGACCATCAAAAATTCAGAAAGTTCTTCACAACCACTGCCATCATCTCATTGACATGCTGAATGCATTTAGTCTAAATCATGTACCTCCATGTCTTTTGAAACACCTAATGTGTGATTTCAATTTCATATAGAGGCTGTATACCACAATTTATTTTGCCCTACATTCATATGAAACACAACAGAAAATGCTGTGCGACTCTGACCGCTAAAGTAACTCTGGATTCCCTTGTCATATACTCAGTAATCAGACTCTGTTCTAATGAGATCCTCATCTCTGGTTGCATGGTATTGACATGAAGGTACACAGTGGTCACTGGTTTTTGTGATTATCAACTATGCACTGATTGGTCATTGCTCCAGTCATTATCCTTAATATAATATGCCGTTTTCAACAATAGATCCGCATTATAAATCTTTAACAGTTATGTCACTGATGCAATACAAACAAATTGTTAGAAAAGTTGTTTTTAGTGAAAAACTTACGATTATCGAACGATGAATACACGTTTCGAGAAGAAGACATGCTAAAAATCAGGATGCTTGTATTATCCAATCAGTGGCCATTGCTACAGTTTGGCCGTCTAGGTTTATGACATGATGGTCACATAACTAGATGGGCAAACTGCAACAACATTCCTTAATTTGATTCTCATGGGTCACAAATGGTAAAGAGCAACGATCATTGTCCATGCCACTATGCATCTGTAACAATTAAGTTGTCTGTTGTTAGCGTAGTTTCATATGCCAAATAAATATACTAAAAAAAAAATTTATTAACAGTAGTTAATAAATAAAATTAATATATGGCATGATGATGTTATCTGGTCCAATAGGGATTTTTTCTTTTAATGACAATGTTAACTAACTAACATTTAATGTTAACTATGTGTTTTTTATCTGGGCACATCATAAGTGTCGTAGTCCTCAAGTGCAACTATATTCGTGTTCAAAAATAATTTAACAGGGAGCAAAAAAATTGCACTGTCTCAAAATCACTGGCACTGCATTCATACATCATAACCCCGGAAATAAATTAGTACTCTGTCCTCAGTAACTAAAGCCAGTCAACATAGCCATTATTCACTTAGAGTACATGGCTTCACAGCAGTCAATGACCAGGGCTTATTAACTCCTTGTATATTGAACTGGTACCTAACTGTCACCAGACTGTTGGGGAACACTCTGTCTCAAATTTGGATTATCAAATAATTCTCTATCAGAGTGTATAGAACTAAGTGCCTCTGTCGTTGGCTGTCATAAAGGCTTTTGCCTGGCAGGCTCATAGATAGAGCTCTTCATTCATGAATGGTTCAGGACCTCAAGGCTTAATCAAACCAATCATCTAGCTTGTGTCTAAGTACTGCATTTGTTTTATCAATGCCCATTTTAGTAATGTTGAGTCATGAAAAGATGAAAATGGGAGACCTATGCTGTTCACTTCACCAGTGAAGAAAAATGACACATACTGAACATTAAATAGGCAGAGCGTAGTCTCGTAGAGACGATGCTGATGCGCCCTGTTGTCAATTTGTCAAATTTTCAAATTTTGGCAGCGTCCACTGTGGCTGTGAAGGCCGATTCTTGAGTGGCAGTCCTTTCCGCAGCCAAAGCAGACGAAACAGGATGACATTGGTGGTAGTGCTGCGTTTTGTTTTCGCCGCATCCTCTTCTCTGCCGCATGCTGGTGTCTCCTTTCATCTGCCCTTTCAATGCCTCTGCGTGTTGCCTGACGCCAAGCAGTGCGGTCTTCGGCCACTGCTTCCCAGTCTTTGGGGCTGATGTCACAGGCTTTCATGTCACGATTGCAGGCATCCTTGAATCTGAGGGCTGGGCGTCCCACTGGCCTCGCGCCACTGAACATTAACACAAAGGAAACAGTTCAATAAAAGTATATTGTAGTTATCTTTAAGTTAAAGTTAAATAACAACCATTTAGGCCATTTTGCTACAAAAGGGCTTTAATTGGGTCTAGGCATACATCATTTTCTAATTAGTTTCTTATTTTATCCTCTGGAATTTGTTAAATGAAAAATTCATTAATTTGTTCAATATCCATGAAGGTTCAAGGTATAATAGTACATCCACAATGGACCAACAATGTGAATTTATGTAAAATTCAGTGGTGAATGATTGCACAAAATGGGCTTAGGGCTTAAAAGGATTACAGCAAAATAAGACGTCCTTAAGTACATTGCTGTTATTGATTGAATGATGAACATATGTTTTGGTTATATTAACAACGTACATCTGCCTTTGAAGATAGATGTTCTTTTAAACCCGAAAGGGTGCTTCATGTTTAATTAGTATGCAACATAAAACACCCTGAAAATGGACATGTGATCACCATTTTACTAATTTTAGAGTACACTGCATATATGTGGCTGAAGGTATCCATGCAACTGTACTCTCTGTATTAATCATCTGAATTAATATGTGCATTCACAATGGTGCCTCTAGATATTGCCCCGTTGTCTCATGGGTGTTGGTGGTTAAAGATAGATGGAACCGGCTAATAAATAATAACATAATTGGCTAAATCAGTCCTGCATCCTCGCCAGCAATAGGCTTATAGCATGACAGCATCGTCAGTATGATTGCAGACAATGGCATACAGAAACCAAGCAGTGGTGCACTGCGCTTCTCATGAATAAAATTTCTATCAGTGTCTCCATGTGGAACATGACAGGAACGTTTCATAAATCATGCACGAACTTGTAATAAGCTGTGCTGTTCTCCAAGAGGTCCACTGGGTGAAAGCCTGTAGGCTGAACATATTTGTATTATGTGAAATGTGATTTAATGGTCCACCTGCCTTGCAGTCATTGTGCAAAATATCTTGTTGATTTGCATAACTTCAATGTCGCAATGTTCATTTTTTATGCCTGACTAATAGGACAGATTACCATATTTATGTTGTGGTATACAGTATATAGTAGGTCAAATCTGCTTTTACGTCCAGGCACGTGCTGTGTAATTGTCTTCCGTCATAGGCAGAATTAAAATTGATCTAGTGAAATCATTGATAAAATCTGCACCAGTTTAATTAAGGAGAAATTTTTATTTTCTTTCAGTATCAATATATTGATAAATAACTTGTTTATTGTACTGATGAATGTCAAATAAGCAACCTTCATCTAACCAGTAGCACACACTAATCCTTAGTAGTCAGCCGCCATACTGAGTAGGTTGTATACTAGTTTCATGCCACTTCCTCAGCATGCATGCATTTTCCATCTAACAGAGACCCCCAGACTAGCCATGGTTCACGAAACTCAACATTCTGTCATGTTGACAAAGACACTTTAATATCACTAAACGTGATCTTTTAGTAAAATTGACTGAAGTGATATTTGGATTGGTTTGAACCCACATTGTCTCTTGAGGTTACAGTCTCACCAGGACAGTGAGACGGTTGCCGCCAACTCATTTTGCCGAAATAATTACATTAATGTGCACAGATGAAGACATTCCCCTCAAGCTGCCTGGGCGGTCGCACACAGATTGATGTAACTTTATCAGTGTGCATGAGTGAAGATTTTACCGAACTATCGCCTGATTCAGCAAGGGAGTTCAGGCATTGACAGTGTGATGAGATTGCTACCAGCCTGCTAGTGTTCTGCGTGTGGTCTTGGCTGAAACGTGCGGGGAATAGACAGTATGGATGATGTTTATCCATGTGGGAGAAACTGTCATTGAGGATCTCAGCTTCTGAATGGCACAGACAGGAGATGAGGAGACTGGAGCACACAACTCATCATCTGCCGCTACTTTGGTGGAAGACTGCCTAAATGTAACACTCATTGGTTTCTGTGATTTTAGTTAGTGCATTCTAGCAGAATGGTTTGTGGGCTTGACATATTGGCTCTTCCACAGTGCAGTATTATATGGGTTTTATGCACTCGTTGCTTCAGAATGTTGTATTGAGCGAGTTTACAAACCTAATACAAAATTCTGAAATAGCAGGTGCATCAAACTCATTATCGTTTGATAAGTATATAGGTTCACCACTAACATTTCAACACATTTAATGCAATGAAAATGAAATGGTAATTTACCAATGATTCGAGTTGGCGAACCTAATACAACATTCAGAAGCAGTGGGTGCATAGAACTCATTATCGTTTGATAAGTATTTGGGTTTATCACTGACATTTCAACACATTTAATGCAATGAAATAATAATAATAATAATTGACTTCTATGGCGCCTATATCCTCGGGAACCTGAGCTCAGAGGCGCGACAATGGTAATTTACTAGTGAGTCTCAAGTTTTAGCCAGCCAATTTCCTGAAATCTCAGTGAGAAAATAGTCTGTTACAGTGCAATATCAGTTTTTATTGCACTAGACTTCACATTGTGCATAAACGGTGTGTTATCAGTAGCAAGTACCCATGTCATAAACAGTGTGTTATCAGTAGCAAGTACCCATGTCATATACAGTGTGTTATCAGTAGCAAGTACCCATGTCATAAACAGTGTGTTATCAGTAGCAAGTACCCATGTCATAAACAGCGTGTTATCAGTAGCAAGTACCCATGTCATAAACAGTGTTATCAGTAGCAAGTACCCATGTCATATACAGTGTGTTATCAGTAGCAAGTACCCATGTCATAAACAGTGTGCTATCGGTAGCAAGTACCCATGTCATAAACAATGTGTTATCAGTAGCAAGTACCCATGTCATAAACAGTGTGTTATCAGTAGCAAGTACCCATGTCATAAACAGTGTGCTATCAGTAGCAAGTACCCATGTCATAAATTTTGTCTCTGAGCCATGTTGTTGAGATGTGCAGGGATTGGTCATTTATAGGTCCGTCCTCAATTAGATTTCTACACTTGTCCTGTTTCATATTAATTTTGCCTAAATTTGAATCCATCTGATATATACTACAGACATGCTAGCTTGTTTGTAAGTTTATATTTATTTTGTGAAATCATGTTTGTGAAATATGCAGCACTGATGCATTGCGTGTTTGGTAATAATTGTTGTTGTTTATCATATTGAAGAAACTCTCAACCTTCTCCAACCAGTAATAAACACTGATCCTAGGTAGACAACAATACTGCTGAGAAGCCTAAAGCAGTTCCTGGCTTCCCCCTTTATATACATACATTCCCCAAACACGCAGACTCTGCCAAACTGAAATTAAAAAAAATCTCAAAAGTGGCTATGCATAGCCCACCTCTATCTTACTATGATCTAGCTTGAGTATGTTTGTATACATATATATATATATATATATATATATATATATATATATATATATATATATATATATATATATATATATATATATATATATATATGTCACGCTATTCTACTAGATGCTTTGCATCTCGGGCACTAACCTTTCAGGGGTTCATCTACGACCACAGTCAGGTCGTCATAGTTAAATTTTTTTTATTCACTCTTTGTAGTACCCATTCCATGAACAATTGAATTACCCTTTGTAGGTATTACATACAGTTATCCAAGACGCTGTGTGAACAATTAGATACAATTGTTCACAATGTCATGCGGCTTTTCTACAATTATTCAAAGTTACGTAATACAAGAGCAAGGCATTGCTAGGCATTTCTGTAACTACCAGTATTGCAGCTAGGGTTGGATTTCAAGAAGCCGCAGAGTGTCGACATTTGTGATGTCCCTCAAGTGAGCAGTCTGTGGACTTTACAGTGCAATTGCAGGGAGGTAATTGGAGTTGAGGGGTTCACCCCAAGGGTACTAAACTAATTAATTAGCTAGAGACTAACTAATAAGCTAGCAGACTATGCAAGTGGTCCTGTGATAATGAACGGTGATGGGTGGTCTAGGGCATGTTAGCAAATCTAGGCATGTTTCTAAATCCTCAAGTACGTTTTCTTCAGATTTGTTTCGTTTGTTGGACAACTAAAAGAGTTTTTGAGTGGTTTGTATGCATGTACTGGAGGGGTTCTGGTAATACTGAATTTAGATGCCAACAGTTTTTCCAATAGAACTGTGAAGATCTGGAATGGACTATCAAAAACAGTTGTGTCTGCAGCTACTGTGCACACTTTAGATAGATTGGTCAAGCCGATCTGTGCATTGCTTTAGTGCTGATCCCCACATTGGTGTAATAACCTTCTGGTTTTTACCGATTAGCATATAGACATAGAAAGCTTAGTTTGATGATAAACTTACAATTTATTGGAATATTTTGAGCACATTTCTTTTACTTCTTGATGACATTATGTAGATGGTATGTAACAGAATACACATGCAACAAAGTTTGTACATACCAGTGTTAAAATCTTATGTTATTGAAGCTATCTCCAATGCAAATCTGCACCACAAAGCTCTGTCAGAGAGAAAATTCGATTTTGGGTATGCATGACTGGGGCGTTCGTGAGTTTAGATGGCACATTGTACCCATAGATACTTAGTTGAAGAGATCTGAATGTAGCTGCATTATTCATGAGTAAGTGCCAGTTTAACAGCTGAGGTTTCTTGTGGGACTTACCTGGGATCTGCATTAGGGATGTGTGTCGAGTTCCCACCATCTGCAGCCCTGATTCTGTAGGGAAATCAGCAAATTTTGGCTGTGCCAAGTCTTCTCTGGCCCTGTGGATTTGCCAGCTTATAAGAAGCTGCTAGCTCTATTGATTATCACAGTAGTTGCCTCAGGAATGGAAATTTTAGTTGCTTTGAGTACAGGCAGTATATAATTCAGTGTGATGAATTTTTTTGACAAGCTTCAAGAGGGAGGTGGTAATATATATGGAGATTTCGCAGGAAAGAAGGCAAGTATATAAATTGTAATACAGTCCATTGTCATGTTTCATCTATATCTTGATTATTGGTTTAAAATTTTTTTATCAGAGGTAGTCGACAATCAATGTCCTACTACAAAGTGGTAACACAGACACGGGGGGTCCACAAATGTTTACTGTAAAATTATGTTATATAGTATAAACTATATAATTATACTTCAGTGGTTAGATGATCTGGTTTCTCAGTTATTAATATTAAACATACTTACCTCTCAAGAAACTTGGTATTCGATCTGAATATTTTGACTGCATCCCACGGTCTTCTTCAGCAGACTAAAGTTACGGATGTGTCACTTGACCAATGTCATGTTACACAAGAGATGTTGGCCAGGAGCTCCCACCAGTCCTGCTCCAGCTTGTGTCACATGACATTGGTCATGTGACACATCCGTAACTTCAGTCTGCTGAAGAAGACTGCGGGATGCGGTCGAAATGTTCATATCGAAAGTTTCTTGAGGTAATTATGTTTAATATATAATTATAGTCTAACATATTGACCACGCAAATGCATTTTAATTAACTAACATTTATAATGTTTTCTGTTTAATTTGAATGTTTCTACTACAATATCATATTTAAATTTTTTGCTGAACAGCAAGGTTTATACTCATAAACAGGTACACTGTAATGGTCAAATTGTGTTTAAAAATTGTGGTCCACCTGTTGCCTCTTCAAAACTTTTTCAATTTCATTTACCCAACTTTGCCTGTGTCTTTCGGAAGAAACCCTAAAATCCATTAGACCCTTCTATCTGGTGTCTATGCCATGGGAAGCAAAAGATGGTGTAGTTGTGTACATACACATGCAGTACTGGTTGACCTCATGATGTAACAACTATGAGGAAAATAGTTTGAGGAAACATATAGGAAAGCATATATTAAGAGACATAACATTACATTCCTTTCACATGCAATTTAAACATGATATTCTGGGTGAAACATTTAAGTTAAACAGATAATGGCCAAACTATATTACAAACATTGTGTTTCATTACAAAAACACATTTGGGCAGTCAATATGTAAGAATATATATAGTTTATTATACAACATGATTTTATCATAAAACATTCAGACTTTGTGCCTTTAAGAAGTCATATATGTGGTTTCTTACATCTGCTAAGAACGTCATCGTCAATGCTGATTGTTTCTGTCTAGGTGGCGCTGAGAACTGACACGGACTCATCATGTCTGGCAAGATGTCTGCACAGGTGGAGAAGCAGTCTAAGTCTTCAAGGTTTGTCCCTCCTCAGCTGTGTCAGGCCATGACTCAGTCCACTATCAATGGCACAGAAATATCATAAGGAACTTTCTTAAGGCCAGTTGACACAAGTGACTTGCTGCCAGTTTATTATAAATGAGTAATGTAAACTGGCCTAGGAGGATTGTTGTGATAGTAAATAAATGCAGAAAGTCAGTGGAGCACCACATACGTTTCTTGGAATACTAGACCATTTTAATAGTATGAAAATAATTACTTTGTTAAAATAGGACTGCTAAATTTCAATAGGACTGAACAACTTCTTGAAGTTAGTGTACAAAATGCACAGCTGTATGTATTATTGTAAAGAAAATGTAAAATCTGTGCAAGGTAGAAGCACATAAGCTTTAAGCAGGTTTTGGCATGGAGATGTTTATGAACCATTCAGCAGCTGTAGTGTCCGACACTGACACAGATTGACATGTCGTGTTTCAGTGTCTACAAGACCGTTCAGTTGGACGTTGTTGAGCTGTTGAAGCAGGTCTTGCAGTGGACACCACTCTACAAACAAGGGCTCAATAAGGCTCTCATCCAGGCTGCCAAGGTTGGCTCCTACGGCTGTGTCAAGGTACATCACCACTACTATCAGTTGTCCCTCATGGTAGTCCATTAAAATGTCCTTACCAATACATGTTTTTGCTCATTTTGTTTCAGGCTCATTTCATAAAAAAATTAACCTATCTAGTGTCCACTACAACATGCTAATTCATTTGTACAAATGTGTTATTGAGTTTCTGCGAAATCATCAGACAAACTTTTAAGTAACTTTTTTCTGGACAAATAATGCAAATGTTAGCATTTAGTTGTATTTGGTATGTGAAGTGAAGTTGGAGAACCACTGGGTGTTGCTTGAAGGTGATGCTGTATTTACTTTTTGTGAGCCGATTGGAGAACCACTGTGTGTTGCTTGAAGGTGCTGCTGTATTTACTTGTTGTGACCCGATTGGAGAACCACTATGTGTTGCTTGAAGGTGCTGCTGTATTTACTTGTGACCCAATTGGAGAACCACTGTGTGTTACTTGAAGGTGCAGCAGTATTTACTTGTTGTGACCCGATTGGAGAACCACTGTGTGTTACTTGAACGTGCTGCAGTTTTTACTTGTTGTGACCCGATTGGAGAACTACTGTGTGTTGCTTGAAGGTGAAGCTGTATTTACTTGTTTTGACCCGATTGGAGAACTACTGTGTGTTGCTTGAAGGTGAAACTGTATTTACTTGTTGTGACCCGATTGGAGAACCACTGTGTTTTGCTTGAAGGTGCTGCAGTATATACTTGTTGTGACCCAGTTGGAGAACCACTGTGTGTTACTTGAAGGTGCTGCAGTATTTACTTGTGTCCAAATTGGAGAACCACTGTGTGTTGCTTGAAGGTGCTGCAGTATTTACTTGTTGTGACCAGATTGGAGAACTACTGTGTGTTGCTTGAAGGTGCTGCAGTATTTACTTGTTCTGACCAGATTGGAGAACCACTGTGTTGCTTGAAGGTGCTGCAGTATTTACTTGTTCTGACCAGATTGAAGAACCACTGTGTGTTGCTTGAAGGTGCTGCAGTATTTACTTGTTGTGACTCGATTGGAGAACCACTGTGTGTTGCTTGAAGGCGATGCTGTGTTTACTTGTTGTGACCCAGTTGGAGAACCACTGTGTTTTGCTTGACGGTGCTGCAGTGTTTACTTGTTGTGACCCAATTGGAGAACCACTGTGTTTTGCTTAACGGTGCTGCAGTATTTACTTGTTGAGGCCAAATTGGAGAACCACTTTGTGTTGCTTGAAGGTGCTGCTGTATTTACTTGTTGTGTCCAGCTTGGAGAACAAGGCCAAATTGGAGAACGACTGTGTGTTGCTTGAAGGTGCTGCTGTATTTACTTGTTGAGGCCAAATTGGAGAACAAGGCCAAATTGGAGAACCACTGTGTGTTGCTTGAAGGTGCTGCTGTATTTACTTGTTGAGGCCAAATTGGAGAACGAGGCCAAATTGGAGAACTACTATGTGTTACTTGAAGGTGCTGCTGTATTTACTTGTTGAGGCCAGATTGGAGAAATGCTAATCTTGCTCACAGGTGCTGCTCTCTGCTGGGACCGACTGCGACACAGAGGACGACAATGGAGACACAGCCTTCGTGCACGCGTTCCGCTGTCGCCACGCAGATGTCATGGAGCTCCTCTACGAGGCCGGCGCTACAACAGAGATCGCTAAGATGAGTCTGGCACTCGCCTCCAAAGACCCAGCATTTGTGAAGCTGTGCTACCGCGTCAACATCCCTGTGGAGAACGAGGACTGGAATGTGAGTGACATCGATGAGGTGCGGATGCTTCTGACTGACCTTAAGCTTGACCCGTTCGAGGGTCAATACGGTGACCGCGGCTTCAACGACAGCCCCTTCATGTATCTGGTGCAGGAGGGAAAGCCAGAAGTGCTGGAGCTGCTCGTGTCCAAACACCCCTGTGTTGAGAAGTACTCGGAGACTGCCCTGCACAGTAAGTTCAACCAGGCGTTGCACAAGGCAGTGAGGTACCATCGACTGGACAACACCAAACTGTTGCTGGCAGCCCTAGGTGCAGACATGGAGGCGATGGACTCGCAGGGTCGCACTGCGTTCCTCTTGGCATGCGGACACGACCAGGTCATAGCGCAGTACTTGCTAGATCTCGGTGCTGATCCGAGGCACTCTGATCACGAAGGCCTGACAGCGCTGCACTGGGCGGCCTGTATGGGGTACGCCAAGTTGTGCCACCGTCTTCTCACACAGAAGGGTCTCCCAATCGATGCCATCGCCAAGCAAGGCGCCACGCCTCTCATGGTCGCCTGCTCAAGCCGATACACCGACGTCGTCGAGGTTTTCATTGAGTACGGCTGCAATGTGAATCTCGCTACTCCTGATGGCTGGACTGCATTGCATGTGGCGGTGCGTGCATGCACGCCTGTCATTGTGAAACAGCTGCTGACAAATGGTGCAAACGTTGATGCACAGTCATCGACGCTGACTCACAATGGTGACATAGTGCCAGGGACGACACCGCTGCTCATTGCCATAGCCATGAACAGCGTGCGCATCATCCGACATCTCTTTGATGCAAACTGCGACATCAACCTGTCTGGCATCGTCTTCATCAACCCCAGCTTTAGCTCCAGCGAGTCAGATGAAGACACCAAATATCGCAAGCAGAAGTGCACGCCCGTACAGCACGCATTCCTGTCGCATGCGTGGGACATCGCTGCAATCCTCATCAAGGCAGGCTGCGACGTCTCGTGCATTCGCCGCTGGGTACAAACGAGCTCGGCACCTGTGCACGTCCCCAAAGACAAGCTAAAGTATCTAAATCATCTCGTGGCCGCCTCGCTCGTCACACCACCCAAGCTGCGCCATCTGGTGAGAAGACAGCTCCGACGTATTCTCGGTCGACGACTCTTGATGAAGGTCGATAAGTTGACAGTTCCGTCGTCGGCGAAACACTTCATCTTGTGTCGTGACCTGTTCCGCCCAACCACAGGTTCCTTCGAAGTGTGACTCTTCAGGGACCATCACATGAATCTTGGCTTTTTTTAGCAGTTAAAGCGAAACAAAAGTAATAGTTTTGGGCCTGTCCACCTAAAAGAATTAATTAAAATTATCCTTGTGCAACTAAGATCAAGAGTATCGTGCTAGTGGTTTTCTCAGAATTTGTTATAAAAGTGGGAGATTCTGGTCAAATCTCTGTGGCTGACATGTCTAGGAAATCGATGCAGTTAGACTTCTACTGCATAACATGTTTTCGACCAAAATCGAACTGCTGGTGTACACAGAAGCAGTGCAAACTGTCAATCAAGTGAGCTGCTAAGTCAGAACAGGATAAGTTTAGTAAACAAAGGCCAAATCATGTTGCAGAAGTTTAATTTAGACACAAAGCGCATGGCTATATCCTATTGGCAAGTATAGGACTAGGTGTTTAGAAATGGATTTTCATTTGGTGAGCAAATATTGCCAGTACTAGGGTTATCTAAAGGTATGGTCAGCCCATGAAATTAAGATGCTGTGTGTTCAACAACGTTTTCCTAGTAAACCACTGGGGTGATATTCTTGATTGTAGTTACAAATGGTTACTTTTTGTTAATTCGTTTAGGTGCATTGCCCCAAAACCATGAGTTTTGTTTCACTTTAAATAACCATGAAAGTGTTGTTGATATGATTTGCTGAACCTTGACATGACCATTGTATACACCGATGTGCTTAGTAATCATTTATTGCATTTTATGCATGCCATTACCCAATACATATATCTCTTTCTTTGCCACTCAGCGGGATATATGAATTGTTCTGTAATATTTACATTGTTTTGTTTAAACGAACTTGTCATTTATGATCCACGTGTTTTATGCTATTTTTGTCGACTTGAAATCAAGTTTATAAGTTTAGCAGTAAAATATATTTTGTTGCAGTAATGGTGCAACATAATCTGTTACCTGGCATTTTACACTACAGTAGAACTTCATAATAATATATAGAGTAAAAAATCCAGAGTTCTGTTGGTTCTTTTTTGGGTGCAGGAGATCATGTTGGTTGGCTGATATAAATGAAACTATAAATGAAAAGTTGGTTGTCTTGTAGAAACAAGGATCTGGTTGTGAAAAATCAATAACTGATTTAACCAAAATAAAAATAATTTAGAGTAGATGTGATCATCTTGTAGCCATCTTCCAAATGCGTGTCTGAATCATTTTCAGTCACCACCAGTTTCTGTCACCACTTGCTTACTCATGACATCAAGATGTTTCGTAGCAGGTCAACCTGATTCCATGTGGCTTAGACAGAAGCGACTACATCATGAGTGTTTTGTAAAATTACAAATATTAATTACTTATTGTGGTTGTAAGTTGATTGTGTACTACTAGTCATTGCTTGTTAATTTACAACTCATTCCCAACTGTAATTGTTGTACAGGTGTTCACTGCAATTGTTGTATCTCATGATTATAGCTGATGCTTCACCATTTCTATGTAAATTGGCGAAGCTTTGTCTGAATTTAAATTACACACTATTGTACACATATTTTCACTGCATATCTGAACAGCAAAATGTCATGCAGCAAACAGTTTTCTTTTTGTGCTCTTTTATACAGCTATTGCTGATTTTATACGCTATATACTGTCTGAAAGTATGTATCATGTAATTACAAATGTTCGATCATGGCTTACCGTGTTATCTGGTTGCAGCATATCATGTAGTCTTTATGTCAATATTCTTTTTCATGGTTTGTTACAAAATTAAAGCTATTACAACATAACAAGTATGTTCCTGATTCTGACTTGCAAAAAACAGTATTAATTGTAAAAGCAGCCAATATTTGGTCAAGAATAGTATTACAAAACTTAGTATTACAATCTTTGACTATATAATGATCTATATATATCATAGTATATATTGATAGAACCGTACAGACCTGTGAATCCTGGGACCATGACAGCACTAAAGTACATCAGTTTTGTAATACTAAACTATTCTTGACCAAATAATTACACAACTGAGCATATATATATATATAAATTTATTACACAACTGAGCAATTTTTATTTAAAACTTTGACTATATAATTATATATATATATACCATAATTACACAACCGAGCATATATATATATATGTGTGTGTGTACTATAATTACACAACTGAGCAAGTTTTATTTAAAACTTCGACTATAATATTATATATACATACTATAATTACACAACTGAGCAAGTTTTATTTAAAACTTTGACCATATAATTATAGTAAAGACATGCAGGTGTACAATGGCCATTAGATACAGTAGAGTTTAGAATACCAAGAATGAACAACTTTACTACGGATAACTAGTCTAAAAGGGTATAGACCCGACACCCGCAGTGTGTATTGGGTTTCGGTTCCAGCCCATAGCAGCACTAGTGTAACATATAAAAAAGCTGACCGTGCCACACACAAGTACTTGAATGTCGTTCAGCAATCAAGCATGCTAAAATAGTACCATGCCTTTGGAACTATCTATCAGCCAGCCTCTGGGACATCAATACCCGAGCACCCCCTTCCCTTTATTCTGTCCAGATTTTTTCATTCTGTCAAAATTAGACAACTTTCTCTTGTCTGAGATAGCAAGATAGCAGCTGTTGACATGCTAGCAAATCCATGTGAGACAATCACCTTAAGCTGCAGCATGTAATAAAGATGATTGATCTCTTTGAAAAGTAGAATATTGCCTAGAGAAGCCACCACGGTAACGTCACCCATCTCAACACTGATGAGAATCGTGGCAATTTGAATGTTCTCAACTACTATGGTACCGTGTGCTGCCTTTATTTTTAACTGTTGTAATAGTTGCCATTGTGTTGTCTTGCTTTGCAAAGTTAAATGTGTGTTTATAAAAAGGAACATGTTATAAGGATTACATGATAACCTCTTGTGAGTTCCACATTTTATGTGAATTTAAGCAAAAACAGCTTCTTGTGGTAAACAAATTTGCCACTCTAATAACACTTTGGTATACAACTCCCCTTAAACAACTGTGTCGTATTATAATTTTTTATTTAGAAAATAGATTGGCCTTTCTGAAATTGTTATATAATATGCACATAAACACTGCCATGTTTTATTGATGTTGTGCATTCGATGAGTTCTACAAACGTAAAACAAAAGGCAGAAATAACAATAGAAGAATTTTATTGGTTAATACATACAAATTTCATCAACAACGCAACAAATACATGAGTACTGTAATGTAATAGCAATGTTAAAGATGCCATGTTACAAAAGCATTGAAAAAACATCAATGACAATTGGAGAGAAATGTTGCTATAGTTTCTTCTTCAACACCAACAATGATAAGAAATATAGCAACTGATGATGTAAGGTTATGTAGCACCTTTTTGGGATCTATGCTGTCAACTAAATTATCTCCACCTGTATTCGTGTTGCATTGTGTGTTGGTACTTTAACTGCATGCATTAACTTAGTAATTTGGAACTTATATATTCAATGTTTAGCTTCAAAGTCTGGGCTGGATGTGAAGTGTGCTTGATACAATGTGGAGTATAACTGTAAGTGCACGTGTTCATGCACATCTTGCCTGCGTGTGCATGCGTGCATGTGTTATATACATTCCTACTTCACTCATTGACAGTTCTATGTAACATGCTTACTCATGTATATTTTTGGCATATGGAATATACGTATAAAATATTATACTGTAGAAAAACATCATTTAACATGAATACATGACATCACAGTCTGAATTTCAAATTGTTTTCAAAGGCACATACAGTTGGGCACACATTAGAGGTATCACAGTTTTCGCTTTTATTTGTTTTGTCAATATGAATGTCTAACCTTACCATCACTTGACACTCTTAGTGTTGAAACAAATCTTCATTTCTTCCATGTTAGTAATAATTAAAAAAAATGCTAAAACACCTACTCAAATTAACTTGTGTCAAATCCACACATTTGGTTAGTTAAAATCTAAATGGGCAGAAAGCAATTTTTCCAATGGAAAATGGAAATGTCTTGTTTGGAATGGTACATTTACTCGAACATCGAGAGTATTGCTGTTAGTGAGCCTAATTCTCCGAAAATGCCAGCACCAACTGTACATCTGCTGTTTATTCAATAATGCCCGAGTTGTCAATGACTAAATGCCACTCCAGGTATGACTTGTGGGGTGTTTCAACTGCTGTCCTGACCAGATGGATCTGGTCCTGGTGGTTTCTTCTTCTTCAACATGCCCTGTCTGAACCCATAGTAAATGTGTAAGTGTGGCATGTGCCAGAATGCATTACTGGTATATACAAACATACCTAATGACAAATGTGAAATTTGAAAGGGTGGCTCCTAGGCATGTCATCAACCAAATTTGGTCTTAGTAAGAATCTCCTGTCCCGTACATGCAAACTCTGTAGAATGTTTTTAAACGCAGTTTTTAAAACATGTCAGGAAAGATGTATGTAACGGTGAACATGAATGGTGATGTTTTAGAAATTGTAAATTTATGGGTTTAATTAATTTACTTATAATATTTATTTATAATTTCTTAGTATTTGTAAAACAAATTAAGAATATAACTGAAAATGTTCCACTTGATTATACTATTATAATGTTGGGGCAGTTTCCTCATCACTTACAGCATCGCATTGGCTTGCTGCAACTCATCCATCTTATGGTCCACCTTCGATATCCACTCTGCGTACTTCTCTCCCCACTGTTCATTCAGCTGCAACACAACAATGTTTACTTTGTCTTGAAAGCATCTCTGTGTGTGCACGCCTGCATGCTTGCATGTGTGTGTGCATGCATACTATGGGTATGAAGTGCATGCAAAATTTCTCCCACCAAAGTAAAGCCAAAGCACTTTTGATCTACATAGCATTCAATACGCATGCATCATTAGTCCCAGCATATATAAACTACAGACATTTACATAATACTCAAAACAATATAAGAAACATTTGAAATACCTTTGAAACATAATTGCATTTGAACCATTTGTAATGTATTCGCTCCTGCTTGAACTAGCATGAATTATTTGCATGTAAATATGTGTTACTTGCTGTCTGAATCAATCAGATGTCGCTTTAAGTTATGATATTGCTGATTGGCTGAAAATTTATATTTTTCCTGTATTATGCTACTTTGTAAAATGAATGCTGCTCTTTCAGATGGTTGTGTTTTAAGCCAATCAGGAAGTTCCTTCCATCTAAGTAGAGATGCAGGGGACACATTATTAGGACAGCAGAGCTGCAGGGGACACATAGGACAGTAGAGCTGCAGGGGACACATTATTCGGACAGTAGAGCTGCAGGGGATACATTATTAAGACACCAGAGATGCAGTGGACATATTATTAGGACAGTAGAGTTGCAGGGGACACATTATTAGGACAGTAGAGCTGCAGGGACACAGTATTAGGAGAGTATAGCTGCAGGGGACACACTATTAGGACACCAGAGCTGCAGGGGACACATTATTAGGACAGTAGAGCTGCATGGGACACATTATTAGAACAGTAGAGCTGCAGGGGACACATTATTAGGACAGTAGAGCTGCAGGGGACACATTATTGGAACAGTAGAGCTGCAGGAGACACATTATTAGGACAGTAGAGCTGCAGGGGACACATTATTAGGACAGTAGAGCTGCAGGGGACACATATATTAGTGTATTTGTCTCCATTACTGCACCACATATCACTGCAGACTCTCTTGCCCGCATTCTGTCTTCTCCTTCCCCCTCCCCATCTTCATCCCTCTTTCCCTCTCCCTCCTTCCGTCCCCCACATACTTTCTTATTCATCTCTTCCTCTCTCTCACACCACAGTGCCTCCTTCTCACTCAGTTCCATCATCAACTGATGCACCTGATCTTGTAAGCCTGTATTCTCAATCACCAGAGCTGTGTTATCTCCTCGAACTTCATCCAGGGTCAGCATCAGCTGAGACATCTGGTAGCTATCATCTGATACACCTGGCTGTGAACACGTTAGATATGTTTAAACTTACAAAACTCACTGTAATGTGTGTCCACCAGGCATGGGGCAATTAACTTGAAAAGTTAATTAATTACAATTAACTCAGAACTTCTCCAATTAACTTAAATTAACCTCACACATTTCTTGGGTAAGTTTACTTAATTAAATTAAAGTAACCTGCCAAATTCTTCAATTAAATTAAATATTAATTTTAATTCAATTAACAATTAAATCATGTGTTGGTAGAAATTTTTACACATTTAAAACAGTTCTAAAATCACAAATCACAAGACTGTGTGTTGTAACTTTGTTGGGAAGAGTTTGCTCATACAATATTTACATGCCAAGACATTCCTTCATAGGGCATTTGATCACATTTTAAAAGTTCTAGATACTAAAACATATTTATTTTTTCTGAATGGATTGAAGAGTTGTGGCTGAAGATTTGCAGGTTTGGGGTGCCCTCCAATATTCACCATCAAATTAACAAGACCGGGCAACAACGTACATAATTTAGATGCACGAAGTTGTTATTCCTGCAGTGGTTTATAATAAATCATTAGGTTCCCCTTTAGACACTGGCAATTAAATGGGTATACACTATTTTTTATGCATCACTAGAACTGGCATGCTTCTGATTTAAGTTGGCGTTGTAAAAAGATCCCAAAGTGAAGCTATATTACCTTTCCTACATCTTTCCATTGATGTTTATATGTGCACATGAAAGAATTATAGATGCATAGGTCTAATGACCCCATAGATCCACTTGGCTGCAAGTTGCCAGTTCCAAATGTTTAATTTGTAAACAGAGATTTGCAGAAGCCACAATTACCAGGTAGCCATCAATGTATCACCCTACCAGAGGACATTATATTGTTTAGGCCTTTCTTCCAATTCACAAGTGCCTGAATGACCAGCCCACCCCAGTTGGTACAGCGTATTAATTTTGTAGGATGTAAAACTGGATCATGGGCAGGAAAGATGTATTAAAGGTCTGGGAGGAGTATTTCAAGGAGCTGCTGAATCAAAGGGAAAACAGCGAACTAGAACTACCGAGTGCAGTAGAAGGAGAAGTGAAGTTGGATGAGACTGGGGATACAGAGGTAGAGAGAGCAATGAAGAAGATGAAGAGAGGACGAGCGGCAGGTATTGATGAAGTGCAAGTGGAGATGCTGGTAATGGCTGAATGTGTTTGAGTTAGGTGGACAAGGCAATTGTTAAATACCTGCATTAGAGAAGGGAAGATCCCAGAGGAGTTATGGATGGGGTTGCTAGTCCCTGTATGGAAAAGGAAGAGATGTTCATAACCCTGGAAAATACTGAGGTATCACGTTGCCGAGTCATGTTCAGAAGGTGTCAGAGAGGATTCTGGATGGCAGGATAAGGAGGATAGTGGAGTGTGAAATGGGAGAAGAACAACACGGTTTCAGAATAGGAAGAGGTATGACGGATGGGATGGTCACCCTGAGATAACTGGTGGAAAAGAGACTGGACGGACAGGAGAATATGGCTCTGGGATTCGTAGACCTTGAAAAGGCATACAAAACAATTATGAGAGATATGGCCGTGGCCACGTTGAGGTGGATTGGTGTCCCAGTGGTGGAGGTGAGGATGGTCGGAGGCACATAAGAAGAGACAAATGGTAGAGTACCCCGGTAGTATGGAGACTGGGAATATCAGAGGAATTCAGGTTGGATGTTGGCCTGAGACAGGGTAGTGCCCTAAGCCCACTGTTGTTCATTGCAGTAGTGGAGGTGATCAGCAGGAAAGCGAGTATGAGGGACATTCTTCAAAAGTTGATCTATGCAGATGACTTGGTAGTAGTTGTGGACAGTGAGGCAGACCTTCAAGAACAGTTGGTAGAGTCACTACTACTAGGGTGGAAGGAAATCTTTGGTAGACTTGGACTGCGAGCAACTCTAGAGAAGACGGAGGTGCTTTGGGTCGGGCAGCAGAAAAAAGATCTAGATATAAGACTGGACGGGAAGAAACTGAACCTACAAGACAGCTTTGTATATCTGGGTGGAGTGGTTTGCGGGGATGGTGGCATGGAGACAGAAATTCGCAGAAGAATACTGCCGGAGCAAGTGCATGGAGTAAAGTGGAAGGGGTGATGGGAGACACACATATCTCGGAAACTAACAGGAAAGATGCTTAGCTCATACATAACATCAGCCTACCTACACAGCCTAGAGACCATGGTTATGACAGAAAAACAACAAGAGAAGTTTGTGAGAATAACTGGGTGAGACGAATTCCGGGACTGAAAAGAATAGACAAGCAAAGAATGGATGAGCTGAGAGAGGAAGTTGGTGTGAGAGAGTCTTAAGGGGAAGCTGGTAAGGAGCTGGCCAACGTGGGCTGGACATGTTGAAAGAATGGAAGGGGTATGGTTGATGAAGATGGTGGATTTTCTTACAGTGGAGGGTAGAAGGAGAAGAGGAAGACCGAGACTGAGATGGTGAGGGATGGGGGAGTGGAGACAGTTGGTGTAGATAGCAGTGAAACGGGAGTAGTCATGAAGAAGAAGGGGAAACAAAAATCTACTTGATCTCTCTCAGGCTAGTGGCTGGAATAGTGACTGCAGACCTGGAAACGCCTGGATAACATGACTATGAACTATCCAGTTATATCAACTGTTAAATGAGCATTTAAAATTGAGAGTTAATTGGGAATTTGTCAATTAAATTATCCCCTTTTGGTAAAGTTAATTTATTAAATTTAATTAAACTAGCCTTTCTGGAAAGGTTAATTAATAATTAAATTAACTTAACTGAACTATGCAGTTATATCAACTGTTAAATGAACACTTAATTACGAGTTAATTGGGAATTTATCAATTAAATTAAATGACCCCCTACTGGTAAAGTTAATTAATTTAATTTAATTAACTTAATTGAGTTAATTCAATTAATAAATTAACAATTGAAATTAACCCATGCCTGCTGTCCACACCAAAACTATGAAAGATATCGATGATCATAATAACATGTCTAAAACGAATCCGAAGTCTGAAAAATGTGCCAAAACCCTGTCACTGGAAAATGATCAATATTTCAAAAATAACCTGATACAACTGTTTATATTTGTATTTATTGTTATTATCCTTCCAGTTTGCAATAACTTAAATGCATATGATATGTAATACATGCAAGTTGATCATATTGTTCATCCATTGATGCACACTGAATCACACAAAAATCAGAGCAAATGGTTATGGATCCACTCATGCATAACAACAGACAAATACATTTTTTTTTATGTTTTCATAAAATAATAGTAATAATTTGACAACCTTTTCCAACTGATGTTTTAGATCCTCAATTTCTGCTTGAAATTTCTTACGAAGTGCATTAAGTTCATCTTGTTTCTGTCTTTCAGTTTCCTCTAGCTGCTTCTGTAGATGTGCTAGTCTGGGGTCAGGTTTGTCAGAATCTCTGCATTTAAAGAGCAACAGTATCTGTAAGTAACCGCAAACATGGTTATAGTAATTTTACCAATGTTTCACGTGGCTAAATGATGCACAGTTATGGAATAGATTTTGTATTTTCATTAAACAGATTCATGATTCTTCAAATCACCAAGACTCCAAGAGTGTGTTAATTATTGGTTTTATGGGTACAATTGGTTAAAATCATTATATTTAGTATTACATCTACTTAAGGTGGCTGGGGCTTCCATTGCCAGGCCACCTGTAATCATATTTGCTACAGTAACTGGACAGACCATAGCACAGGGGGTATGTTCATCATATATCCTTTTTATTCTGTGGCAGCTTATACCAGGTACACAACCATTGCAACGTGATTACCTTCTCATGCCCAGTTTTGGAGCATTCACTTCCAAGACTTCCCTCTCTCTCTTCAGTATAGTAGTATTCTTCGCTTTTCTTAAATCGTCCAATCTTTTTTTGCAGCTGCTGACCTCTTCTTCCAACTGGCAAAGAAAATATATACATATAGTGTAATACAACAGGAATATCCATAATATTGATGTAGCATAGTTGCTTCATAAGTACATAAATGTGATGCTTGATTTGGGACTGTTTTCAACTCATCAATTGATGCTCTTCGTTTACAATTTAAATCTACTTGCACTATTGTTGTTTTAAACTTGCATACACATAGTTTGTACATAAATATGCTGAAAGATCTCATTGAGGGAGCCCAGAACAGAGTGGCAAGGGTAGTTTATGAGTCATCCAGACATGCACCCCATGATCATTGTCTTGGTCAAGGGTTGAGTGGGTGACATACTTTGTATGCAAACACTAACAAATAAACAATACATACCTCAAAATATTTATTTGTACTTCAAATATTACTACTTATAAAATGGTGTCTTTTGATGATTACATCACTTAATATTTCATTAGTTAGCTTACCACTCAATGTGGATTTGAACATGGGCAGAAATCTTGGGTTGCGGACGGGATGGACACATTTTTCATTCTTCGTTTTAAAAAAAATGTGTATCACATTAATGTAAATATGAGTGAAATACAAACCTCTTTGACTCTCTGCCTCAACAATGCATCTTCTGTGGTAGATTTCTGTCTTGAACTTGAAGCCATTATGAGTTTTGCTTGCTTAACACAGCAGTATGTTTCTCACTGCAACGAGAGAATAGTTACATTTAATTGACATAAACATCCATGATATCATCCTTTTACATACATGAAGTCATTTCAAACTAATCTGTAAATTTTCTCTTCATCAAAACATGCCAACTAAAATGCCAAAAAATGGTAATTGGCATAAAAAGTATTTTTTTAGAGTAATAGCTTTGAAAATAGTTGAGAGCAAACTAGAAATGCCATATTATATACCTATGAGTAAATGTTGGGTGACATAAGTAATTATCTGGGTGAAAAATATGTTATTCTCTAGCTGTATTGGTCAAAACATTGGTGCATGGATAAATTTAAGGTTTTCTGTTTTCTAAAATAATTCTGCAAATTTTAACTGTATACTTTATTAATAAAACGGGGACCATTTATTGACACATGCAAACAAGTTTTCTCTAACCAATATCTAAACAATACATACACTGAACTGCATATTATAAAATGAATGTGTATACAGCAAGCAGTTTTCCATTAAAAAATTATATTTATCACAATATAAAGTGTCATGCTATGTGGATAAATGTGGTTACATTAAAACTGCTTCAAAACTGGAGCTCCATAGATTTATACAGGCCACCTTAGTTTTCTTTTTTAAAAAGTAAACTAAGTCTATGCTGTAAAAAAATTACTGTTCATGCAACAACAACAACTATAATTATATACATTTTTATCTCTATAAAATAAGATGAATAACTATGAATAAAAATAACTCATTAATTGTGTCCAGTTGAGGTACACCTACCTGGTATGTTATAAAAACTGAGATTATTCTGAGCTAGAGTCCAAGAGTGTAAACAGATATAATTAGCAATATAATAATTAACATGACCCCACTGCGTCTGTGAACCTTTATTTCAGACATTTCCTTTACTACTTTTTATAGTAGTAAATGAAACCCTTACCCAAATCATTCATATTTTAACAAATAAACTATATTTATTTTTAATTTAAATGGTTCTGATTTTAAAGTTATAGTCCATGGGCCAAGACCAGAAATTTCACATATTGGTACCATCTGGGAGGGGGCAAGATCTAGTTATGATTTTTTAAATAATAGCCTAGATCAATCACGTCTCTCGGCTCTCTCAAGTACATGGTCCTGTACTTTGCTGTTATGTAGTACTTGCTCACAGCTCCTGGATTCAAACTGAACCCTTTTATTCCACCCGGTATTTAGGCGTTTTTGTTAACTATTTCCTCAATCGTCTGGTCAACAGGGATTCACCCAAAAGGGTTTCTGGAGCCAAGCTGAACTGAAAAGCCACCTTGCATAAATTCAGTATGGACATCTGGGTGTTCGATAGGCAGTTGGGTCATCTGAGCATAGTAGTACGGGAGGTAGCATGCATAGTTATGCCTGTCATATGCGAAGCACCAGCGGATCATTGCATGAATAGTTGCCAGGTGTAGCATCCAGTGTCCCTCTCTTGATGCTCAAAGCAGGCCTGGCAAAATCTCGACCATGTCCAGATAGGACAGCCAGAAGGTTGAGATGCTCCCATTTCCAACTCGCAAGAATTCAAGTAGAGTTCAAACAGGCACATGATGCGGGCACTTGACATGTTTTGGAGGACCTGCTTCAATGATGCTTGTGACACATCTTTGCAGAGGTTACTGATGATCTTCACCATTTCATCCATGTGGACCATGTCAACAGTGTGATTGGCTTGCAACCATAGAGTAAACCTTTCCATGCCAGCCTGATGAGAGCTTCATATACTAGCTTGTGGAGTCTGACTGCCTGGTTGTACTTGTGACCATCCATCACTCCAGAAATAGAGCCATCTGCAATCACACCTAACTCAATGCACAGATCCCACATTCCAGCATCCGGGAATCACTTCCCAACAATTGCAAGCAGTTTGCCCATGGTGTGGAATACTCCAAGCCAGATGATGATGGTTGTCTTAAACTTGTCAGGATGTTTCCATGTGACCTCAGCAGCCTTTGCGTATAGTGCCTGGTCAAAGACACCCACGATCTTGGTCAACTCTAAAGACCGCACACTGTTCAGTGGCTGGTTGAGCGCCTCATTGTCAGTAGCCATTTGCGTCGTGGGTTTTTTCCACAATTTTTTTGGGGGGTTTTCAAATTCAAAAAGTTGTTACCATATCTTATTCCATACATCCATTACACCCAAAACACATTTCAAATTTGAAATCCGATGGTAAACGAGAAAGGAATAAGCTTTTCTGTAGACCCCCAAAAGGGGAGGATTTCGTCCCCCCAAAGTTGCCTGACAAAAAAGTTCAGATATAAATTCCTGTTTATTTTTCATGGCCGACATGATGCCACAAACCACATCTCTCTAAAGTTAATAATGAATGAAAAGGTGTTTTACCTAGCACATATTGGCGTTTTATGTAAAAACACATTGTGCGCAACCAAAGGGAACTACTCATTTGGAAAGGTTATCACATATTTTTTACTTATAGTGGTGGAACAAATAATTTCATGTATGTATGCATTCTTATATGTATATCACTAAAGTTACGTGACAATAACCATGTAAAAGTGTGAAATTATTACCTTTTTGTCAGAACGCACGTGTTTCTGACATCTCACAGAAAACCGGATGTTTTGTGAACGCAAACACAAAACGAGAATATTGTAGGTCAATATAAGGCCACGCTAAGAATTGCCATCTGCTGGCCATAGAGTTACATCATTAATCATCCTCCTATAAACTACTAATTTACTAACGGGTGTTTTATTTATGTCTGTGCTGCTGGCCCACTCTAGCCACATTCTATACGAAATTGCGTTACACCATGTGACCCAAAGGCAACATCACGTGCAAAGTATGGCGGCTGTTTATGAAATTTTTTCTATGCGACCGATAAATGTACTCATAAATAATTATTTGGAGCACATTTCTTCTGTTTCTTGATGCCCAAGTGTCAGTTGTATGTCACGGAATACACATGTGAAACAGTTAGTGCGTATCGGTTTGAAAACTTCAGTTATTAGTTCTGTAGCCATTTGGCTATGGAAAGCCAAAATATGCACGTACGATTTTGACAGGCGAGACTTCCGCCCCAAGCTCAATAGTGGAGCGGATGATTTTGCCTACCGACATCTGGTCTGGCCCATGGACTATTAAATTTGAAACTAAATGGTCCCGATTTTAAATTTAGTGAGATTGACATTTTGAGATAATTGACAAATTCAGTACTAAGAAAACACAACTAAACATAGCGTTGGTCAGCATTCAACACAGCACAAGACTGTTGTCTTGAGTTTTGACATGAGACGTTCACTCATTGAGTTGTCTGTAGTTCAGATCAGTGTTGTGTTGAGCTGGGTAATGGTCCTAATGGCGACAGATCCAAAATTGCGACTAACCAAAACGGCGACATCCTTGGTCAAAACGGCGACACCCAATGGTCAAAACGGCGTCACACTTTGGTCAAAACGGCAACACACTTTGGTCAAAACGGTGACAAATATTGGTCAAAATAGACAGATATTGCCACCGTATGTATGGCAGGGTAATGGTCAGAACTGCGACAAACCAAAACGGCTACACAAATAAATAATCATCATGTATAAGCATCATGTACTCATGCAAAAATAAATAAATAATAATGGTGCATAACCACTGATGTGATGTACACTTGGTTAAATTAAATGGAACCCAAATTAAATTATGTTATAAGTGACACAAATAAATAATAATCGTGTATAGATATGGCATGTGTCTCCATTTCGATTGTCGTCATTTTGTCGCTCTTTAGTCAAAAATATAATTAAAAACACAAATAATGTACATTATGATTCCTGCATATTGAATATTTATTATCATCATCACACACAAAAAACAAGCACTAGAATGAAGTTTACAAAACTTCAGCGCATTACGTTTTGCGCTAACATGCTGATGTCCAATGCATTGCCTCATACAATGGGCAGGTGTGAATAACAAACATTGCTGCACATTCACAACTGCGACCCGGGCTTACATTTTATGAAAAACGATATGAAAGAACCTATACGCAGATGGCTTCGTTTAATTGCGTTCAAAAACAATACTGATATAGTTAGGGCATGATATCATGATGACATATAGTTAGGGTATGATCTCATGATGACATTTTTATTTCCAATACAATTGAATAGTAATACCCACAACATATAATATTATAATATTTATGCAATTCATTAACCGTTGTGTATAATTATCATCTTCATTTATCTGGTTTGTTGCCGTTCTGTTGTCGCCGTTTAGGTTTGTTGCCGTTTCTGTTGTCGTTTTGACAATATTTGTCGCCGTTTTGGATCTGTCGCTGTTTCGACTTGTCGCCTTTCCGACCCGTATCCGTTGGCGTTGAGCTGACGTTGACAACTGCAACGGTTACTGCTTTTTTATCGTCGATGCCGGTTACCAACAGCAAACATCAACTCAACACACCTTTGCAGTTACACTATCTACATATGAAATCAATAGTTGCAGTAAGATGACAATATACCGTTGCATGCCATACTTTTTCATATGAAAATTTTGAAAAGTTGTGCGATGTTTACATTCGATGCCGCCATATTGTTTTTCTACCCCGCAAACACACATCTCGCTCGGCTATGACGGTATATGTTAATATTTTCTGACGTGACAACTCATTACATTTTATAGCAAGCAATTTTCTTGTAGTTATCATATGAATAATAAAACAAATTTTTCAGTACATTTACTGAAACAAATTTACGTTACTTTTTCTCGGTGCGCCCTATTTATCATAATGACGTCAGCCATATTGGGTAATTCCTGTGGTAGGTAATGCTTGTTTGGGGTTAAATCTGTTTTCATCCGATGCTTTCAAAGAAACTGTAATACCTTGCAACGATATACAATGTTAGAACGATGCTACTAATACAGATGAATTTAACTTTGATATCTAATTTGGAACATTTACGCAGTATTTTTTAATTCTAGTCGGTTTTTTGGTCGATGCGTTCCTCAGATTGCCAATACTAGAAGTGGAATCTCCATTGTCAGGAAAATGTCTTTTATCTGACCAACTAAAGCTACGAACGTTCTTCATTTACGCGAGTATTGTTGTGCAAAGTTATTTATTTAGGTTAACAGCTCGAATTAGCACCAGTGTGTGTTCGTCTTGTCGAATCGTTTCAATTTACGAAGATTTCGTGGGTCGACCGACTCCGTGACTACGGCTACGCCTGCTTTGCTTAGCCTTGGTTAAACGGTCAAACGAATGAAAACAATAGACAAAGTCCAGTTTGACGATTGTACAAGCATGACAAGTTTTATTTTAATCGTATTTTAAAAGGTGCAGTTTGAGTTTCTGTCGGATTTTAGTAACATAAATGTAGATAACTTGATTCATGCAGTAATTTCTTATTATTTTTAACAGTATGCTGGTCGACAATCTTTTGTGCCATTTTGAACATAACTGGGTGCATCATGTTGCAATTAGTCACCCCATGGACATGGAAGTACTACACATTTTGGGAAACTGCATATCTACCAAGATTAAACATTCAGATTAGTAATTTTAGATTAAACCAGAATTATAGAGAAAAATTTCCAACTTGTTATGTCTGTATGCCTGGTGTTAGACAAATTGGCAAGTAGTAAAAATTGTTATGGCATACATGTGATCAGTCTGGTGGATTCTGCTGAATTGTTTATCAATTAGAAACTGCTTAACCCCCTTTTTTAGCTTTGATCTCCCTGAGGATTTTAGTGCAATAGAAGTGTTTTGTATTGTATTACAATATATATACACACACATACAGAAGGGAAACATATGCACATACTGTTAATTGATTACCTTGTTGTTTGCAGAAATGATATATGAGTGACTGACAAGCGATGGACATTAAAAGAGACAATTTATTTTGAGGGAATTTTATAAGACGTTCCTACTGGAAGGCAGCATTAAGATCCTCCCTGTTTAAACGAACTGTTCGACAGTAAGAGGACTATTGTAAATACATTTAAAGGCGGTGATATAGACACCAGACAGTTGGTGACACTTGTAGTGCCGTTATACAGACGCAGAAGAAAGACCGTTGGTGACATTTGTAGTGCACCAAAATATGGCGAGTGTTAAAGTTGAACAGAACTCGACTAACCACGTCACAAATCAGATGCGGCCTGACTCAAAGAAACCAGTGATGAAGTAAGTTAATGTTATGAATGTGTTTATGACATGTAGTTGTGCACAATAACATTTTTATAATAAATTAACAATGCCTAGGAGAAATATGTTTTCCAGTGGTTTTTTCCTTTCTATTAATTTTGTTAACACTATGAAAGAATTAGTTCGGTTTGTATAATAAACTTAAATGTAACGCTCAGGAAAAATAAATTTTACAGTTTTTGTTTCTGATGATTTCTATTAGTATTTATAAAATAATTAGTTGAGTTTGTCTAATTTGTAAACGTGTGGACTATATTTGATGTATTATAGAGATGTCGTGTTTCAGTGATGACACGGGCTGGAAGGCGCAACTTCAGCGTCCTCCAAAAGACATGCGAATGCAGACAACTGTATGTTTATCGACACATATTCCCTGTTCAATCATGCTAATATTACATAATTAAAAACAAACAGATGTGTACAAAATTTATATGCGTAAGACTGGTGTTTAATTTCTTTTTAAAATGGAAAAGATGCAGAATTTATTATAATGCATTCATATTTGTTAATTTACAAAGTTGCACATTTTACAACTGATGCTGTGTCTGATGTGTCGCATACATTAGTTGGTGGTGAAAAGACGGCTATGATGATCTGTGTTACAGTTCTGCTTTTGGTATGATGCCAAATGATTTCACTTCCACAGCGCTCTGAGCAGTCAACTTGTAAAATAGCTCGTTAAATATTGTTAGCATTCATAAATTAGGGGCCATCCATAAAGTACGTCATGCTATTTTATTCAGACCCCAGCCCTCTTGTTGCTCTTCGTAATGCTGGCCTGTACATCCCCTGAAGCTATGTTCGTTTTGAGAAAGACACCTCCCCACACCTGTTATGCATACATCTATTTCTATTTTTTACCAAGTTTGGAGACTTTGTGCACCATGACAGACTTCACTGATGCATGGTAGAGTCTGCATTCCTTTTCCGTTTGAATTCAGTTGAAATATACCCCAAAACTGGCATAGCAATCAATGCCACCGCCCACCGGTCTGATATCGACAGCTGGGCGAACAAGAAAAAACTGAATAAAGAGCATTATGATCACCAAGACATCCCCCACCCCTTGAGTGTGACATACTTTATGGATGGCCCCTTACTTGACACTAGCAGCATCAATCATTCAGCTGTTTTTAGTATTACGATTGGTGATATGTTAAGTTCAGTCCGAGTGTATGTTTGTGCTAACGCCACAATACTACAAATTCCTTGTACTTGGTACTTGGTAATAAAACGTATCTTAAGTTACAAAACAGCATGTACTTTTAGTAGATATCATTATAGCAATGTTACTTTTGCGTGGTCAATGTAGGATGTCACTGACACTAAAGGCAACGAGTTTGAAGATTACTGTTTACGCCGGGAGCTACTGATGGGAATCTTTGAGAAGGGTTGGGAGAAGCCGTCGCCAATTCAGGAGGCCAGTATTCCCATTGCACAGACAGGACGTGATATCTTGGCACGTGCGAAGAATGGTACAGGGAAAACAGGCGCCTATTGCATCCCCATTCTTGACCGAATCGACACCAGTAAAAATGTTGTGCAAGGTACAACTAGCATCACTGATGTTGCATTTTGTTTGGAGATTCAGTTATGCTAGCGAATCATTTCTGCATGTCACCTCCACATGTACGGTTATTTGGGAATATTTATGGTAGCTTGTTTATGTGCGTATATGATCAGTTGTTTGAAGCCAGTTCAGCTGCTGATGTAAATTGAGATAAATCTGTTTCATGAATAATGAACTTATTTATGGTATAAGGAAATCAATTTGAGCAATCTTAAGTTTTTTTGTGCAAGTTTGTTGTTAGTCCTCAAGCTTTCATATGGTATTTGTTTTGACCTATTGGAAATTATTAATACTATAATTTACAAATTGATAGAAAACCAAATTGCCGTCGATGATGAATCACAATAAACCAGTTCTGCTGCTGATGGTACTGATGTTATTTTGTGATATCTGAGACTTGAAAGGCATCCCAAAACCCTTTGGCTTGATGGTACTATTTCTATGAATTTGTAAATTCAGTGCTGTATTACGCAGTAATATAAAACACCACAGTGCTATGATACATGCTATTTCAGGTTCCCTCCCCTAGCTTTTTGTTTGGGGGTACATCACATATTTAATCCTGTGCTTACACATCCACAGGCTTTCTCCATCTGTCGTGCTCTTTTTCCTTTCATGTCTGATTTTATGTAATTGATTTTAAAATATGTAGAAAACAAAATTGCCGTCAGTGATGAATCACAGTAAACCAGTTCTGCTGCTGATATCACTGATGTTATCTTGTGATATCTGAGAAGGCATCCAGAATCCTTTTTGGCTGCATATTAGTTGGAACTCTCTTGCTCGACAGTAGTGTCTGTACTAGTGTTTGTAATCTTTTCAGCAGCGTGAAATGTGTTTAAAAGGCAAAAAAAAGTTGTTTGTTATGATTGAATGTTAACATTTTTAACTGCCGATTTTTTTATAATCCTGTGTGAGTAATTCGCTCTCTAGGTTGCAAGCACAAGCAGAAAGTTAAGAAATTAATGTCTGGAATATTTACATGTTTTTCATACCTCAATCATGGTCAGTAATGTTCGCTTGCAGCTCTGATCATTGTGCCAACACGAGAGCTGGCCCTGCAGACAAGTCAGATCTGCATAGAAGTGAGCAAACACATTGGCTGTCGGGTGATGGTCACCACAGGCGGCACGAACCTGCGAGACGATATCATGAGACTCACAGAGCAAGGTAATGCAAACTGTACAGTACATACTGTGCCACTATAGGCACAGAATAATGGCACATCTGATGTGATTATGCTTGTAAAAGAGGTTTGGAAAGCTATGGGAAATGACCTTTCGTTAAAGTTTACAATATATCAGTGACACAGAATAGCCTACATGTATTTTTATGTTTCTCCAATTTTAATCCTAGTACAAAATCTGTGATTCTAAGTTGCTTGGACACTACATAGTATGTTGTGATCATGTGCAAGTATGATGAGATTATGAGCATTGGGCTATGAATTTATTATGATTCCAAATGCTTATACTGACTTGTACATAACATTTTCTTATAAGAAATTGTTGCTCTATCAACTATGATGAGTTACTATTTAGTTTTTAATTTCTGCACTGACAGAGGAGTAGTGCAACAAAAGCTAATGAAATGTCAATATTACAAATTTGAGCAATCTTGCCAACCCAGAATTTTTTTAGACAGACCAATAGTTGGAAATCTTCCTTGTATGGGTATCGAGAAAAATATGCGTAATACAAAAGGCTATAACGATTATTACTTGAATGTTACATTTTAAAAAATTTGCTACCAGCGTTTCGATGTTGCTTTGCCAGTGTTTAACCAGGGCATAATTTTTGAGGCGAGCGATCGCTCTCGCTCCCTATCGCTCGCGCATATCAATAATCTAGGGAGCAATTTTTCGCTCATGTCAATTTCTAAAATCGCTCGCTGCCTGCAAGTGTATTATATTCACTAGGAAAGTCTACTCTCTTTATATTGAAGTGTTCGGACTCCAATAGTCAAGAGTTCACGTATCATCCGTCACCGGGGATGGCGTTTGCAGCTGCACCAAGATTGCAAAAACACCATTGAAAGTTGATTAAACATTGAAAACGACAATTTCAATAATCGTTCCACTTTGTCTTTCAACCGCTCTGAACACATAAATTCACGACGCACATCTCCGGTACCACTTAACATCGATTCACTGTTTCATGTGATGACGAATTCATATTTTTGCACACAGAGTTTGAGTTGTGTGTTTGGCATTATGATGCCATGGAAGTATGCCATTTCACCCCAGTTTATATTGGTGTTCCCTACTACATGGCATATTTGTGAATCTCGATTGCAATTTTCAAACCGCCTAAGCAAAGGCACTCACCAGTGGCAGTGCCACATCGTGGTCACTGGCACTGCCACAGGGCAAGTACTAATTAAAGTTTCATGGCGACAATGACAGAATCCGAATGGAAATGGTGGTGCCACCACACGGTAAAAAACAACAACAAACAAATCGCTCGCCTAAATTAATTTGGCATATTTAGGTGAGCGATTTATCGCTCGCCTGTTGTTTTTAAAAGTGAAGCCCTGGTTTAACTGAAGGGCATCATTGTTTATACAGTTCACTTGATCATTGCAACTCCTGGCCGCATTCTGGATCTGATGAACAAGAACCTGGTACATGCAGATCACTGCAAAATGCTTGTTCTCGACGAGGTTAGTTCTACGTCAGGCACTTTCTGCATGGTTGTGTTCATTTACAATTGTGTCCAATTAAATCTATGATATGTGTACTGCATAGCTTTTCTGTTAGCTCTGGTGAATGAACCCGGTTTCACAAGCTAAACCATTAGTTATAGCATGATGATGGATAGATATGTTTGCATGTAAACATTAACCAGGTATTTAGAACATTCCTTTGCATATCATTCTGTATGTTGTAATGTTGCCTTACATAAATGTGATGAGAATATGAGCATTGGGCTATGACTTCTATGATTCCAACTGCTTATACTGACCTGTTACGGCATAGTTTACCTGCATAATTCATGCTGAAGTCTTCAGGCAGAAAGAACAAGGCGTGCTGTTGCAGCCCCAGTCTGTAAGAAATGACAAGCCTAATTAGAGATAGTGAGAGCCATTTATATTCTTTCAAAGGCTTTAAATTATTGTGTACAGCCGTCATATGCCATTTGAGTCTTGGCTTAGTCACGAGTTTGACTGTTGTAGGCCGACAAACTGCTGTCACAAGATTTCAAGGGGATGCTTGACGCGATAATTGCGCACTTGCCGCACGACCGGCAGATTCTGCTCTACTCGGCCACGTTCCCGCTTACTGTCGAACAGTTCATGGTCAGTGGTTACAGTCAGGCTTATCTTAATCATTGAATTGTACCACTTTCTAGTGCAGCGGAAGTGTCCTGTGTAGTTCATAAGAAAACATCATTCAATGGAAGAACTGCTTTGCAATTATTACAACATTGTACAAATAATGTTGTGTCTAATATGTATGCTACATATACTGTCTGGCAGTTTAAAGACAGCTATGATGATCTGTGATACAGTTCTGCTTTTGGTATGATGCCAAATGATTTCACTTCCACAGCGCTCTGAGCCGTCTACTTATAAAAATATCATTAGGTTGTTTTACTGTTAGTAAAATTGACACTAACATCATCAAGGTACATAACAACATCTACTTTTTGTCATTATTAGTCTTATTTACTACATTATTGCAAATAAAAGAATAGTGCTGGTATACCTAAGTAGTTATTCCAAAAAATAAATGTAGAAAATAGGCCATCAGTTTTGAACAGTAAGTACATTAACGAGAAACATTCGATGGATGCTGCTGTAATGATTTTATCTTGGTTCCATGTAATTTTTTCTGGCTAGTTAGAATTCTTGGATGGGTTTTTATCCAAGTAAATAGGCGTTGGGTGCATCAACTTTTCTGTGTCCGACTGTCAGTTTAACTTTACACTTAGTTGAGTGCATTGATTGGTCATTGAATCAACTGGACTGATTGGAGATTGCGATGATGATTTGTGTATCAGTTCTGCTTAATCAATGAAAACCGATGATATAACCTCCACAGCGCTCTGAGCAATTTCCATGCGTCTAATGTAACTCTTTAAAATGGGTGGACATTGATTTTCATTGAATTACTATTTTACAGGACATTGTAACACTGAATTTATTGGTTCTTGGTTGGTAGGAAGTAATAGTCAAGAATGATAGGGCAAAGGCCAATGGGTATAATGTATGCATGGACATGGAAAAGAACATTAAAAAAATTCTGAGAAGGATTTTGGCAGTCCTTATTTCATGTGTTGAGTACAATGTCCAACTTGCTACCATCTATTGTCAGGGATACTGGTAATAACCTATTTGTACAGTTGGCTTCTAGGTGCTATACTTTCACAATGATTCAGCCTTTAACTTTTTCTTTCTATATATTACGAATTTCAGCACCAAAAATTAGAATGTGGAACAATTTCTATGGCCACCATATTTTTACTATGTATAGTCCTTTATTAGGTAAACAACATATTATTACAATTTCAGGATTATGTTCTGCCACATTTATTTGGATATTTTTTGGAGAAATTTAGGAGAAAACGCCATTGGACAGTACAGTAACTTTCAGCTGCAATATAAATTAAATGACAGGCACGGCAGTGAAGTGGTTAGCAAATCCGCATTACAATGTAAAGTTTGCATGACAGAGTTCAGAGTTCAAGACCCAGACCGGGCATGGGTATGTTAATGTTTGGTGTAAAAACATGGCTCTCAACATTGGGGACTGTGTATCCCTTGTGACTCGTGTGATCACGTTAACGTCAGTCCCGTTTCATATAATTGGGGACGTAAAAGAACCATTGAGGACAACATTCACCCTGGCAGTGACCACCCTCAGTGTGGCATAAAAAAAGGTCAGCCATATCATTTTATATTACGTCATCATGGTTTGCTAACACATCCATCGCTACTGGACCGATTACCATCAAACTTTGCATGTTGACGGATTCACAGACACCTTTTCCTTCTTGCAAAAATCAAACTACGCATCATCCAGCATTGATACTACATTGCGCAGCTCATCCTCAGATGATTCGTCGCTAAACCTATCGAACAATCTGTCCAAAACATACAGCAGTAAATCGTCAGTTGAAGTGATGCCGTCCGCCATTGCGGCCGTAGCAGATTTTGATAATCCATCATTCTACTTACTTACTTAATCCTCTTGGCCCCTTCAGGAGCATAGGGCGTCAACCATGTTTCTCCACCTCACTCTCTTCTGGCTAGAGCTTTGGCCTCTTGCCAGGTGACGCCCACTTTATCAAGATCTTGTAGTGTGGAGCGTCTCCAGTTGATTTTTGGCCTTCCTTGTCTTCTCTTTCCTTGTGGGTTATAGTCCAGTGCTTGTTTGGTTGTATTTGTTGGATCTGGCCAATCCAGTTCCATTTTCTCCTCTTGACTGTAGTGCTTATTTCTTCCTGTTTGGTTTTCTTCCAGAGCTCTTTATTTGATATTTTGTTAGGCCACCATACCTTAAGGATGTACCGGAGGCGACTGTTGATGAAGACTTGGAGTTTGTTGTTGAGAGACTGTGTAGTTTTCCACGTTTCACAGCCATAGAGAAGAACTGGTTTAACGTTGGTGTTGAACATGCAGATCTTAGTGTTTATGGATAGTTGGGAAGAGAGCCGTACAGGGCGTAGGGTTCTGAAGGCATGGCGAGCTTTATTGATGCGTAGCTCCACATCTTTGTCAGCTCCACCATTTGTACTGATGTTGCTCCCGAGGTAGATGAAGTCTTGTACTTCCTCAACAGTACCACTTTCTAGTGAGATGGGTTCGGAGGATCTGCTGTTGACTTTCATCACCTTTGTCTTTCCCACATTGATCTTAAGACCCAGTTGGCTGCTTTTTTCTTGAAGCCTTTCTGTTTTTTGTTGCATGTGTTTATGGGTTTCTGAGAGTAGTGCTAGATCATCTGCAAAATCCAAGTCTTCTAGTTGTGAGAACAAGTTCCACTGGATCCCAGTACGATGGTGTTCTGTGGATCTTTTCATTGTCCAGTCTATGGCTATCAGAAAGAGCAGTGGAGATAGCAAGCAGCCCTGTCGTACTCCAGTTCCAATCTGGAAGCCTTCTGAAACTTGTCCATTAAAGATGACATGACCAGTGAAAGATGATAGATGATAGAAGCATGATCCCTCTCCAGTTCTTACATTCACTGAGGTTACCTTTCTTGGGGATTGTAACTAACATACCTGTCTTCCATTCAGTTGGTATTTCTTCTTTATCTCAGATCTCATTTAGCACGCTGTATGAAACGTCTGTGGTGTTCCCAATATCAGCTTTTAAGACATCAGATGGTATTTTGTAAGTTCCAGGTGCTTTGCCTAGCTTCAGCTTTTTGATGGCTCTCTTGATTTCCTCTTTGGATATCCTACCACAATTAATGTTAAGGTCTTCATTTGTTTCCTTAATGTCTGGGATTGAATCTGGTGGAGGCCTATTCAAGATATCTTGGAAATATTCTTTCCAGTGTTGTAATTGTAAAGATTCCTTAGTGAGAAGGTTTCCCTGTTTGTCCCTGATGGGGCGACTAGTGCTCTTGTTCTTCCCTGCTAGCTGTCTGGTGATCTTGTATAACTCTCTGGAGTTGTTTTGCCTAGCTGCGATCTCAGCCTCGTTTGCTAGTTTTTCGACATGTTTTCTTGTCCCTCTTTGTCTTCTTTTTAACTGTTTTGTTTCTTTCCTGGTATTCCTGCTGCAGTCTCCCTCCTTGCCTCAATAGCTTCCCCAGGTGTCGTCTGTAATCCAGTCCTTCCTCCTAGCTTCCCAGCAGCCTAGGACTTGTTCACAGGTGTCTAATCGCATTCTTGCATCTTGTCCACTTTTCATCAGTGTTTTTTTCCCTCTTCCAATGCTTGGAACCTGTTCGTAGTGTGATTCCCAGTTCCTGTCGTATTTTAGTATTTTTAAGTTTTCTTATCTCAAACCTTCTTTGTACCTTGTTATCCGTCTTCTTCTTTGCTGCTAGCTTCATCCTAAATTCACCCACAAGGAGGTGGTGGTCGGAGTTAATGTCAGCTCCTCTTTTCACTCTGACGTCTAGAAGCACTCTCCTCCATTTCTTGGTGATTGTTATGTGGTCAATTTGGTTTTCCGTCTGTAGATCTGGGGATATCCATGTGGTTTTGTGTGTAGGCTTGTGTGGAAAGAGAGTTCCTCCGATTATCAGTTCATTGAGAGTACAGAAATCTGCAAACAGGAGACCGTTCTCATTCATCTGTCCCAGACCTTCTTTCCCCATTGTGCCTTTCCAATTGTTATTATCCTTTCCAATCTTGGCATTCATATCCCCCATAACAACTTGGATATCCCTCTTCGGTAGTTTTTGGGTGACTGTTTGTAGATGTTGGTAGAAGGTCTTTTTCTCTTCAAATTCAGCAGAGTTGGTTGGTGCATAGCAATGTATAATGGTGATGTTCCGACCTTTTGATGTATACCTGGCTGTGATGATTCTCTCCGAGACTGGTTCCCATTCGATAAGACTTTTTGCTGCATCCTTTGAGAGGAGCAGCCCTACTCCATGTGTGTGCACATCTTCTTCTCTCTCATTCCCAGAGTACAAGTCCACAAGGAGGTCATTAAAAACTGTAAAAGCGATAGTGAGTGATTGTCGCTACTGAATAGCTAATTCAATCGCCATGACAACCATATATATATATATATATATATATATATATATATATATATATATATATAACGAGTGGCTCCACCTAGTGGATAATTATGAATAAAAGCAATTTAAACTGCACAGCTGGAATTCCGGCCTGTCGTGCTGAAATGGTTAATACTGTCACTTCCTCTGGTAGCACTGGCTGTGTTGTTGTTTTAGAGAAAGCATTTGAACAATCCATATGAGATCAACCTGATGGACGAGTTGACGTTGAAAGGCGTCTCACAGTATTATGCTTTTGTACAAGAAAAGCAGAAAGTCCACTGCCTCAATACGCTCTTCTCAAAAGTGAGTTCATTTAGTTAGCATAACTACCCATATTGTTATTAAAAGAAAGGTGTTATGTCCTAATGTGACCTGTGTACCTTGGGTATTACACATTATTATTACTACCTAGGAAAGTCCCTGTGTGTACATACAAGTGTGATGAGATTATGAGCATTGGGCTATGATCATTATGATTCCAGCAGCTTATACTGACTTGTATACTACACTGTAAACATTTGGTCAAATATGGTTGCGTTTGCAAGTTCAATTGGTACTGATTGAAACACTCTTTTGACGCTTCTGTACTGAAGTGTTCATACTAAAATTTTGTGCAAAATACTTTCAACATTGATATTTTGAGACACCCCATTGAAGAAAACCCACATTTAACCAATGTTACAAATGGAATGTCATGACAGAAAGAAATCATATTGAATGACGGCTAAATGTGGCAGGGGAATTTTGACCTAGTCCCTTTAGCTGTCGAAAATTCCACATTTCGGAAGGCAAATACATTTCTAATATACTTAGTGGATAAACACCCTGAGATTAACATTCTGTCCAGTATAAACTTATATTGTATAAACTGTATTTGGTGCCTATTTTATCATACTGTTTCGAATCTTGGGCAATTTCGTTTACTCCACGTTGCCTCGGTTCACTGAACTGTATAAATGAGGATCTGACTATAAACAGTGGTGGATGTGTGAGCGAATAGTATTCACACAGTAATTGCAGCGTGGCTGAATGCTTTCCAGAGAAATCAATAGGGCATTGGAATGAACAGGTCTGCCAGGGAGTAAAGTGTAAAACGTTTTGAGCGGTCCTGCGGACTGGATCCCCCACTGTGTAAGAATGCACCTTTGCCTGTTTCTGACAAAGCCCTTGTTCTCTGCTTCAGCTGCAAATCAACCAATCGATCATCTTCTGCAACTCGACACAGCGTGTGGAGCTGCTCGCCAAGAAGATCACTGAGCTCGGCTACTCCTGCTTCTACATCCACGCGAAGATGGTGCAGCAACACCGAAACCGTGTCTTCCATGACTTCCGACAGGGGCTCTGTCGCAACCTTGTCTGCTCCGGTAAGTCTTCCATCTGCTCCAGTTACTCATCCTGCTGCCTGCTCCAGGCAGTTTTACTGAATCTATTGTAATTTTGAGGATAAAAATAACAATTTAAAAAAAATATTTCCAAAAAAAATCTATATAACATATGCAAATGTCCATGCACAGAAAGTTAGAATAGTTCATTACCTAGATAGAAACATTTGAGTACTTTTAATTAGCATAAGGGTTTCAGTTTTCTATTCATTTAAACTTTTGTTATTTTTACAAATTGCTATCACTTACTCTGAATAATTTTTCTCGTGGGAGCTTACGTCCATAGGCGCTGGTGCCATGACAACAATTATGCAAATTAGCCGATTTTTCACATGTTCAACAACCGTCACCGAACTAATATAATCCAAAAATTTTATGAAGATATGAGTTTTCATCAAGATATGGCCCGTTGTTACTTTAGGACCAGTGGCTACCCTTAAATTGAACGAACAACTTAATTGCAGAACTATGGACCTTGAGTGTTAATAGATTGACGGTTTCTTGTAACAGAGTGATGTTTGCTTGTTAAGTCCCTATGTGTACATACAAGTATGATGAGATTATGAGCATTGGGCTATGATCTTTATGATTCCAGCTGCTTATACTGACTTGTTTGACTCCACTAGTTCATGCATCAATATTATGGTTCTGAAAGATAACTTTCATCATTAGTACGTTTTTCTCTACCAGTCTCATGGCTCGTAATTTTGTTACAATTATAAGTAATTGTAATTAATTATAGTAATTGAAATAGTCACCATTTTACCATATTAATCGATAATCCACGACAGGTTACACATTTATCTCTCGTCTGGGGTGGCATTATGACATTCCCTTGAAGTAATGAAAAATAATTGTTATTGCTATTATTTTCCTGAAAGTCGGAAACTTCACCTACGCAAATGTCTAAATATGCCTTTTTATGCCCTTGATATAATTTGTAATGTAGCAGCTAGCATTTCCAACTCACGTATCAATTGAAGAAAAAACATTCCAGCTCTCTAAAGTGTTAACCTAAAAAGTAATCGTTACAAACCCTAAATGCTTTAGGGAAAATCCGAAATGAAATAACAGTTGAACATTTGTAATTAAAAACGTCAACGTAATGGATTGATCATTGTAATGGACACTGTATTTTAGCAACAATGCACAGATCATATATCCCATCCAACAGTTCTGTGAGACCCTGTGTGATGAGACAGGGTTCTGCTGTTTCAGATCTGTTCACGAGGGGCATAGACATACAGGCGGTGAACGTAGTGATCAACTTCGATTTTCCGAAACACGCCGAAACCTACCTGCACAGGATTGGTCGATCCGGCCGGTACGGTCACATGGGTGTTGCTGTCAACTTGATCACGTATGACGACAGGTAGGCGGACACTTGCTACTGGGATATTTTGAGGTTGCTAAATCTCCCTGCACCCATACAAGTGTGATGAGATTATGAGCATTGGGCTATGATCATTATGATTCCAGCTGCTTATACTGACTTGTATGTATATCATCAAAAGAAGTGACTGATCATTAAATCGGGTAACTTGCAAAAGAATTAATATCCTTATGCTGTAGCATATTCAGAACCGGACTATTTTTCCATTTTCTTGCTGATTTTTTACTAGATCTAGTCAAATAATTTATTAGTGTGATGATTTCACCAAAACTAAATAAAAAAATTGCACAAACAAGCTAGGTTCGGATAGGTTAGATTTTTTTTAACGAGACGAGCAGAACATTTTTTATTGTGGTGGAACGTTTAAATTTACTTGCATCATTTATTGTGTGATGATTGTTGAAAGGCAGCACTATGGTTTATTTTGATAACAACACCATGCCACGTAACTACCTGAAGTCCTGGTGTTTGTGTAGGTTTGCCATGCACCGCATTGAGCAGGAGTTGGGCACAGAGATCAAGCCAATCCCAAAGGTCATCGACAAAGCCCTGTATGTGGCCGAGTATCAAACGATGCCAGATGACGATGAAGATGAAGTGCCACACAAGTCACAGAGTGGTGCCAACAACCAGTCCAAGTAGACGGGGTAAACAGCATTGTGGGTGGGGTGGGGTGGGGAGGGATTGATGGGGTGCTTAGTATAAGAATCACGGCACAAGACTTGAGTGTAAATGCCAGTGTGATGTTTCTTTATGCTCTGTTGGCTTAACCCTTCCACACCTTTGCTGGTTCGTGACGTAGTCTGTAATCCATGAAACACTGTCCGGTCTGGCAAGGGTTAATGCACTGTGTGCGTTGATGAGTGATACGTATGGCGTGTATCCATAGGCACAGTTTGATCTGACTGTGGACACATTCCGTTTATTAAGATGTTAAATGTTGGACGTTTGCAAGAGATGCCAACGTATGTGCTCTAGTCGCCACACTCCCTGAACTTCGTCCATTTGCTACATTGAATTTGGAAGCGAACCGAGTGCAGATGAAGTTATTGATTGTCCTTGTTCTGTTGGACACTCTTATTATGGGACTGCTGTGAACAGCAAAAGACAGCTTCGCATCTGGCAAAGAATTTGTCCTTTGCATTGCACAAGCTGCATTGTTGCAGACTGAAATGTGAGAACTGTGTCTAGTGACAGACTGGCCAAGTGTGTGCTACATGTTTCAAATATACGATACAGTGTCACAAAGTAGTGCAAGCAAGAAATGTGTAATTTAAATGGCAGCTATGAGAATGTGTGTGTTTGTGCGAAGTGAGACATTCGAGAATCAAATTTTTTTAGGCCTTCAGAAGCGTCGGCCACGTTGGAAATTCAAACCCGTTTTGAGAATGTCTCGTCTTGGAGTGAAAAATATAATGAATGTTTGAATGTGGTGTGAATGGTGCTGGGTATAACTATACATGTTTCTGTTTGTATGTGGGCATTCTATCTACCTGCCGTGGGGAACCCAGTTTTCTCTATCTTCAGATGTCCTATGAATCGGAGAATCTGTTTTCTTGTGGATGAACTAAATGCAGCGTTGTTCTGATGGATATGATGTGAATTGGTTTGACCGCGCCCCATCGCTATCTATAACTATCTCGGTTGATAGCTGCCATCGTTCTTGTGTATGATGGTAATTTACGCTCGATGCTTGTGCCACTATTGTTGACCATGTGTTGCAACTACAGATTCAGAATAGCGAGGTGACCATTTGTCAGGATATGTGATACCTTGCGATCGATGTGACTGATACGCACAACCTTGACATGGATGCCAGTTACGTACCAGCATAGTGTGTGTGTGGTCTTGTCCAGAAAGCGTCTGTTCATTGGTAGATTTCATGTGGTTTGAGTCCGCATGAAATAAGTACAAGACGATATGATGAATAGCAGTGCTTAAAGGAAAGGTGACATGTTCACAACACTCAAGCACCTGGAGCCGCATCAATGTCTTAGAGATTGGTCTACGTGAGCGATTTGTGTCCCAGTTGGTCAGACAACACTGCGCCCTAGATGCTGACTTGTGCCATTCCCGACTTGAGCTTTGGTGAAAGGTAACAGCGGGTCGGTCGCTGGTTGGTGACTGCTTCAAAATTGCTGACGACTGTTCATGAAAAATGGGCCCAGCCCCATTTCGGCGCTGTATTACACTCATAACCGCAAATTGGCACAACTGATTATTGCACTGTGATGTCACATGACACTGTGTTGGCCGCCCAGTTTGACAATTGCTTGTGCAAGCCAGCCTTAAGATATTTGATAATGATTGGCTGTTGCCAGTATGACACATTGTCTGGTTTCATGTTCTCTTATGAACGTTGCTATGTCAAGGTTGTGCGACTCGGCAAATGGTCTCGTTCAGGCAATCGAGGTCACCTTTATTCTGATCTGCTTGTCGCTGCACTGGTCAGTCAAGTGTTTGTAAATATATACGTAGTTTAAAAGTAATACATGTTCCGTGAAGTGGGAGTCTGTTTTCACCAGGTTTAACAGAGATTCCATTTCTGGTTGCTTCTACATGTTTGAAAAAGAAGCTCACCTACCTCCCCAAAGGAGACCGTACAGCCAGTGTCACTGGAGCTGCTTAGAGAAAGTGGCACTCGATTACTATATCCATGTCACACATAGCAGTATCTGTGTTTTCTTCTGAAAGTTGTGACAGTAGTGAAGCTTTATAAAAAGCGGGTGTCCGTCTGTGTTGATGGTGAAAACATACTCCCAGATGTGTTTGGTGGATTTTGTAGAACTCATCATCATATATTTTGTATCATCCAGTCATGTCTCGTGAGGAAGTTTTGGTAGCGATGAGGTAATAGAACATTGGGCTAGATTGTTGAACCAAATATTTGAGTTTTCATCCGAGAAAGGTTGTCGAGAAGAAAAACGTTGAAACTTCCTCAACTGTACATATCTTTGCTTTTCACCCTCATTTCTCATTATCGTCATATCATTGTAGCTGTTGTAGGATAGAGCTGCATCACTTCTAAACAAACCTGGCAGCGATGCCGTATAGGGCAAGTATGTTGAGGGATGCATATCTTGCAACTAAAATTTGTTTCTGTGTAGTGGTTTCTTGCAGCTCTACCCATTCTACAGGCTATGGTCATTTCATCTTGAAGGTGAGCTTGCATGAACGATCTATCATGCCATTTGTTGGTCTGTCCAGCAGCACAGGACCAGTGATCGCCGACGTGAAATATCGGTCTGGCGTGTTGGCATGCATGTAAGCGATTTCGTGATCAGCCGGTGACTCGGCTGGCCAAAGTGTTCCGCTGCTGTGAAAGGCATGCCCAGGACGGACTTAACTGCTTTGTGGTGGGGCGGTCCAGTCTCGTCTAATCATGAATTGCCACTTACAGCAGTCACTTAACATTTTACAGTGAGTTTTTACTTGCTGTCTCCCTGGTGGCAGCAATGGCGCTGCATAGACCTCCATACGCTGTTTCACATTTTTATATCTGAAACACCATCGCTGATTTGTAGACAAGAAAGCGAGTTTGGGTATAAAACGGAAATACAGCATCTATGTGAGGCAAGTATACGCTACTGCCACCACCAGGGGTATAAACTAGGGAGGGTCAGTGCTCGCAAGGGGCGGGCATTGTCGCCACAGATACCATGGTCCACACGCTGGGCTGTGTCGTAAGGGAGGACCACAGGCCACCAGGGTGTCTCGTCTGTAGTGATGCCTACTTGCTGGTGCGTTCACTCTTACAGCAGGCGTGAGGCAGCCAGGTGTTCTGTAGGGATCCTGAGTCAGGCCCCACCACTGCCTGGCCAGGATACTTCAGGTGATCTCAGAAAGAAGTGCAATGTGATCGGGATGCACTGATTGGATGAATTGCGAGGTGGATATATGCGATCCACGCTCGGCACGAATTTTAGCAGGCTATGTAGTCCGTACGGCCTCTGTAGAAGGCTGGAGGATCTACCCTCCTCTGGAGGTAGGAGTGATGGAATGTAATCTATATGGCCTCTGTGGAAGGCTGGAGGATCTATCTCCTCTAGCGGTAAGAATGGTGGAATGTAGTCTATACGGCCTCTGTGAGAAGGCTGGAGGATCTGCCTCTTCTGGAGGTACGATACGAGTAATGTATTGAAGGAACAACCACGAGGTTGCGTGTGCTGTCACGCTTGTTAGGTGGGAAAGGTGGTGCTGGACCAGTGATTTGCCGTGAACAATAACTATGAAAATTCTGGCACGTATGTGTTTATGGTGAAACAAGTATACAATCTATCAGGTGTTGCTTTGACATGCCTCGCAACACTGCTTGAGTTTGTAAGGTGTTCGGACCCGCCGCCCCAGTTGAATGCGCAGAGTAGCGCACGTCAACCCACGTGGTTGCCAGTTGACAACTCCATTGTCAGCTCGACACAGCAGTTGTTTCGCTGTTGTGTCTCCCATTCATAGTCATACGACATGTGGGAAGTAAATAGTAAGAGAATTGTTTTAGCTGTACCGTTAAGTTGTTGATGATTCCACGAGCACTGCCGCAGGGGACCTGTAAAGGCTATTTTGAAACAATGTGTAAAACCGAATGTTTCCTCACCATGAAATCTGTCGTCGTGTTGCGTCAAGGTTTTCGATAATTTTAGTCAAATTGTTTTGTGCAAATTTGCTCACGAACTGTTGAGCACAGGTTCCCTGTAGCATTTCTCTGCAGCCAAAAGCGCACGTGAACTATGTCTTGCGTGGACCAGGCGACACCTGTCGGGGGTTCTGTGTACTGTGCATAGCGTGTGTCTACAACTATCATGATGTAATTTTTTTTTTATGGTTTCTTGTTCAGTCGAAAGGGGTGCAGCTTTGTATGCCAGGGATGCACCAAAGGCGTCTGAGACGTGGCACGAGTGGTTTCTTTAGTGTTGAACGATGTTTATCATATGTTTGTCGTATGTTTATGCAGTCTGTCAACGGCGTGCCGCTACAGCGAAGGTACTCAAGCGGAAGGTACAGCAGTAAGTACCCAGCTTGTTTTAAGATGCTTTGTTTTTGACTGAGCAGGAAACACATGGACTCCATTCTGTAATTTCTGTTACTTCAAATAAAACCATTTCTTTTCTCACCCTGTGGTTTGCGTTGTCGTATTGTTGGGCTTAACAGGGAGGACACTTTTATTAAATGTTCGTTAATAGCTTCTTGGATGCGTAATGTACGAATGCCCGCCCTTTTGACATTTCTGGTACAACACTGAAGAATCGCCGTGCCAAAAGATACCAACCCTGCATCAGGGCGTTTTTTATTGAATTTTCACTGGGGGGGCAACGTCCTAAAAGGGCACTCCAGATGGTTAAAAAGGGCACCTTACGCATTATTAATGATTATTTACATAACCCTTAGGAATGTATGAAACCTTATATATATATATATATATATATATATATATATATTAGTATATTTTTATCCATATGGTTGCACACTGACGACTGAATCTCGGTATAAAATGAATGTTACACTAATATCCCAGAATTTTTTTATTACAAACACATGCAGTAGTTAGAGAAACATGACACGTCTCTAGCAACTTGCAAGTCAGTACATTTGACAGTCGTCTCAATTTCACTAGACGAGCCCCGTTTTGCGGGTGAATTTCCTAACGAATTCACTCTGCCCGTAGATATCCCAATTTGGAGCTCCGCATCTTCTGGCCTTCTCCAGGAATTTGACGACAGCGGGTCGAGGGTCAAAGTAGGCGGTGCCCACACCATTCAGTGTCACCATGAGGCGGGCGTTTCTCGTGTCCTCACCCATGCTGGTGCGGTGATTGTTCTTTCCGGGAATGATCAATCCCTCATCAATCTCAACTTCTTGACGGCAGCGCCAGTCACAGTGAGAAGATCGCTGATGAACAAATCACTCCTTTGCAACTTCTTCTGGAGTGTTTCAAATATCTCCAGGATGTCGCCCACCAGTGAGGTTATCCACTTCTGTTGGTGGTTCCAAATTCTCAGAAACCCTTTGGCTTCAGCCTTCTCCTTTCCATCGCTGGTACTTTCAGGTGCTTGCATTTGTTCCCACACCTTAATGCAGTCTGGTAGCACAGCATCCACCAGCTGCAGCTTGTGCTGTGCAAACCTGACATCGTGGTGCCGGGGGAACTGTTTGACATTCCCGGCTTGCGCTGACAACATCTTCATCCTTCTCGGCGTCCGGAAGAATCGTACGAGTCCCAGTAGATTAGACTTCCAGATGCCCAGCTCCGGTATGGTGCTGACGACCGACTCAATGGCTAAGTCCGACCGGTGAGCAGCACACCAGAAAGTTGCCAGACCTCTCTGCACTTGGTCAGCAAGCAAACGCCATAACCCACCATGTCTGCCAGTGTTTGCCGATTCCCCGTCAGTGGTGACACCGACGAGCTTCGTGTCTTTACCTCCGGTCAGAACCAAAGCTTTGTTCACCGCTTCCAGTAGTCCAGGGGCGCCGTTCGTCTCTGGCGAATGCATGACGACGAACACACACGTTACGCTACCATCACTGTTAGCCATCCGTCCACTTACAAACTTGTAGTCCAACATTTGCCTGTCACAGCTGCCATCAATCTGCACACTGAAGACTGTGCATCGGTTGAACATTTGAGACAGACACACTTTCTCTAGTTCGTATATGACATCCAGCATCTGCTTATAGTAGTTTGGGTCCCGGATCATGGCTGCTTGATGAACTGGCTATCGGGCGAGAACACGACGAAGGCATTATCTCTGTGACTGGTGGTACACTTTTATCTTTGGGAGTGTCATCAGATGTGATGGCAGTGAACGGATCATGGCTGCTTGATGAACTGGTACTCGAGCGAGAGCACGACGAAGGCAGAATCTCTATGACTGGTGGTACACCTTTGTCTTTGGGAGTGTCATCAGGTGTGATGGCAGCGGACGGATCATAGTTCCCTGGCGGCATTGTGGGTATTTCTGGCAATGAGTCATTGAGGCTGCGTCGAAAAATTGTGTCTAGGCGTTGACATTTTACGGCAGATTTCTTTAGCCCTTTTTGTTTTCGTTTTGCTTTTCTGTCTCTGTTAGGCATGACTGGCAGGATATCGACCTGGACAAGTTAGATGGCTAAATGTAATAACTAACTCAGGAAAAGCCTGTCTATTTGAAACACTTTCATAGTGGAATTACAATGCGAGCGGCGACATGCTCTAGACTCTAGACATAAATATACTGAATATATAGGCATAAGGCAGAAAAGAGAGTAATACAAAACATGCATACCACGTCTGTCAATCAAATGGTTGGCTAAGTACATAACAAATAAAAATATAGAAAATGTGTACTTCCAAAACTGACATGTGCAAATGTTGATTACATTTTTTATGTTAATATGTGGACCACCAACTTTTGAGTAACAATTTTCCAAAGTTGAAGTCCCTGCTGACCGCCAACTTTCCATCTCACATATAGACCACTATCAACTACTCATACATTTTAAAATTTATTTGTTTGGTATGTATACAATATGCTTTTTTGAGTTACCATGCTTAAAATTTCGATTTCTCAAAGATGCGGAGAATGAATTGGCTAGGTTACTGCCTCAATAAAAATCTACCCTGACAGGTTTATGGCTGTTGTGATGTTTGTATCATCTTACCTACAAGAGGGATCATTATTAAATGTGATTATTTTGTGATATTGTTAAACGTTTCCAATTGCTTTCTTGGACACTACACACACTTTGCCAGGTTTATTTATTACTTGAAAAAAAAAACAGCCGACTGAAAGGTTGTTGATACATCGTTAATCCCCGCCCGCTCGCTCTCGACCAGTGGTAATAGCGAATGGGCGTGGTTTAGTCTCGCCTGGTACGTTTCGCAATTTCGCGGCCAGGACACCGGTTTATGTTAACAGCTATTTCAACATCACTGTAAAGAACTGGATTGCACGTGGCTCAATCGTGTAAAATGTGATGGCGGGTCTTGTTGAATTATACACAATTTAAACAAACAGTAACATGCAGGTACAAATATTTACATATACATAATCATTAGCTATTCTAGCACCGGAACATTGACGTCATAAGTAAACACTTCTATGGCTATGGTATTGGTATGCCATATGCATAGCACGTTTTCATTTCTTCGCATGAACTGTATGAAGAAGCCATTCGGCAATACGTCACTGTTATTGCTATGATGCTATTACATTCCTCACTTCCTGTCGCATGCATTAACATAAACACACCATAACTCGAGTACTACTGTCTATGTCCATTATATTGCCATTATTCTTCGACTTTCGAGTCGAAAGTAAACCTCACCATTCGAGACGCATCGAACATGAAAATGGTAACATGAAAATAGTAACCTGGCATCTAGTTATGGAACAGGAAATATAAAGCCTTTTTTTGAAAATGTAAGATTCCCCTCTGAGCCATATCAATAAATTTATCTTTTGTAGACATATTGCCCTTCTTTAACTTTGGTACTTTCTTGATTTTGCCACCAATGAAAATTAACTAAATCACACTAACAAAAAGAATACAAATTTTGACCTACATTAATACAAGGGGCTGGTTAAGGAGAATGGGGGCACGCATTGGGGGGGGCAAGTTGGTTTGACTGGGGGGGCAAATGAAAGGGCTGGGGGGGCATTGCCCCCCCACTTTGTATGTTAAAAAACGCCCTGCCCTGCATCGTGCGTCTGGCGTGCAAAAATCAACAATTAATATTTAAAACCCGACGCATTAATTGCTTTGTATGTATGTGTGCTTCAAATAATTGAGTGAATAAGTTTACCGTCTAATGTTGGGCGATATTTACCGAAATCAACGCGCCTGTGTGTCCATAAAACATCATAATTTATATGCGTGCATGGCTATTATCAAGTAACTTTAGTGATATACTTATAAGCAGGGATTGAACTTAACGATCTCGCCCGAGGCGAGTAGAAATTCCTGGGGAGGAGTAAACTTTGGCCTGCACTATTTCCCCGGGCGAGTAGCTATTTTCCACTCGTTTTGTAAAAATATAATTGCAAGCAATTTGAATTAGGCGTACATACATAAACGTAACACGTTGTATCGAAAATAATTTTTTTTAATCTTCGCTCCCGATATATACAAATATAGTACACTGAACAGTACTAACTTTTACCCGTCGATCTTCTGCTTTTCCTTTCGAAATCGTGAAATTTCATAAAAGGGGTCCAACCCCCCAAAAGAAAACTGAGCGCCGATGATAAGCGTAGGCACGATGCGTGTGAGAGGAAACGAGAATTTCAGCCGCACTGGCTAAAGCAATAATTCTCATGGCTCGAATACAAAAGTTCGTCTGCTGGCGCTGGCGTTGCCGCTCACGCTGGCGTTGGCGGTGCTCCTGACCGGCGTGACGACGACGCTGATTGACGCGACGACGACGCTGTCGTCGACGTTGAAGGTGGGGAGAGTGACGGGACGGCGAAGAACACTGAGACTGAACTGAGCATGAGAATGTTTTGCAAGTACCGCTGCAAGTATGAGAAAGCAGGCAGTTTTGTCGTCGGCTCCCCAATATTTAAATTGGAGAGTATCAAAGCTCACAATAGTTCTGCAAGCCTTATGAAATGGGCTTTAAGAGAGAAAGCAGAGAGCAACCCAGGGTCAAGTGTGGCGGACAAGATGATGGACCAACTGGGAAAGCGACATTAAACAAAATGTGTAAGCTTCTCAGGAACTCACGTGCCATTGCCAGACATTGACATTGGTGACATTGATGATGATTCTGATGAGTCGAAGATGGATGAAGATGCAGTTGCCCAAATCCTGAAAGATTTCATTCACTGACACTGCCTGGGGACATTGTGGAGGACTCTAGAGTCGAGTCATGCGGCTATTGACAACGTCCAGAACCTCGGGATCTTATTTAGTACTAATTGCCCTGAAGCATGATGACGTCAAAAGTGTAAACAAACTACTAGCGCAATGCATTGTGGGCTTAATTCAGGGTTCGCCTGCCATTTTGTTTAAAAATACGGCTGCTTTCGTTACGCTTTCCAACCTTTGTGTCGTTACTCTGCTGTGTCATCGTGTTAATTTTGCGTGTTTATGTGAGTCAATCGCAGCAAGAAACAACATGGCAGAGGCATTAGTTATATTTCAGGAAAGTGATATTAAGGGTGCGCTTTTGCCTGAGAAAGTTGTCGGAAAGAATACGACCGATGCACTCAGGCGTTGGATTAAATGCCGTGGCTTGACAAGCACAAACTCGGATAATCACTCGACACTCGTTCGAAGGTAAGCGTGCACGTATACTGTTCACATCTTATATGGATATTAAGTGAACGTGGATACGAATGAAAGCGGTATGTCTGTACTGCATTTTACAATAGCGATTCACATAAGTGAGCGATATTATGGAATTTATGCCAATATTGGCAATAAATGAATACCAATTAAATGTGGATACATTTGCAGTTTGGGCCCGCTCCCAGATTTTTCGCTTATTATTGAAAGTAGGGTCGCCACATTTACACACCACTTACCTGGGGTAGTATTCTACGCAATGCCAATGGGATGCATTTAGTTTAACCGTATATATTTTTTATAATTTAAATCAGTTGTGAATATCAATTTGTAGATACCGCCGAGCTATCGCAAAAGTACTGAAATGTGTCCGTGTCAGACTCAAAGCCACAATGGCACACATCCCACAAATAAATGCAACTCAGCAAGCATTTCGAACACCTGTTTTCCCAAACAAGAAAGTAACAGCTTTGCAAATATAACAACATACTGGAAGGTACGGATATATCAACATACTGCAAGTAGGCCGCCTTTTTGATACGGATATATCAACATACTGCAAGTAGGCCGCCTAAGGGTAAGGAAGCTGAGGTTAGGGCTAGGAAAAGAGTGAGTCTAAGAAACCATTCTGAAATTTTTTTCACAAGTTACCGGCTACAATTACTAGCTCTGGTTTGTCTGTCTGTTATTTCAAAAGTATTGGAAAGAATTATGAATAACCAATTACTCATGTATTTTACTAATACAAAACTACTGTCTGATAGTCAATATGGATTCAGACCCCACCATTCAACTGAATATGCAGCTCTAGAAATAGTCGATAGGATCACTACACACTTGGATAACAACCAATTACCCATCAGTATATTTCTTGATTTATCGAAAGCATTTGATACACTTGACCACACAATCCTCTTAAAAAAATTAGAACATTATGGGTTGGAACCATCAGCATTACAATTACTAAAGAGTTACTTAACAAACCGTGAGCAATTTGTAAAAATTGATGACATAAAATCAAATGTCTTACCTATAAACACGGGAGTCCCACAACTAGATCCTCTGTTATTCATTATATATATTAACGATTTCTCACAAGCCAGTAATGTCTTTAAATTCATTACATATGCCGATGATACTTCTCTAGTAAGTACGCTCGGGTCTTTTACAAATGGTACAAACAATCCAAATACTGAACATATGATAAATACAGAACTACACAACATAGCAGAATGGTTAAAATTAAATAAATTAACATTAAATATCAACAAAACTAAATATATGATTTTTCAAATGCCAAACAAAAAGGTAACAGTACCAACACTAACAATAGATGGTGTAAACATTGAAAGAGTCCAACATTTCAACTTCTTAGGTTTAATATTAGACACACATTTAAATTGGAATAAACACATTGAGAAAATAGCAAATAAGTGTTCTAGGACAATCGGAATTATAAACAAATTGAAGCATGTCTTACCAAAAAGTATCAGAATTATACTGTATAATTCATTAATATTACCCCACATAAATTACTGCCTAATGATTTGGGGCTATCAGTGTAATAGGATAATAAAATTACAGAAGAAAGCAATTAGAATAATATCTGTAACCAAATATAACTCACATACGGAACCATTATTTAAAAGCCTCTCTGTTCTAAAGGTTGAAGACTTACTTAAAGTACAGATACTACGATTTTATTATAAATTCATACACAAACAATTACCAGCATACTTACAAAGCTGGCCGATAAACCAGAATACACACATACATAATCATTTCACGCGTAAACACAACAAAATACACACATTTAGAACACAACACGAATTTGCAAAAAAGTGTCTGAAATATAATTTACCACATATCATCAACAATACTCCAGACATATTAAAAGATAAGGTGACCACACACAGCTTACAGGGATATATATCTTATGCTAAAAAAATTATTATAAAAAGCTATGTATGCATATGCACCGAAGTTAACTGCTACACTTGCACGCATGGTCAATAATAAATAATTAATCTAGCTGTACGTGTTAACGTTAATCTACACAAACGGAAATATACAATAAATTCAATGAAAACGTACCAAGGTGGCTCCTATGAGAGCGACTTCTTTAGTCTTAATAGGAGTCTCCCAAATCCACGTTGTACTAAATATATTAATTACTAGGAATTACAGTTACTGTAATACTATGTACAAATGGATAAATAAACGATTTTGTCTATCTGTCTGTCTGTCTGTCTGTCTAACAGATTTGTGACATGACTATGTCTCATCTCATGGGTTGTGGACATTTAATCAAAGCTTAATTAAGTCTACAATTGCCAATATGCCAGACAATGGTTTATAGCATGTTTTTCTTTGCAGAGTGAAGGAACTGCAAAGCAACGGGCTATCGAAATTTGTTTTCGACCCTGACCGCGGGACTACGATGAAAATTCTCCAAGAGCATTTACGAAGCATAAAGGACATTGCGGAACCGCTTGTAGCTGACTGGACAGAGTCCATGGATGTCATCCCATTGCGGTATTCCTATATGTCCATTGTCGAGTACTTGGTAAAGCGCCAAGTAGCCATTATCGATGCGACCGGAAGAGCATTGAGTGCACCTGTGATGTTGCCAATGGCAGAAAAACCTCTTGTTAAGGGGTACAACTTTTTTGCGTCTGGTAACGTAGGTGAAGTTCTTTTGAATTGTGCTGCGGATGGTGCTGTTCACATCAGGTCTGGAGTGCTGGCTTCGATGCGTGAAATTCGTTATGATGTGAAGTGTGTAATTGATGGACAATCTGGCCTTGTTTTGCTCGCATCGTGCCAGTGTCCAGCGGGTGCAGGGGGCAAGTGCAACCACGTGGCAGCCCTCTTGTTTGCAATGCTGGACTATGTGACAACGATGCGCAACCCAGACTGCTGCACGAACAAGACTCAGGTGTGGCATCGACCAAAGCGTGCAACAAAGCGGGCGACAAAACCACTAATCGTTGGGCAGCGGAAAGTCGTCAAGCACGTGTTTGGACGAACTGTTTCAAGGAAGAGGCCCCTCGAAGATTATAAAGACTACCGTCCAGTCGAAAGGCTTGTGGAACCAACTAAAGCAGTCGTACTTGTGGACATACTCGAACTGGAGGGAGCTCATCACAGTATGGGCCTGCGTCAGATTATGGATAGCAGCACCGATACGGCGACTACTGATGAGGATGGCGATAGCGACAACCTAAGCTTCACGCCGGAAGAAATTGTTTTACGCCGTCTTCAAGTAACACCCGAGGAACAGTCGCGTATTGAACAAGCAACCATCGGCCAACATCTGAATGCTGAATGGTTCAAACAGCGTTCTGGTCGTTTGACCGCCAGCAAAGCGAAGCGATATTGTGGAAAGGGCAACCCAGCTCCCTTGTTGCGAGCAATATTGTCATCGGCCTCCACAAAGGCGAGGTCCAGCGGCCACATGGCATATGGCATTGAACATGAAAACGCTGCGGTACTGAAGTATCAAGAGGCTGCAACATCGCCCATCCATGTTCGAGAATGTGGACTGTTTGTGGACACCGAAAATGGTCAGCTGGCCGCTAGCCCGGATAGAATTGCATACATTGATGGACAAGGTGTTGTCATCGAAGTGAAGTGTCTCTCAGCCAGCAGGACACTGTCGCCACTTGAAGCTATTGAGCTTAAACAATGTGAGAGTGGTTTTGCCTACAGAATAGTGAATGGGGGTGTTTCGCTGAAAGAGAATCACCCCCACTATTACCAAGTACAAATGCAGATGGCAGTCACCGGCCTCACGCAGTGTCATCTGGTGATTTTTACTTCGCCTGAACATGATGTTTGTGTTTGCAAACTTGCATTTGACAAGCAGTTTTGGGAAACGGTGAAACCCAAATTGCTTGATTTTCATGCGTCATTTGTGATTCCTGCATTGGTTAATCAGATGTGCCGGTAAATGTTTCACAAATTAACTACTGCAGTAACATGCCCAATGTTCCAGCTATTTCATATTTCGGAAGCACCCGTCAAACATGTAATTTTATTTTTGGCAGTTAATAATTATACTAATGAGAAATGTACTAAGATGGCAAATTATTGGCATTTTCATCTTCAGAAAGTGTGTCTGCATAATCAGAGATGCCCAAATAATGTTTGTTTACAAGTAAAAACAGGTGGCGAAGTATTTTTTCAGACACCAACTGGAGCACTGTACATAATGCTCAATATGGTACATACTATAAATGTAATTTCTGTGACCAATACACTAGAAAACTGTATTGACTTTTGATGAATCAATAATTAAAAAAATTAGGCCATACTCTAATGCAATTACTACTATTCCCATTTTATGTCATTATATTTCTTGCAACTGTTGAAAACTCAGTAGCATACGAATGCCTTGTATACATGTATGAGTGAATGATGATTTTGCTACATGTACAAGAGTAGCAATAAACAATATAATGTATGAACACTAATTAATGTGGACATAAGAGTATGAACATGTAGGTCAGTTTATGCATAGACTTAACCCGGCTACGATGGTTGAAGGTCCAAACATATCATATGACAAAGTCTTATTCTATTCATCTTCTATCAGTGGCGGCCAGAAAAGAACCAGCCTTCCGCACACTTGAAAAATATCCGAAATCATGTTCCAATATGTCAGAGGCACTGCCTGACGCAAAAATTGCCACTGCTTGATGCGCCCCATGCGCCTCTCAACATGGATGCGCACTCTCGCAATGGATACGCTTTCTACAAGCTCTGGTATGTTCATCTGTTGCTTCCCATGAAGAAACTGTGGCGTTATCAGCCTGATCCCTTTCCTGCCCAGCCAGTTGGCGCACGTCCAGCCACGATCAGCCATCATTGCATCACCAGGCTGCATCAGTTCTCTCAGCTTTGAATGGTTTGTGATGGCATTGTCACTGATGGAGCCTTCATACAGTTCGCTGATGAATGTCGGCACACCACTGGGTGAAATACCGACCAGTGCTTTGTGTGTGTTACACGCTTTGTAGCTACTGTATGTTGCACACTGCACCTCAAAGTCTGAAGGTCTCTCTGTTCTGATTTCGGTGCAGTCAACGATGACACGTACATCACGATATAGGGGTTTGAAGCAAGCTGGCATATATTTCTTTACTTTGCCGCGTGGCAGCCAGATGTTGATGCTTGACAGCACAATGTGGAGAAGTTTAATCCACGTGATGAATAATCGCGACACGTGTGATTCGTGGATGTGGAAACGTTCGGCCAGGTCATTGTTGGCACTGCCACGTTTAAGCTTCACCAACACCAAGAACAGCTCATCAATAGGGCACAACTTTCGCCTTGGTCCACATTTTAGACCGGCATCACATTCAGCATTTGCTGAACCCCAGTAACGTATGCTGTTCGTGTTCGGTTCGACATAATGCTCCCAGAAGATTTTGAGTGCATCGTAGGAATAAAACTCAGTCCAGAATCGAATATCGGCATCACTGCCCTCAAATCGTGATAGCTTGAAGCAATCCAAATCACGCAAGACAGACAATGTTTCTGCCTGCTCCTTGTAGCCACGTAACAACTTTATCAGCACAAGCATGAGGCGTTTAGCTGCTGTAATGTCAGCTGTGTCAGATGCAAGCCAACTCTCGATTTGTTGCAGAAGATGCTGCAAGTGATCTTGCATCAAAACATGCGTGTCTTCATAGTATGGTCTCATCTGCAACATATCATTATGAACATAACTTAAACGTAGTGAATACCACAACATTTAGACAAAATATTATATAGGGATGGCAGCACTATGAATCGTTGTCTTGTTACCTGATATACAGTTTTGCACTCTATATAATTATGTCAGTGTGCATTTGTTCATATTGTACATATGAATAGCATAACCTAGTCAAATAAATGTTATGCATGTGCTTGATTTTTATAGTAAGGCTACTTGACTGTTTGTGGTTGTTGTGGGGGCTTCATGATATGAAATATGGCATCAATATGCACGTGACATAAACATATCTTTTAATAGGGCATTGCATAACTATATGGACATGTGTACCTTCAATGCTGTTCAGTGAAATAATAAATATATGATTATCTTTTAACGATCACTCTGTTTATTTTTCTTGTTTATGTCAAGCCAATGCACATGTATTGTGAATCCCTACATTATTATATGTAAAAAACTAATACTCTCAATACAATTTCCATGTTCACTTTTGAATCTCATCAGCTCCATCTTCACAGTTAATGACATGTGCACACTAAAGTGAAAAGTAGACATTTTGTTAAGGTGAGAACTGTCTAAAATTGTACGCCAATTAGTCTTGTATTCTTACATTGTCCTTAGTACAAGGTGTACTGTTATCTGTGCGAACTTCAGTGATACTTTCGACATCTCTGTCGTCTCGAACATCTGTATCACCTAGGTCTAGGATTGGTACTTGTACATCCGAGTCATCTAAGCCTTCCTTGCCTGGACACACAAAATGAACCATTAAAAATATGTTATTGATGTATGCCTAATAATTATTATACTGCTCTGAATGACTGGTAACTATTATGTGTGTGGGTGTATATATATATATATATATATATATATATATATATATATATATATATATATATATATATATATATATATATAATGTGCGTGTGCGTGCGTGCTTGTAGTATAACAAATAAGATTACGTATGCGTATTTTGCCCTGGTGCAGTGAAAAACAATGGGCATTGACACTAACAAGAATGCAGTGCCATTCATAGCATTGATAAGAAATAAGTAGTCACTTACACTGTTCATGGCGACGTTGGGTTCCTGTTGATGTGTCGAGTTCAGTGTGTGCCGAACGCGCACAGTCTTGCTGGCAGACTTCGGTCTGTCTAATGTGAGGAGCCTAGGACTGTTCGCCTTTGCGGTGTAGCTGTGGTCGTGACTTTGTCTTGTGACTTCGTCGTTATACTTTTCAACAACCGCTTCCCATTCCGATGTCCACGGAAATATGGTGGGGTGATTAATGTCGTAGGTCTTGCGACCGCCGCAAAAATGCAAACTGCATACACTCGTGCCTTTCGAGTTCACCTTCAAATTACCGTTACGAATAGATGAAACCCAACGCTTACGCACCTTCGCATCTTTAGGAAGTGTATAAAATTTCAGAGTCGTATGCCGTTTACTGGTTGCGTGACAATACGGTACACAACAATTAGTTTTCGTCATGATAATCGTCGACAATAAGTATAACGCTGCTGTGTGCTGTGCGTCCGTGCATATTTATCGCGTCCGGCTAGCTGGACCCTGATTCAATCCCAGTGTGCACTGCGCAGAGTGTTATGTTTACGCGGCTGACGTCATCATGCAATGGGTCTATTGAATAAAATAATTACGTTGCATCGTCAATTATGAAATTGATATTTATTTGTTCATTTTATGTTTAAAGAGCCTTGCAGGTCAACATACGAATTTGCATAAAAAGGTCGCATTTTGACGATGTCCACCAAAAATGAGGACTAGTGATTTGTCATGGGGATGAGTAACATATTAAGTCCCCCTGGCGAGTGGGTTAAATTTCTTAATTTCGACCCCTGCTTAATAAGAATGATAATATGATGCAGGTCTTATCTATTTCTATATATACATAAAATTACGCGCACAAATGTTGTACATTAAAAGCATATATCAGCCCGTTTAATGTATTTCACAGTAATGATTGTGAAAATGATGTGGATATTTGTGATTGTGTCACAGCAAGATGTTTCATGACATACCGGTAATAATTTGTAGTAAGAAATAATTCAGGATATACACAGTTGTAAAATATGTCTCTAGGTCTGTAATGTATCCCCATGTGTATTACATTGAACAGTGTTATGCTCACCAAACCAGTTGTATGGTGAGCAGATAGTATGATACTTCTTATAAGGAAGATGTCTGAAAATGACAAGTGGATATTTATGATTGTGTCACAGCAAGATTTTCCATGACATAATAATCAGTAGAAAGATGCACAGTATAGAAATAATTAAAAATATATGCAGTTGTAAAAATATAAGTATTTACATTAAAATCTGCAATGTACTATGTTGTATGGTAGACAGATTGTACAAGACTTCTTATAAGGACAAATGTCTGAAAATGATGTGGATATTTATGATTGTTTACAGCAAGATTTTCCATGACAATAATCAGTAGAAAGCACACAGTATAGAAACAATTTAAAATATATGCAATTGTAAAAATATAAGTATTTAAGTCTGCAATGACCCAACAGTTTTACTATGTATGATAAGTAGAAAGACTCACTATTTAGAAATAATTCACAATATACACAGTTGTAAAATATATGTCTCTAGGTTTAGGTATGCAATGTAGCCCCATGTTTACTATGTTGAACAGTGTTATGCTCACCGAACCAGTTCTATGGTCAGCATAGTGTATGAGACTTCTTATGATGAATGTTGACTAGCTCGGAATAGCTATAAAAAAGTTTTGGGGCTAAGGCCTAGGCTAGCTTTTGGGATAGGCTATGACTCAGAAAGCAACATGTAATATATACATATGTGTACGCGAGTTATTTCTAAATAGTGTGTCTTTCTATTGATTATTAGGTCATGGAATTTTTTCTGTGAAACAATCATAAATATCCACTTGTCATTTTCAAACATCTATCCTTGTAAGAAGTCTCGTACATATGGGCTAATAATACCTTACTAATCTAACATACACTGTAGATATAATATTTACATTAAAGGCATTAATATAATCATTATAAAAGGCAATGGTTAATACCATAATGCATGATATGTAAAAATTTGATGTCTTGACACTTTTTTCACATTTTAATTTCTCAAGGCAATGCTGCTAATATAATGTTTTTAATTATAATGAAAAAACAGATCTGCAATTTGATTTTTTATTGACATTCCTAGTCAATATCAAATGCAACACCGACTTGACAATAACACTGTTTAATTTTGACGTCTTCAAAAATTATATTTAAAAAAATACTATATTGATTTTGAAACTTTTTCACATTTAGATTTCTCATACGTACTACCATATCATAAAACTATTTTTAAATCCAGGTCTGCAATTTGAATTTTTTATTGACATCTTAGTCAATATCAAATGCAACACAGACTTGGCATATAACATTTTATAAAATGTCGACATCTTTAAAAAATCATATCTCGAAGAGCACTTTATCAATTTTGAAACGTCTTTTACATTGAAGTTTTTTGGATACTATCATTTCATAAAACTATTTTAACAACCAGGTCTACAATTTAATATTTTTATTGACATCCCAATCAATGTCAAATGCATTAGGGCCTAGTCCTTGACCTTGGTCTAGGACTAGAGTCAGACTCAGCTATACAATTTATTAAAAGTTGACGTCTTCCAAAACCCATATCTCGAAAATTCTTTATCGATTTTGTAACTTTTTTACATTTCCGTTTCTCATGGCTTCTGTCATACCGTAAACATACATAAATAAGCTGTTCTGCAATCTGAATTTTTTACTGACACCCCTAGACATGGTCAATTTGATACGCATCACCGTGGCGTGACCACCGAGTCGGCTGATTTTCTTAATAATGTTCTGAATATCACAAACGTGGTTAATGTTTACTAAAGGACAATGTTCTAAGTCAAACGCACGCAACATGAGGCAAGTTAGCAACCGTTTTGATTTATTCGTGTGATTCTGTGTTGGCGCATGTAACTGAGCCTATACACTATCACTGCACGACTGTAGCCACATCTCAGTCGGCAATTAATAACTCCATATATAACAATTTTTCCTTTTGTGCAACCTGTCCACAGTACACACTCATTGTATGGTGACAGACACACTTTTTTCTTGCATTTAATCAGTATATTTTTTTATAAAAAAAACCTCCTCCATGACTGTTAGATGGCTACCGTATTTCCATTGCCATGGTACCTATATTTGGGTTCAGCCTACTGTTACGTTTCCCATTGGCGACCATGTTAACGTTTTGCACGATTATAAGAAAACGGGACCATAAAAAATCTGAAACTTCTTACCTGCCGTTGTCATCATCTCATTGACATGCTGATCGAGTTTAGTCAAAGTCTCGTATTTCTAACTCATTTAAAATGCCTGAACGTGCCATACCCGTCAATGTTTACAAATTTCTGCATGAATTACTACGCACACGTGCCTTGTGGCGAAAAAAAATCATGGTAATGCAAACCAATCCCAACACACCCACGCGTCGGAACGAACAAAACAGGTTTCTGCCTTTGATGTTTATGCCTGCAAATATCTGTACGGGCTAATATATTCAACCACCTTCTGCGCTGCCAGCAAACTTTCAACCAGTTCACAGTGGACATGTATGCCAACGTCGAATCAGAACAGGTGCTCTTCATTCGTTTTGAAGTGGATTGTACACAGTGGCTTGTCTAGGATCTCATAAAAGGGGGTGCCAAGGTTAGGCACCCATGTGAGTGAGTGAGTGAGAGCGTGCGTGAGTGAGTGTGCGTGCGTGCGTGCGTGTGTGCTTTTCGTTTTGAGCAGCCATGACAAGGCTCTAGTGGCAGTCGCCATGGTTTTTAGCAACGGGAATTTACATTCGCTTCGTAACTGTTATCAAATGATAGCCCCAAGGCATTACACGCACGCACGCCCGGACGCACGCACGCCCGGACGCACGCACGCACACATTGTTTGTTATGTAAGAATCCGGGAATGAGTCCCTTTTGGTAAATAAGGTCGTTTTGAAATAAGTTTGAAACGTTTAGGCATTCCACATAATTTAAAGTTGACAAAAAACAGGCATTACAATAACTAACAGTATTTGTGTAAGGTCGGCGTATGGAAAATTACACAAACATATCATGGAAATACAAAACACCAACCATGCATATTTTATATTTACTTCGGTGTACATTCATAAATTGAAACTAGATAATTGATGTCTTTGTTGGGAACCCCTCCACATTTTATGCCTTATTAGTTATTACGGGTATGGCCTGTTCAATGCCGGGAGGTCACTGGCACGACAAGACAGGATTTCTGGCTTTTCGGCGAGCATCAGTTTACCTGGAGTACATTTATTAGAAGTTAGTTGCACACCTGATTTGGTGCGGCATAAACGAGGTAGCGTGCGACTCTGTATGTGTGGTGTGTGTAGGCACACTTTGTGTTTGGAGTAACTGAACGCGATGTTTGGTTGTTAGTAAAAACGACCACGTTTGCCGTGACACGGACTTGTGTTGTGGGACAGCTCTAGCCTGGTGTACCGCCTCGCTTTCTCTTGCCATATTGGCTCTGGCGGTGTGTGTCTAATGTCGTTGTCTGTCTTGTTGTTGGTAGCACAGTAACTCGGGTGTTGTGTCGTCTTTTCTTGCAGTATCGTCTTGTCTTGCTGTACGTGACGTGGTGATCATGACGTCATCATTGGAGTGGTATTGTCCTAATGTGGTGTGTGTGTGATGTATTTGATGTATATGATGTGTTGTCTATGTGTGGTGCATGTGGTGCATGTAGTGTATGTGGTACATGTAGTGTATGTGGTACATGTTGCAGCGAACTTTGTTGACTACTATTTGTTTTGTGAGATATTACGCTTGTGTTGTCAGATCGTTGACCCGGGCTTTCGATTCCCCCCTCCTTATTCCCTCCCACTCTGTCATTCTGCATGTTCGCCACCATCTCGACAACCACCGTCGATATCGCAGTACCAATATTATTCAACCACGGATGGATGTGGGCAAAATCTTGCGAAAACATTGTCATTTTCCGTTGGTCTTTCTTTTCTTTCTTTTTTTGTCTTCGCGCCCTCAGTTCCACCTGTTTTAGCAAACGGTTCCGCTCCTCCATTTCGCACCGGTCCTTCTCAGTTTGAATCTCTTGTTGCACGGCTGTTATCAGCCAGATGGTCGTCAACTGTAGAGACGCACAATAATCATCACGTGCAACGAGTTTCATTGGTTACCTGAACGACTATTTTACGACACTGAATGTATCAGTACTTTTAACAGTTTAACGAGTTTCATTGGTTACCTGAACGACTGTTTTACGACACTGAATGTATCAGTACTTTTAACAGTTTAACGAGTTTCATTGGTTACCTGAACGACTATTTTACGACACTGAATGTATCAGTACTTTTAACACACCGGTCGGTTAAAATAATATCCATACAACGCGTCTTACTATGCTGGTCTATCATATCTGATTATTTTGTTTTGTATGATCTATCATATCTGACTATTTTTTTAAATACATAGTTTGGCGATGAAATTTAATGTGCTTAAAGACATTTGGATATGGCTTTACTGCAGTTATTGCCAGACCAACAAATATTCACCTTTAAAGGTGAAGTATTACGTCAGCTAATTGATTGGTGTGTCAAATTCACATTTAAAAAAATTTATAACGGTAAATATATACTGTAATGACGTATAACACTCTTAATTTAGATATACGTTGATATCGAAAATTTAAGAGAATTGGGGCATTTTATTTATACGAAACCCCCAGCTAGCTTCGTATAAATAAAGATTTGTGCAAATTTCAGACTTCCAAACCGCGACCATGTCCGTATTGTTGCAAAACACAGGCCCACTTAATTCTTGTATATTATAAGTTTAGTCTATCCACAGCCCTGCCAACGTTGGGTTAATGCAGTTTTAATATACGTAGGGCCTGTAAAATCCGAGTGGACGCACCGTGCACATAAAAGCCGATATGATAAAAAAAGACCGTGCAGTACAACGTAATAATAACATATGCCACCGTTTCTGAAGCAGCCTGGCAACACTTGGGAAAACATTCACCTGCATTGCTATGAGGGTAGCACACGTTAAGGCGGTCGGCAATCTCATCTTTTGTAGCTCGGCTGTCAGCGCTGTCTTACATCCCTACAATGTTAACACCAATCAGTACAAAGCACTGGCAGTCTGCTACAATAAGGGGCCGTTCACAATTGTCGACATTTACCTCTTCGTAAAAAGCTTACTAATTTGCAGACCCCTCCCCTAATTAGTATTTTTAAATGTTGGCAATTTCCAGACCCCTCGCCTAATTAGTAATTTTAAATGTTGGTAATTTTCAGATCCCTCCCCTAATTAGTATTTTTAGATGTTGGTAATTTTCCAGACTGAAAAACATCGATGTAACAATGTTATGAAATAGTGCAATTCAATGCGTGGCGCTGCCCAACGCAACGGTGCAAGTAAGTTCGGATGCGACCTATATTTATTTAAATTAGTACGCGGGCTTGACCCCATCCTTCCATTAGTCGACAATAGTGAACGACCCCTAACTTGTATTGGTACATTTACAGAGGTGTCATCCGTCCCTCGTTTTTGTCAGATGTCCTGCGAAACCAGGAAAATGTCCCTGCTTTTCGTAAAATAAAAAAAATTAAAGTTTAACGTTATTTTTTCGCCAAGTTGAAATGTTGGACCCGACTGACCAACGGCACTCCAAAAACTAACGACATTTAACGCAATCTGAGAATTTCCGACCAATTTCCTGCCGAAAGAGCATTGGGATACTAGTTTTGAAATCCAAAATGGCGGAACCGAGTTTCAAGACGCGTAAAGGTGCAGATAAATGAAAGTCGAAATTCAACCCGGAATGGTGCACAGAATTTCCTTGCATCGGCAGGAGCCAGCAGGTTGTGGGAATGGCGAGGTACACACATTGTGTAGGCGATTTTTCTGTCGCGTCGGATGGGCGCACCGATGTGCGTCGACACGTATAGAGACCGCTCGCCATCAGAAAATGTCGAAAACGACTATAGCGACCAAGGGCGGCATGGGCCAGTACGTCGCCAAGGACAACGACGACATCGACGGCGTCACGAAGGTGGTGTACTGGCTGGCATACTACAACCTCCCAATGTCAGCCGCCGACGAGTTTAACAGAATGGTCCCGTCAGTGTTCCCTAACAGCAAGATTACCAAGACGTATTCTTCTAGTAAGTGCTATAAAACTATATATAATAATTTATTGACATTAGGCCAAATATGTTACATTGTTATCGTCACGGTTTATGATTAAGACGGCTTTCCGACAATAAAATTATAGGACTACCGATTACTGGTTCATCAGACCTTAATGGGTTAATCTGACCGTGACCATCCTATATAATGCAACACCTCATGAACATGATTGATATGTGGTTTGAGGCCATTTTTATAAGGCCTTGCCGGCTTATTTCTAGCCCCGATAATGCAGTGTGATGGAATATATCTTGTTCGCTATCGCTCGTTCTGTATTTCCCCTTTCACTTACATGAACGGATGAATGAATGAAAAAAGTTTTTTTTATACATTTTGTGACATATCCAGGATGCACCAAGACAACGCAGATAATAAAGCGAAGGTGTTGGCGACAACGAGGAAGGCTGTCTCCTCCTATAATCAGGAACACCGTGGCCTTGATAGCAAATAACTGATGAATGTGTTGTTGACATATGATACTGGTTAGTTCACATATGTATGTTTACATTTTCTGCGCGCGCTGTTCGTGTGTCGTCCGTGAATTTTTTCGCGCACTCTGTCACTCCAAAAAATTATTGGGGGATGGCACCTCTGCATTTACATATCACACAACTGTCAAAGTGGCAAATCGCAAGGCACCTTTCCACATATCAGGCAAACGGCAACCGACTATTATACCATTAGACTCTTAGGTGTGCTATATATAAACGCACAGCGTGATCTTACTGTTTTCCAATAAGAATTAGCATCGTCTGGCTCCAACAGGCAAGCATCGACGTCTATTGGTTTTCCGTCAGGCAACGGGCCGTCGAGCTTGCAACAAGCCCGAGGCAAAACCATCTTCTTATTATTCTTTCCTATTCTCACAGTGCGATTCCAGTGTTCGGCAGCTCCAAAGTTTTTGTAACTATGCCAACCGCAACATCTCATCTGAAGAAATCAACAATGAAAGCCACGTCCAACCATGTTTACAAGAAATTACACAACGATGTTTAATGTTTATTAATTTCTATAGCACCAAGTCGTTGGTGCTGTACAGGTTAATTATTATTAATAATAATAAAATAATAATATTACATAAAATAATAATGGTGATATGATAAAAACTATGCATATAAAATATAGACACTTAAATCATATGGTGCTATAAATAATAAAAATAGAAGCATTACATAAACAATTATGATGATAGAATAAAAATCCAGCCAATTATGTCGTATGGTGCTATATACAAATATGAAAAGATAACAGGTTAAAATAGAGTATGATAGGATAAAACAATTAAAAAGAATGAAACTAGATATATAATAACTTAATCGTACGCTAAATTAAAATAGTGAGTCTAGCTTGCTCTTAAAAACTTCAACATTGTTAACACTTCGTAAATCTTTGGGTAGCGCATTCCACAATTTTGATGCAGACTTTGAAAGCACAGTCTCCCGGTGTATTTCGCTTCGTCCTTGACACATTTTATGTAAGTGCATCGCGAGATCTTAGTGTGGTGTGTCCCTGATGGTAAACATATGTGTCATGTACTCGGGACCACGACTGTGTGGTGTGTCCCTGGTGGTAAACATCTGTGTCATGTACGCGGGGCCATGACCGTGTGGTGTGTCCCTGGTGGCTAACATCTATGTCATGTACTCGGGGCCATGACCGAGTGGTGTGTCCCTGGTGGCTAACATCTCTGTCATGTACTTGGAGCTATGACTGTGTGGTGTGTCCCTGGTGGTAAACATCTGTGTCATGTACTCGGGGCCATGACCGTGTGGTGTGTTTCTGGTGGTAAACATCTGTGTCATGTACTCGGGGCCATGACCGAGTGGTTTGTCTCTGGTGGCTAACATCTGTGTCATGTACTGGGGGCCATGACTGAGTGGTGTGTCTCTGGTGGCTAACATCTGCGTCATGTACTCGGGGCCATGACCGTGTGGTGTGTCCCTGGTGGCAAACATCTGTGTCATGTACTCGGGACCATGACCGTGTGGTGTGTCCTTGGTGGTAAACATCTGTGTCATGTACTCGGGACCATGACTGTGTGGTGTGTCCTTGGTAGTAAACATCTGTGTCATGTACTCGGGGCCATGACCATGTGGTGTGTCTCTGGTGGCTAACATCTGCGTCATGTACTCGGGGCCATGACCGTGTGGTGTGTCCCTGGTAGCTAACGTCTGCGGCATGTACTCAGGGCCATGACCGTGTGGTGTGTCCCTGATGGTAAACATCTGCGTCATGTACTCGGGGCCATGACCGTGTGGTGTGTCTCTGGTGGCTAACATCTGCGTCATGTACTCGGGGCCATGACCGTGTGGTGTGTCCCTGGTGGCTAACGTCTGCGGCATGTACTCAGGGCCATGACCGTGTGGTGTGTCCCTGATGGTAAACATCTGCGTCATGTACTCGGGGCCATGACCGTGTGGTGTGTCCCTGGTGGCTAACGTCTGCAGCATGTACTCGGGGACATGACCGTGTGGTGTGTCCCTGATGGTAAACATCTGTGTCATGTACTCGGGGCCATGACCCAGTGATGTGCCTCTGGTGGTTAACATCTGCGTCATGTACTCGGGGCCATCACCGTGTGGTGTGTCCCTGGTGGTAAACATCTGTGTCATGTACTCGGGGCAATGACCGAGTGGTGTCTATGGTGGCTAACATCTGTGTCATGTACTCGGGGCCATGACCGTGTGGTGTGTCCCTGATGGTAAACATATGTGTCATGTACTCGGGGCCATGACTGTGTGGTGTGTCCCTGGTGGCTAACATCTGCGTCATGTACTCGGGGCCATGACCGTGTGGTGTGTCCCTGATGGTAAACATCTGTGTCATGTACTCGGGGCCATGACCGAGTGATGTGTCTCTGGTGGCTAACATCTTCGTCATGTACTCGGGGCCATGACCGTGTGGTGTGTCCCTGGTGGTAAACATCTGTGTCATGTACTCGGGGCAATGACCGAGTGGTGTCTCTGGTGGCTAACATCTGTGTCATGTACTCGGGGCCATGAACGTGTGGTGTGTCCCTGATGGTAAACATCTGTGTCATGTACTCGGGGCCATGACCGTGTGGTGTGTCCCTGATGGTAAACATCTGTGTCATGTACTCGGGGCCATTACCCAGTGATGTGTCTCTGGTGGCTAACATCTGCGTCATGTACTCGGGGCCATAACCGTGTGGTGTGTCCCTGATGGTAAACATCTGTGTCATGTACTCGGGGCCATGACCGTGTGGTGTGTCCCTGACGGTAAACATCTGTGTCATGTACTCGGGGCCATGACCCAGTGATGTGTCTCTGGTGGCTAACATCTGTGTCATGTACTCGGGGCCATGACCGTGTGGTGTGCCCCTGGTGGTAAACATCTCTGTCATGTACTCGGGGCCATGACCGTGTGGTGTGTCCCTAGTGGTAAACATCTGTGTCATGTACTCGGGACCATGACTGTGTGGTGTGTCCCTGGTGGTAAACATCTGTGTCATGTACTCGGGACCATGACTGTGTGGTGTGTCCCTAGTGGCTAACATATGCGCCTTGTACTCGGAGCTATGACTGTGTGGTGCGTCCCTGGTGGTAAACATCTATGTCAACGATCGATTAAGTTTCTATTTGTGCGATTAACTGAGTCTTACCGACATCATGAACGCATTCATAATCGCAGACCACATGTGTTTGTTGTTGTGTCCAGTATATGAATTGCCCATTTTTTCTAATACTTGTCTGTAAATTTGATCATCCACCTGCAAGTAGACATATCGCTGCCTTACTTTATGTGTAGTTCAAGAGCCATAAACTGAGCCGGTTGCACTGATTGCAGTAAAGCTTATTAAAGGTAAAATACTAGTCAAATAAGTATTGAAAGATGTGGAAAACTAGTTGTGTAATTTTGTCAAGCCCCAAAAACTGAAATATTCTGACCACGTTTAAAGATAATACAACGACTAGTCAAATAGCATCGCGTTCGCGAAAAGATTTGGGCAACGACGTCCTGAACAGGGTATATAAATTGAAGGTAGCAGGTTGGTTGCAGAATGTACAGTGTTTTGTTATAATACCATATCTTTTTATGGTATAATACCATATATGGAATCACAACATTTATAACATGTGCTTCTTTAAAACAACGAGTCTTAGTGTGCCTAAAAAGACCGCCACACAGGCATTTAGGCGTATCCAACTTCACAAATTTGTAGGGGAGACCAAGGCTAGTTGTTACTATTTTCAGTTAGTCACTTTTTGCGAAACATATGATAGATGCATTATTTCTGTCGACGTGTACATTAAATTCACTATTCGTGTTAATAAAATATACTATGCCATTGATATTCCACGTTGTAGTAAGGTAGATGTTTTTAGTATTTACTGCATGATTATAAACTATTACGCTGGGCTCTGCATGTGAAAGAAAGCATTCACACGGCGTGGTTAAATAACTCTAGTTCTTTCAGTCACTGTCAGCACACAACTCGCTGGCAACAACTTGCTCCAGGACAATTGCAACAACTTGCCCCAAACACAATGTTTGCAGTTGAACGCACGTGGACGATAACAAACCCTGAATTCCAATGTAACTTCTATTTGGCATAGCCCCTTATACTATATTGAACATATGTTTTAAGTTTCATTCACGAAATATAAAAAGTGCCTGCGTTAAATGATATTATGTGGGCATTCCAAAAACAGTTTTAAGTGGTTTAAAAGTAATTTTTTTACTACATCTCGTTAATTTTGTCTTCTTAACTCCCGATTTTTGGAGAGTGTGTCTGCTGGTGGACTTCCAACCAGCTACTGTCGATGGCATCTCCTTATCTGTGCTATGTTTTCGTAAAATGCTTTAACAACGAGCCCCTGTATAGACCCTGCCCCGGTCTTCCCTACGTAAGTCCGAAAAACAAATTGTGTCAACTCTAGAATATTATTCTCTACTTTACACAAGTAGTCTACGCAATCTGCTAAGAACGTCCCGGCTAACACATCCGAGAACACGTAAATAAAGAGTATCCATTACACTGTACTCACGTAGTTCGTATACATTCCGATAGGAGGGACTGTGCACATAAGAGCCGATGCGATAAGAAAGGCCGCGCACTGCAAAGGAATAATAACATGTTTGCCAATGATTACCACGGTAATTAAATAGGTAGGCTTAGCCAAGTAGGGCCGGAACGATACACTACTTCACGTTACGATACGTATCGCGATACAGAGTTCACGATACGATATATATCGCGATTCAGAATACACTGACTAGAATGATACAGGAACAGTAAAACGCACGTTTATTTATCACGTGGACAAGGCAACACTACAGCAGACATCATGTCGTCACTCACATGAGGTCCAAATTGCATGCGCGCATTGAAAAAAATAATAGTATAAAGAGTTTACATAGATTATAGTTAGATATACATATGGGAAACGTACTACATGTTATATTTCGCTATTTTATCGATACACAGACAGGTGTGGTTCGCGTTGAACGTTTATTGCTTGTTAAAGGTGACGCGAATAATGTTTTGCCTACTGCAACCGCATATCGTAGTGTACCGCGATACGGATATTGTGTATCGTGTACCGTACCATGCAGTGTGTATCGCGTATTGCCGCACTGATAACTTGGCACTAGGTGTATCGTTCCGGCCCTAGTGCGGCAATGACGCCATTGAGTGGACAGTGAAGACAATTCACTGTCGAGAAATTTATGTCACGTGAGCACACACACACGCACGCACGCACGCACGCACGCACGCACGCACGCACGCACGCACGCACGCACGCACACACACACACACACACAGGTATCACCTTTTATTTCCCCTGGCATATACACTAGGCTAGGTAGAAGAGTCAACTACCAACTGCCTGATGCTAGACGAATCGGGTTATACCCATTTTTGTTATGAAACAACTGGGTGGGTCGCCAGTCTGGGGTTAGAACCCAGCACCTCCTGGTCAGCCCCATTGTTGCGCTTATGTTGACGTCACTATAGAAATAGTAGGGTAGGTGTAAACATAGTCAAAATAGATCGTTGCAACTCCGGGGTCTACTTGTTGCATTGATTGTTCCATCAAGGAAAAACAAGCCGTTTTTATTGGTTCATAAGCATGAAAGTACACCTAATGTATGTAATGACATGTATAGACTTCATTATAAACTGCGTGCACGTAATATGGAAAAAAATTATATATGTACTGGGATGGTGTAATCAACTGGATAGACAGATCATGGCCGAGAGGCAGAAGACAAATTGTAGGTTATTATTCCAGATGGAAATGGAATCAAATAAGTTATATACGCATTTCAGCCTGGAAATGTGTATATAACTGATTAATGTTTATTTGCACTAAGGTGTTGTAATGAATTATATATTATTGGAACTTAAGAAAGTTGGTTGTTAAAGCGGGTGTTAGCATTGATACAGTTAAAGGTTCCTCCTTAATTCGATTTGTTTTGCTAGTCTCATTTCAAATGAATTTTGCAAAAAACAAACCTACCTAGTATCCACTGCAACATGCTAGCTCGTTTGTGTAATTTTTTATGTAGTTTTTGTGTAGCCATCAGACAAGCTATTGAATTACTTAATACTTGTTCAAGCATTAAGTGAAATAAAAATCGAAATGATGAAAAATCATGATTTTCACCATTGGTGAAATTTCGTAACTTTGTCGTGTGACCGACGAGAGGACGGAAGTCACGCCCATGATCGGCATTGACACACACAGTGTTTACCATTTTGGATATCCACTATTTTAATCCTTACCAGATCTAACGACTGAAGTCAATTCTTTCGATGATTTGAAAAAAATGCATTTTTTAATTAAACAGACTGCGCAGATTACTTAAACTAGCCGCATGATACACATCTGGACATAAATGAACCGAATTCGCGTTGGGCTTAGCCATTTGAGGAAGCAGCTTTAATGAGGGATATAAAATATATCATGGAAAAGACACGTTTTTGTAAAAAGGAAACATATTACCTTGCCAAACGGGGGTGCGGGGCGAGCATGAGGGAAGGAGGCATGAGCGAAGGAGACTAGAAGGATGACGTAGCCAGGAAGTGGGGAGTCAGGTAACAGTCTGGCGGGCGGAATGTACAGGAGAAGGCAGGCGACGGGACAAAGAGTGCACAAGACACGAACGGGATACAACAGAAAAGACGTAGAATTTCCTCTGAGTTAGCGACACTTACCAAATTGAGACATATATTATTGCAGTATGACGCCCCAACCACACCGATAGTGCCCATCAGAAACAGGATTCCTCCGGTCGCTAGCCCGAGCGCCATCAATGTGTTGACAAAGCTATCCAGCTCGGAAAAGTCGACGCTATCCGTATTAATGCTTAGATTCTGCAGGCGCATTTTTACATAGTTCTGAAAGACCTTCTTGGCCAAGGCAATCGCTCCACACACAACGGCGGCACCTAAGACCTATGTCAATCACAATAACATGACATTAGCTGCGTAATGGCATGTCAACGTAGTCGTCTTAGTCATCGGCGGTGGCGACGACGACGGCAGAAGCAGCGGCAAGAACAATTATTATTAGTATGCATTATATTTAACAAAACGCCAGATCGACGTTTCACTATACAGTGTTGTGTTTAAGATCTGCTAAAAAGGGTCAAGTTTAGTCACTCATTAGTTTACCATGCTACCGTGCAGTGGCGCCACACGTTACTCGCGAAATATCTTACCACAATGCCAAAGGGGTGCGTGGCCCAATGCCCTCACCCAAATGCGTCACTAATTAAGTAATAAGCTTGGACAGCAGCAGAACTGACACCAACTCAAAACGATGCTCAATTGAGAGTTACGTCGGCCGACATTCCAGCGTCTAATTACTACGAGCGAAAAGTTTAATTATTAGGCCCTACGTAACGAGTGCATTATGACATATTTGAGAGAGGTGCGTGATATTTTCTTCAAACGTGCACACCGTATACTCAATGAATATCTTCCACGACTATAATAAACAGAGCACGTAAGAATGTTGGCTACGGAGAAATTAGTAGAACGTCGATGGGGAACTCACTATGAAAATGACGTTGAACACGATAACAGCGGCGACGTGGGGGTTCTTCAAAGAAACCATCATTCGATGTGCGTTGAGAACGACGGACGTAACTCTTCCGAACCTCGCCGCAGTGGCTCATCCAAGACGAGGGCCAGATTAATGGAGACATCGCCGGATCACTGCGCTCCCTGGTGGCACACGATAGCACTGCTACATGTCAACTGACACGCATGCGCCGAAGATACAATACAAAAGAAAAATATCGAACTGCCAAAATTTGCAATTAGGTAATTATTGCAACAATCTGTGTTGACTCTTATTACACCTACCCGCATATTGATGACGTAATGCGGCAATTTCTATAGTGACGTCAGCATAAACGCAATGTTGTCACGTGCCTCATAAAACAAGTATTCTTCTTCTTACACGTCCTCTTCTGGCTTTCTAGGCATTTCTGTCTCTTGTGTCAAGTATTGTACTTGCGTATTTGATATAATATTCGTTGGCCATAATTAAGGACTTATTATTGTAAATACAGAATGCGAACGGACTCTCCTTTTTGCAACATGACATATTGCGAGTGACCGGTTAGCGGAAGGTAGATTATGCTTTTTGCGCATGTCATGAATTATGCACACTCGGAAACTGCGGGGTCTATTTGTTGCATTAGTTGTTGCATCAAAGAAAAACGATGCTTTCTATTGGTCCATAAACACGAAAGCAGTGTCTGCTGTGTCGTGCATTGCCATAGGTTGTTGCATCAAAGAAAAACGACGGTGCAACAACCAATGTTCACGGAAAAGCGGGAAAGTGCTCATGAAAAACGGGAAAGTGATCGCGAAAAGCAGGAAATATCCTCCTCCAATCAAATTTCGTCATTTTTATCGGTCTTCGTCGTTTTTGATGTGTTGTTTTTATGGGTCGCCATTTTATGTGACGTTTTCGTTCGTGGTGAACGCACCCTCGAAAAAAAATTAATATCGTTGAGACCAAAGAAACAACGTGTGCCTATAGTGACCATACGAATGCCACAAATAGATCGATTTTACCGTGAATTTTGTTTTTGTAAATTACTAAAAAGTGGGACGTTTCGTCCAAAAAGCGGGAAAGCGAGACCAAGGGAAAACGCAGGGCAAATTAAGCGCACCCCACGTATATCCGAAAATGCCACTTCCATTGGCACAATATTCCAATCCAACGATGCAGTAACCTGCCAAACCAATCTGGGCACGTTCGATTTTAGCAGAAACATCACGCAATTTTGTATCAGTATTATTATAACAAATCCAACAGCTTTAAACGGTCCCACAGCATCAACCAGGCATGTGGCGATTACCTTAACTTAACCTTTGAAGGTTTACTTAACTGAAAAATTAATCGGTTAATTTCACTATACACGTTAAGTGTATTGAAGTTTACTGATTAATTTTTGGTTAACTTATTTTTACAAAGTAATTAGATTAATGTCATCCACATGCATAGCCATAGATACGTGTAAAAGGACATTGGCTCAGTGGGTAACACTAAAAAGTGGGACGTTTCGTCCAAAAAGCGGGAAAGCGAGACCAAGGGAAAACGCAGGGCAAATTAAGCGCACCCCACGTATATCCGAAAATGCCACTTCCATTGGCACAATATTCCAATCCAACGATGCAGTAACCTGCCAAGCCAATCTGGGCACGTTCGATTTTAGCAGAAACATCACGCAATTTTGTATCAGTATTATTATAACAAATCCAACAGCTTTAAACGGTCCCACAGCATCAACCAGGCATGTGGCGATTACCTTAACTTAACCTTTGAAGGTTTACTTAACTGAAAAATTAATCGGTTAATTTCACTATACACGTTAAGTGTATTGAAGTTTACTGATTAATTTTTAGTTAACTTATTTTTACAAAGTAATTAGATTAATGTCATCGACATGCATAGCCATAGATACGTGTAAAAGGACATTGGCTCAGTGGGTAACACTTGAAGTTTATAGGATGTGCAGCCGGTCAAATATTATTTGCTAGTTTCTCGCAGTGATCAGTGGGTGGTTTCCACTGATCTATATATAACTGGATGGCGCGTCGGCCTGTAAATTTGACCCCACCGTGCCGCAATATTGGATAGATCAGTGCTGTCAATCGGTAGGCAATCGCAGTGTTATAGTTACCGGTGCAGTTTTCGACCCATTGAAATCTCGCTTGATATCGCATTAGAGACGTCACAGCGTCTGTTTACGACAATAACGATACAGAGTCTTGTATGAGCAAAATATATTTTGATATATAATATAACATGGAACATGTTTATGGTATACATTCCTTGGTATAAACCGACGTTGCATGCTTACCAGACATTATTATTGAGCGTCTGCTGACGCGTGTCTCGTTCTTGGCCACGTGACAATAATAGCCTTTTTGTGGTAGTTGGATGGCAAGATAGTCTTGTCATAAAAGTAGGAATAATTAAAATGTGTTAAATATACGAGAACAAATTACTACATTAACGTTATATATTCAATACAAATATATGTGTATGTATTTTATAAAGCGCTGTGTCAAGCCTGGTTGTTATAAAAAGTTGACATAATTGGAACAAAGTGGTAAAATTAAAAACGATTGTCTGTACGGCTTGCCATAAATATAGGTCAAATTACTCCGGTTTCCTCGACTCGCGCGACATCGTTCAGACGTTCAATATTCGTAAGTTTTTCACTAAAAACTACTGTTTTAATAATTTTTTTGCATTGAATAAATGAAGTAGCTTTTGCTGATTTGGTATATCGATCTCTTACAAAAATGTTTCTTCAGATTTTTTAACGGCATATTCTATTAAGATTTAAGTAGGTCGAAAACTACATACTGTTATAGGTTAGTGATTTATAATATTATGTTTAGCGTCACAAAGTGAACGTTCCTATTTAATTATTAATATTTTTAAGTCGACATAGCATAGGCATAGGCCATAGGCATAGCGGATAGCCAGGCTATATCGGGTTATTGGCTATAATATAATCTATATGCAAGCTTACCGATTCTTCAACTTCAAGGCTCAATGATCAGAATATCGTCTTCAGTATCTAATAATACTCAAGAAGTTCCATTTTGTATATTCTAAATATTGCTTAATGTTGTAAAGTTGGGTGATTTGCGCCGTCATTTCAAAGTCCCCGTAAATGTCAATGAATGCACTGCCACGCACTGGTTGCGGCAATTATTGGTATACTTACGAGGATATGCCTTTTTAACGAACATCTTAAGGAACATTTTTAGAATGGATCTATATATTATAGATGAGTCAAAATTATTTCATCGATTGAATGGAAACAAATTGTTAGTATTTTTTGGTTATGTACTTACTATTACAGAACAACGAAAATACGTTTTATTTCCTCAAAGACGCCACTGGCACTGCACAAAAATGCTACGCATGGCAAGACATTTATTCCTGTACTGTAGATCCAAGTACAAGGAAAAACAGGTTTTTTTCACTTGATCTAATATATCTAATTATCAGAATAACGAAAGTATTATCAAAATGTTGTATGTATTTTGTTTTGAATAAACTGCTATCATTATATATCAAATAATTGTACTAGATTCTGAGAGTGAACTTATGCCATCGTTTTCCGTAAGTTACACTATTGTTGTTATAAAGTTGAATTTAGTGTTCTACGTTCCTATATCTCTTGTTGTCTCTTTCCTCTCTCCATCACATACGCGCACGCACGCACACTCACCCTCCCTCCCTTCGGGAATATTCAGAAAATGTACTGTTATGCATTATATTTTCAGAATGGCTACTTACCAAGACAGCACTAGTATGAGTACTAATAGGCTCACATTGTTACTAGTTGGACACCGTTTCGTGCATTTTCGTGCAGCATGCAACAGCAAGTGTGCTGGAAATACAAACATTGCTGTGTTGGTGTACCTTACAAACATTGCTGCACTGCTGTGAAAATACAAACATTGCTGTGTTGCTATACCTGCTGGACCTTACAAACATTGCTGCACTGCTGTGGAATTACAAACATTACTATGTTGCTGTATCTGAAGGACTGTACAAAAAATGCTGCACTGCTGTGGAATTACAAACATTACTATGTTGCTGTATCTGCAGGACTTTACATACATTGCTGTGGAATTACAAACTTTGCTATGCTGCTGTACCTGCTGGTCCTTACAAACATTGCAGCACTGCTGTGGAATTACAAATATTGCTGTACCTGCAATAATTGCTATTCTATATATCTGCAGGACCTTTCGAACATTGTTACACTGTGCTTGCGTGGATTTATGAACATTTATACAATATACCTGCATGAACACCAGTATGGACTTCTGAACATTATCTTCCATGAAATTATGACTGTTGCTGCATGGCTGGAATGTTATAATAAATTGTCTTGATAATTGTGCAGTGACATTATGTTCCATCCATTAATTCCCCATCTATTTACCTGTTATGACATACTAGTTACAATAATTTTCTATAATACAAGGTCAATACAAGGTCATACCGTATTCAAGTCGATGTATTGACAATTTTTATTCCCCCAACAGTTTAACTGATCCGGTATATAATAAATTACAGCTAAATTATTCCATTAATCTTGGTATATAGGTCAAATGTTAAATGTATGTCAACTAATTAGGTTATGTCAAAATAAGTAAACACTAGACCACATAGTATTCAAGTTAACAATTTGACCATTTCCATCCACCAAAAGGTAGCAGACCCCCAATGGAACTACAGTAAAGGTTGTAAGTCGTTACCAGAATTCTATTAGACCATTAGAATGACCATACATCATTTATGTAGTTAACTATTTTTTTGCATAAATTATGCAAATTAGCATCCAAAATGGCCGCAATAGACCAGATTTATGAACATTTTCAAACAACATATCTTGAAAAGTACAAGTCAAGATTAACTTAAATTAACACGCAACTTTTATTATACACAGTTGCAGGGGGTGACGAAAGGATGCTGCAAAAAATAATATTTGCAAGTATTAGAGACAAAAATTCAAATGTTCAATAAAATCCAACCTAATTATAAATTCAAACACATGATGCACCAATTGTAAACACACCACAGCTAAATGCTCTCGTCATCCCTTCAAGCTGCATCTTATGTATGTCTCTTTCAAATTTGAAGTACATATCTTTAAAATGTCAAAGTTATGATGTTTGAAAACTAAGAATCAGAAGAGAAATATATGTATCCAAGGGCAAAACACGTTGCTAGGGGAGAATCAGAAGTGATATTAAATTTAAGTGGCAATTTAATTATTCAAATTATGATAGTTATAACTAATATTTTGCCATAAATCAAACAATTCATAAAGAAAACATATTAATCAAAGTATATATGGTAAAATATGTAAAACGTAAAAAAAAATGTTTCGTAATATTTTACTGGGGGTCTGGTACCATAAGGATAGATGACAGTCAATTTATCTTTTTAATTTGTTTCATATAAGCAGCTTTAGAAATCATGAATGGCACAAATGGTATCAACATAATGCTGTAATATAGACATATGCTTAATGCATTCTGTACATGTATTACCCAGGATCCCCAAATTACATCACTGGTTGTTGTACCCCATGGGTAAATAATTTTTATTAGATGTGACATCAGCTTTCAACCCACGAAGAACCATACATGGGACAGCCCAATGCATGTAAGAAAACTGGGTGGTATAAATGTGAACAAACTAGAACAAGAATCTTAAAATTTTAACTAAAATTTATTTAAATAAAAGTACATGTATCATGTATATTCCTGTCTTGTCAAGTTGATATGTCACTGAGTAGTGGTCAGACACTTACATCACTAGCAAGGAAATGCTAACCACACCGTCACTCCCCAGCATCAAAAGTGTGCAAACCAACCAATTCTCCTAAGTAATAACATTAGTGCACTAAAGCCCCTACATAGGTAAGATAATTGTATTCAATTGTAATCCAACATATGATTATTCAATGATTCAAATACACTGACCTCTGCACACACCTGCAAGACTGCTGTTGAAATGGCACTAGGTTGCCCTGGATCCTGGGGAAGATTGTACAATTTTATCAGTCCTATTGATAAAACTATCCTCAAAACGTTCTGAACAAATGTTGCTAAGTTTGGTTGGCTTGAAACCTTCACGCCACAAATTAACCAACCATCTGTGGTGTTGTTCAGGTGCTGTGGTCACATCGGGAAACCTGAAATGCAGGGTTGAAAAAAATCATGATTTGAAAAAAAATCGGATTTTTAAAATTTAAATTGGTTTTTTTTTATTTATTTGATTTTTTATTTATTTGATTATTTTTAAATCTGGTGTACACAATGTCATAAAATATTTTACTATCTGGCTATCTGGTGTCAATACAGCTACACAAGTGTTTTAAATCAAATTATTTAAACCAAACAACCCTGCTGAAAGGACATAGAGGAGGAATACAATAAGAAATGAAAAGGAACTGGTGACTGAAAAGGAAGGATGAATTGTGTCATTTGTGATTTGTGTTGTAGAATGGCCACCCTATTTATAGTAGGTCACGTAAGGCGTGTGGCCAAACACACAGACATATTAATACTTAAATTATATAATTAATTCAGCATCATGCTATCCAGCATTTAGAATTATCAATTCATTATAGTATAACATACAATTATCAATTATCAATCATCACATAGTAGACTGGGCTCAGTCCTGAGTTTTGAGCGATAAAATGCGCTATTGCCATTAAACGGCAAAATAAATAAATGTGTGAATAATTAAATTAACATAAAATATTTTTGCAATATAATTGGTCAAATTTATATTAATGTGTATAGTCAGACTGATAAGTGGCATCACAAACATTGATTCTTAAACGTAATAGAAGCGTAGCCTAGGCGAGGGCAGGCTATAGCCAAAAATGTAAACACTGACACTGTCACTGCCCATCACAAAATGCAACATAAAATACAATGTCAATGTACGAAAAGTCAGAAAATACTTACGCATGGAATGAGATCCCATGGCATGGTCCTTACGTAGTTTTGTAGATCATCGATTTGAGCACCCGAATGCACAACAGCATGTAATTTTCCGGTTATTCGGTTCACACACGCGCACGCACGCACGCACGCACGCACGCACGCACACACACACACACACACACACACACACACACATGTTATGTATGTTAATCTATAGCGATGCAGCGTTTAGCTGATCTATCCAATATGGCGGTTTTGAACTTCCGCAGGCGTCACCTGGCGCCATGCAAATGAATACGGCGTGCGCCATCCAGTTATATGTAGGTCAGTGGTGGGTTCTCGTCGTGTCTGAGGCACCCTCTACCTTGTAATTGTTGAACTATGCCTGCACTTGCACGCCATCTGGTGTGATAAATACGAACTACCGTCCTGCTGTCATAATATCGTTTCGTGTGTGACTCGAGGCTAAGATCACGAGTTTGGTTCGATGTAGTTATGTAAAACAACGGTTTTATGCTACTCTCTGCTTCAAAGATAGGTTTCGAGTATGGTTAGTCTCAACGAAGATGGACGCCGGAATCAGTGTTCAGGGGTAAGGTGGCATTAAACTAAATGATTTGTAGTTTAGAACTGTCAGCCACAGCGTGTTCACAGTTTTGTCTTTTGAATTTGAGCCTGGGCACCTCGAGTCTGTGGTGAACTAATGCACGTCTATTGTACCGAGACAGTCATGTTATGTTTGATCAAAGTTACCTAACCATGAAAAAGAACGGGTGTTCTAATGGTAGTATTCCCAGTAATGGCTACTAATAGAGTACTAATGCTGTGCCTGTGGTTCGATTCCACCTCCGCCGTTTCGAAACTTGGGTAATTTCGTTCACCCAGTCTTTTTACTTTAGTCGTTAGATCTGGTAAGGATCAAAATAGTGGATATCCAAAATGGTACACACTGTGTGGGTCAATGCTGATCACATTACAAAATTTCACCAAGGAACAAAATCGTGATTTCTCAGCATTTCGATTAACATTTCAGTTAATGCTTGAACAAGTTTATCTGATGATTTCACAATAACTACATACAAAAGTTGCACAAATGAGCTAGCAGGTTGCAGTGGATACTAGGTAAGTTTGTTTTTTTGCAAAATTAATTTGAAATGAGACTAACAAAAAATTTAATTGATTAAGCACCTTTAAATTAAAGTGACATATAAAGGAACCCAGAACTGTTTATTTTATTAACATTTCTATTAGATCTAATGATTTTGCAATTTTAATACGGTAAACATTTGGAAATTGTTTAACTCCATGATTAGAATAGAAGCTATTAGCAGGGTTGACTGAATTACTTTGAATTTGTACTTGAGTAAAAGTAATTCACGTAAAAACTACTTGAGTAAAACTAAAACTACTTTTCAAAAGTACTTGATGTAAAAGTACAACACTTAGAAATAACAACAAAATCATGAGTAATATTATATAAATTACACAGTTTGCATCTGGCAACTGTTTTGCAACCTCTCTGCCTATAACAAAGTGTTCCCAGACAACCTTAGCTGGTCAATCGGTCTGCCACCCTTGAACATGGTGCTCACTTGGATGTTTGGAAAATTACATTATCATTAATGAGAGCTCACAACTGCAAATAATTTCAGTTAAATGCGGAATTTCATTAATGATGAGGCACAATCTGTCTTTTTTATCGATCTGTTCCACTAGGGTATGGGAGGAGCTAGATTGTAGTAGGTAGAGGGTCCGTCCAGTAGTAGTTGTAGCCTCTCAGGGAAACTGGTCAGAGGTAATACCACCTAGCACTGTCCATAGTAAAATTAACAAAGACATTTGATCAGGGTTGGGTTCAATTACACATAATTATATCAATTACAATTACATTTCAATTTTTAGTTCAATTACAATTACACTCATAATTTTTCAATTCAATTACAATAACACTGTTTCAATTTCAATTACAATTACAATTACATTATGCAGAACCAAATATATTCAGCATTTGTTAATTATATAGTTTTGCACTTTTGCTGAATTTCAATATTTTGTACACAATTGATAAACAAATATAACGGTAATTATTGTAAATTGTTGAAGAATTGTGGCTTGAATTTTTAATTGTACTAAATAAAAAGACAGCCGTTTAAACATATTTTATTATATAAATATATATTTTAAATCTGGTATATAGACATTAATAAATGTTATATATATATATATGTTGATGTATTTATAAACTCTTTCAAATCAATGTAGGTACTTGTCTTAACAGAGGGTACATGATTTTTGCTTATATAAAGACATTAGACAATGTCCACAAGGCTTCACCTCCTGTAGTTGCATAATCTGTCTTGGAAAGGAAAGCATGCTGCATGTCTGTGGCTGTAGCAGTGCTAATTATTGTTTGCTGAGAAGGTGGATTAGCACCTGTCCATGGCCCTGTGTACTCTAAGGGTCTCTAACCAGACTGCAAACTGGTACAGTATTAAACAATGGTAGCCCAGACTGTCTCACTTGAGTCAACATACTGAATTGAGAACAACTAGCACAAGCTCTAAGTGGACTTTAACTCAGGGCTTCTAACTTGAAAAGATGCTTCCTCTGGAAGATAACTTTGTGTAGCTTCACTGCATTCAAAAAGGGAATAGCTCAGACACACACAATGTCATAAAATATTTGACTGTCAGGCTATCTGGTGTCAATACAGCTACACAAGTGTGCACACTTTGTGCTTTTGTATTAAAAGACATACAAAACTCTGTTGATCTCAATGCTTGTAAACAATTATTTGTGCTAAATTCATATAAATTACCGATTACAAAAATCAGAAGTAAAAAAAATCATAAATCAATGATTTTTTGGAGTGATTTAAATCATGATTTAAATAAAATGATTTAAATCAAACAACCCTGAACCTGTATGAGACTTAAATTATATTTTATTGACAGTTTGTTCTGGTAGTTTGTGATATGAAACGTACTGTAATTGATTGTAATTGAAATAAATTTTCAATTATACAAAATATAACAATTACAATTACAGCACAAATTTCAAACCATAATCAATTACAATACAATTACACAATTTTGCTGTAATCAATTACAATTACAGTTACGTAATTGGACCCAGCCCTGCATTTGATGTCTAGCTGATGAAGCTCTCTGGCTTGTGAAACCCCACATTCTCATGTCTTCCCAGATATGTCTTATCAGCTCACACAAACATTGAAACAAGCTTTAGTAGCTAGCTGTGTTGATTAACTGGTACCAGCTGGGACTAGAATTGATCAGAAGACAGACCAGTGCAACTGAGGAATGCTGTTGCTAATTGCAAAAGTGTGCCCTGTCAGGGCCCCTGTCCCTGATGGTAAACGGACATAACCCCACTGGACAAAACCCCACTCAGACATATCCCCACTGGACATAACCCCACTCGGACCAAACCCCACTCGGACATAACCCCACTCAACCCCACTCAGACAAAACCCCTTTTGGCCTACTGCATATAGATTCAAAGACAACAATATTTGTTATTTTCTGTTTTATTAATGTCAGTGTATAACCATACAAAATTGAAAAATATGCAACTATGAAAACTACATTAAACTACTACCTCACATATTGTTATCATGAAAACTACATTAAACTACTTCCATCTCACACAGTGTCCAATGCCCCTCAGTGTATCGGGAATTGACTTGGTGCCATCACGACGGGCAGTACACAGATTGTGAAGCTTTGTCTGGATCTGAACTGTGTGGCGCCGCGTTCGCTTGACTGGTGGTTCACCATGCTGGTCACGTAGCAGTGCAGTGGCAACCTGTGCCTGGTCCTTCCGGATAGTGATTAATGTCAATGTATCACCATACAACATTGAAAAATGTGCAACTATGAAAACTACATTAAACTACTACCTCACATATTGTTATCATGAAAACTACATTAAACTACTTCCATCTCACACAGTGTCCAATGCCCCTCAGTGTATCGGGCATTGACTTGGTGCCATCATGACGGGCAATGCACAGATTGTGAAGCTTCGTCTGGAGCTGAACTGTGTGGCGCCGCGTTCGCTTGACTGGTGGTTCACCATGCTGGTCACGTAGCAGTGCAGTGGTAACCTCTGGTCCTTCCTGATAGTGTCGATGGCCCTCCAGATAGTTGGATGAGCATGTCCTACCAAGTTGGAGAAGGCATTGTTCCAACCCTCACATATGTTGTTGGTTCTGGAACTGCCGTGAAGGGTGATGTTGTGCACATTCCATATGGATGGTGGATACATAGGTGGCTTGCGACGCATGCGAAGTGGAGGCATAGTGCCATCTGGACGTTGGGGTAGCTGTATCTGACGGTAGGTACCGGACACATAGATTTGATCAAAGTACTGCAGAAGGGGTTCTAGTCCCTCAGGAATGTTTTCACGCAGGTAGGCCATGCCATCAGGTACATCATCTTCAGGCAGGAACGCCAGACCATCCATCATCCCACAGAAGAGCTTAACATCGTCTTCCTCGCGATAACGCTGTACCAGACCAAGACTCTGAATCTTCCTCCATGTGGACTGGGCAAGATGACAAAAACATCCATGGATGTTGACATGAGGTCCAAATGATGATTGCATGGCGTTGATCACTGCCTGCTCAAAATCCATGGTCACAGTGGTGGGGTCAACATTGAAGCCAAGCTCAGTGCACCGGTCCTGAATAGCCGAGAAAAGTTCTTCATAGGTTTCCTGGTGCTTGTTGGGTAGGAAGGCGTAGACACATGTGACAGCTGATTCTCCAAGTGGTACACGGATCACGTATAACTGAGTGAATAGGAGTGGTGCAACATCGAAGGTGCCATCCATAAACCAGGAGTCAGAACTAGCGAGGTGGCGAAATCCTAGGTCAGTCCCAAAAACTAACATCCTGGCAGAAGAATCAACACCGTTGTCATAGATGACGAAGGGGTCTCCATCAACAGTGGTGGTCCACTCCCCATCTAGCATGAGTTCACTGAGCGACGCTGGGTTCTTGGGCATGTGCTTGGCACGTTCCCGCCTGAGAGAGCGCTTGACTGTGTCTGGATTGCCGAGTGCAGCACGTACATCTACAGGCACATCTGTGGTGTGGTCTGACATGAGCTGTGTTAGTGTACCACGTGATCCAGCTGCACGTTCCTTGAGTGAGGCACATAACTTAGCAACAGCTACAGACTGTTCCTGTGGATCATGGCTGTGCGGTGTCATGCTGGTGACAGTTGTCATCTGCAAAGGTACAATGAAAAATATAATATTAGTTGTAATATGAAAAGGTAGTAATAATTTTTCAAATTTTCATTCATATTTGTAGCATTGTATTGTATAAAAATGTTGGACAACTGGATCAAAAAATGAAGGTCTCTGGAAAATTATTCACAACAAAGAAGCTTCATATGGCAAAAGTGTGATAGTGGTATAATTAATCATATAATATTATGGTTTTTGTTGACAATCTGCCCTTTGAAAATCATATGATGGACAGTATTGTCCTTGGAGAAGGTCATTTTGAATACATGGAAATTAACATTTTCTGAAACTTTATCAACAGTGCAACACTGACCTTGAAAATGCAACAGTAATTCATGTAACATAGGTAATGAAATAGTTCTAAGCAAATAGGATGAAACGTGTTAATTATTACATTTTATCAGGCACATATTCACAAGCTATTAACCAGGTGACTAAGAACTGGTTGTTCCAATCAAAGCGTATTTTAAGTGCATTCATAATGAAACAATTTAAATTATTCATCAAAGCAGAACAATATTAATCTAAATTGATGGTATTTATGTGCACCGTTAGTTGATCCAACCGGTAATTCTATCCAACCACAATCAGAAAATAATTGTACATCAGGTGGCAAATGTTAAATTTTGTATACTGTTATGATTCAAAAATTATAATACATTTTCTAACCAAGGACACTTTTACACAATACCATGCAACAGGCCTTCATTATAATTTGTATCAGTGTTTTTTTAATTTGACATTCTAAACAAAAATATCTGAAATCAGCTATATATCTATAATTTCTCATCTCTGGTAATTTACACAAGATATTTACCTCAGCATTGGTAGTCACACCTCCCTTGCCACACAGTTCAGCTCCAGACGAAGCTTCACAATCTGTGTACTGCCCGTCGTGATGGCACCAAGTCAATTCCCGATACACTGAGGGGCATTGGACACTGTGTGAGATGGAAGTAGTTTAATGTAGTTTTCATGATAACAATATATGAGGTAGTAGTTTAATGTAGTTTTCATAGTTGCATATTTTTCAATTGACATTAATAAAACAGAAAATAACAAATATTGTTGTCTTTGAATCTATATGCAGTAGGCCAAAAGGGGTTTGTCTGAGTGGGGTTATGTCCGAGTGGGGTTATGTCCGAGTGGGGTTTTGACCAGTGGGGTTATGTCCGTTTACCCTTGAAAACAGCTAATGGTGATGCCTTTTGGCATATTTGTAGTCCCTTTGGAAGCCAGGTGTAAACTGTCTGCAGGCAGATCGCAATTAAACATTGCTTAGGAAGGCCAGAGGTATTACTTGGTTTGCTTACGTTCTTCCTGACCGTATGCGGTGGCCTTGGTGGTCAGATCTTCAACTTTCCTTTGGAATGCTCTACGACTTCCTGGCAAGGCAGCTTTGTAGTTGTAGAGAAACTCCTCAGTACTCCAATCTAGACGGTTTTTAAATGAGTTGACACTTGGGGCAGTTACAACTACTTCCGGTAAATCATTCAATAATCTGGTAACTCTAAGTGAGAAGCTTTCTTTTCTAACATTTGTACAAGCACTTTCTATAAACAATTTTAAACTATGACCCCTTGTTCCTTCCCTTGTATCACTGTCTTTGTGCAGCTTGACAATGTCATTTTTCCCATGGAGCAGTTTATATACCTCGATCATATCACCACGAATTCATCTATATGCAAGTGTAGGAAGTTTCAATCTCTGAAGTCTTTCCTCATAAGGAATATTCTTCATACAAAGAAGCTGCTTTGTTGCGTGTCTTTGCAAATTTTCAATGGCATCTTTGTATTCCTGTTTATAAGGGGACCATATTGATATTGCATAACCTACATGACTCCTAACTAAAGCTTTATATAATGGCACAACATTATGTTGATTTAGGGTTGTAAAGGACCTTCTAATAACTGCCATGATACTATTTGCTTTGTTTATTTTTTGGTTGATGTGTTTATCAAATTCTAGGTTTTAATCAATTATAACCCCAATATCTTTTTGTTCTTCTATTCCTCCTAATTCATGGGCAGTATTATCTATATTCAGGTTGTATGCATACTCTTGCTGTATTGTTTTCCCTACGTGCATTAAATTACATTTATCTGGGCGGAACCTTAATAACCATTTACTTGACCAAGATGTTAAGTAATCTAAGTCATTCTGTAGTTTATGCTGATCATGTGGACTAGTAATCGTTTTTAAAACCTTTGTATCATCCACAAACATATATACATTCGAAACTACATTATCAGGAAGATCATTTATGTATAAAACAAATAGGATCGGTCCTAAGACACTGCCCTGTGGAATACCACTTGTTATATTTGCCCACTCAGAATTTGTACCATTTACATTGACCTGCTGTACATGGTCAGACAAGAACCCCTGGATCCATCTTAGTGTGTAATACTCTATACCGCACGATTTAAGTTTGCCTATCAGTCTTTTGTGAGGGACGGTGTTAAATGCTTTCATGAAGTCCAAATATACAACGTCTACAGATTCCCATCTATCTAAAGCTTTGGTCCATCAGTCAATAACATTTAATAATTGGAGTACCGTAGAACAAACCAAATTGTTGCATACTGAATAATTTATTCCTAATCATATCATTGACAATATGGTCTTTGACACATTGTTCTATACATTTACATATTATACTTGTTAAGCTGACTGGTCTATACTGTCCTGCGTTTTTGCGATTACCCTTCTTAAATATGGCTGAGATCCTTCCTTGTTTCCATTCTTTTGGTAGTTCACCGACAGCCAGTGAATTATTAAATAGCCTAGCTAGTGGTTTACATAGATGATTAGATAGCTCTTTCAACAACCTAGGATGAACACCATCTGGCCCTACCGATTTACCCACATTAAGGTTATCAAGTTTTTTTAAAAATAATTTCCTCATCAATAGTCAATTCTTCCATGTTGTGCCTTAACTTCACTGGTGGAATATGAGGGATATCACCATTTGGCTCTATAGTAAAAACACTTGAAAAAAAATGTCCTAAGACATCTGCCTTTTCCCTATCAGAATCTGTGAGTCTAGATTTAGGATCTTTAGGGTCTGTGTTCAGGTCTGAAACACCTTCCTGATTCTAGGTTTTGGAGTTCATATATTTCCATACTGCTTTTGGGTTTGTCTTAGCTTCTGTTGCTTGCTTCATCTCAAATTCCTTCTGTATCCTCCTCGTTAATTTACGGACTTGATTTATAGCCCTACAATATTCAGTATAGTATTTTCCTTCTTTTGTCTCCATATAATGTTTCCATAAAGTGTGTTTTTTCTTAATTTTATTTACTGCTTCCTTGTTTAGGGGTACTTTTCCTTTATGTCTGTTAATATTACTCACAAGACGATGAGGGATGAATTCATCCTCTATCTTTTTAATATATTCTTTAAAACCTAACCATTGATGGTTTATAGTGCTCGTGCCATGTATCTCGCACCGGTCTGTGTGGTCTAGTTTCGTCTTCATACTAATATAATCTCCTTGGTCGTAATAATATTTAAGTCGAGTATGGCTTGCTATTTCTGCATAGCACCTAAATGTAATGACGAGGACAGAGTGATCACTCTTACCAAGTGGGCTTTCATACACTATATCATCTATCATACTTTTTTCATTGGTGAAAACTATATCAAGAATGTTCGATTTATTTCCTAATCGCCCCCTTGTGGGGAGTGTGACATGTTGGAAAAGGAAATTATCTGTTATTCCTTCTTCTCCAGTTTTGCCAGTCTATGTTGGGGTAATTAAAATCTCCAAGCAAGAGAAGATGTGAGTGTTTATAGCTCATTACCTCACTAATCAGTTCATTTAATTGTTCATTATTGGTGCCAGAGCTGCCCGGCCTTTTATATACACAATTACACATCCTATCAGAAAAGTGTCTTTTTTGTTTAATTTTATCGCAACTGATATCGATTCTTGAAAGTTGGTTCCTAAAAATACAAAAGGTTTTGTGTTTAGTGTTTTGTGGGTGGTATAAATGGTATAAATCATAGTTACTCAAACCCAGTTCAGCTGTGTTTAATAGAAATTTATGGTTTTTCAGTTTAACCTCAGTTATTGCAATCACCATACACTTATGTGATTCGACTCGAGCTTTGAACTCAGTAAATTTATTGATTAGACTATCAGCATTGGTGTAGAAACATTTTAACTGTTTATGTGTATAATTTGTATTTACAGTGTTTTTCTGGTTAGATGATCTGTCTTGTCTTGCTCCTCGTCCCTTCGAGGTTTGAATCTTACAATTTTTCTGGCCCATGGTGGGCCTCTCACCCTGTACAACCATTTCCCCTCATCATTTATCTCTTTTGTCCTGGCCTCCTCTAGGAGTTTCATTCCTTCCTCTCTTTCTTTTTTGTTAAGTCATGCAGGGTGCTGAGACATTTATATTTGTCCTCTGCATCTCTTAAGTTTGATAGTCGTTTGAACAATTCCATCTTTTTGTTAATGTCTTTCATTACTACCTTAAGAGGTCTGGGTTTTTGCTCAGTATCACCCGTATCTTCGTCTGTGCTTTACCTAGCCTGGTAACTTTGGTTATCTCATCTTTTACGTCTAGGTTCAGATTGCATAGCTCATTACACAACCCTTCAACAAACTCCATAATTCTCACCCTCTCTTCCTTTAGGTTTGTTTTTGGTTCTGGGGCATTGAATATAAGAAACAAATGTCCCTATTTTTTCTTACATTGATTTCTCTTACTGTTTCCTCCACAACAATTCCACTATTTTGGGTGATTAGTAGGTTCCTGCTTTCATTATCATTTAGCCTACATGTATGTAATGCATCCATTTCCTGCCTTACGATTTCTTTTACTTCTTTACTATCGCATTTAGCATCCAGTTTTTTCTCTGTTGCCTCAGATCTCGTGTTCATAGTTTTGAAATACATCTCGCATCTCTCTTCGATAACTTTCTCATTGAGAATATTTTTTTAGATTTTTGGTCTGTATTTTAAGCAAAACCACATGCATCCAGGTTTCCCCATAGCCTCATATTCGCCAGGTTTAAATTTCAAGCATTTAATGCAGTATCGGTTTCCGCAGTACTCGCACTTGAGTATTCTGTCTTTCTCACTTTTAAAGATTTTCTTGCAGTCCTCGCATTTCCAAGCTTCTCTAACATCGCTTCCTGATTCAGAGTTTTTGCTACCTCTCCGAGTCCCCTTATTTTTTAGTTTTGTGATTGGAGCGCTAGAAATTGCTACATTTTCGCCAGTCTCTTGTTTTGGACCACTGTGTTGGTCATTTTCACTCATTACATCTAAACATCACCATGTGATAATCAGTATGCTACTAGAATAATATGATTAGGATAAAAAAATACCCTTTCTCCACTGTAAACAGCCAAAAATTAGCTAAACAGCGGAGCTCATATGTAAACAGACCTTGTAACTGGAAGCTGTCTCACTTCATCTATTGGTGCACTTGTTATATCTGAATATTCCTTAGATTATATGAGCAGGTCCTGCATGGGTTATAATAAAGTTTTTTTCTGGTAGTTTGTTATAAAAAATACTGTAATTGATTGATGAAATTACACAACATATTTCAAATACAATTACAGCAGAATTGCAAAACCGAAGTCAATTACAATTATATAATTTTGCTGTAATCAATTGCAATTACAATTACATAATTGGACCCAGCCATGCCTGTCATGGACTCACTAACTCTGTCTCTAGAGAAGGACACTCTGATTCTAAAATAGACCCTCAGGTTCAGCGCAATATCTTAGTAGGACTTTTGAGTAATTATCCAGATCACACAGAACCGCCAAACTTCTCACATATTTGCCATATATTTTTTTGCGAATACACATGTCGTGTTATCAGAAAGTTACACTTGTTTCCACATTACTCCTAAGTCATTACATAATGATAAAAATTGAAAAATGTACGCTTTGCTCCATAGCTACCGTTAAATCGAGTCTTATGCCGAGGCGTTGCAATATAATTGTCACAACTCACACTGCACTTGCTCAAGTCAATTTCTGTACGAATTTGTGTATTACTGATTGCCTCATTGAATTGTAATAATTTGTTATGTATATAGAAAAATGTATTTATATAAAACACACACACACGCACGCACGCACGCACCCACACACACACACACACACACACAAGAAAATTATTTCCAGTGTACATGAAATGTCTTAATTATGACATTTCATTTATTTACATCATATTTAAACCATGCCACTTTAACGTGTTTGGTGTACATCCTTTAAAGTTGATGTTCTAAATGATGCATAGATCAACATGTAACTGTGGTCATTGCAGGGTTTCTTCTTTGACCCTCCATACCAGAACCAGGACTCGGAGGAGCTACTTACAGATTCCGCTTTCCTCGGCAGTCAAGATGACTTGGTGTTCCGACACATCAACACCACCTGGATGATCATCGTGGAACTACTACTTACAGTAAGTCACAGTTTCAGTTTTCCTAGTTCTGTACTGTTCTTGATGACGTAATTCAAAGTATGGGTTTGCCAAGGTTCCAATTACCACCACTGCATCTGGTGGATTATTTGGAACTACTAGTACAGATTGGTGGTTGTTTTAACATCTTATTTGTAGGCGTATTTGTTGCACATGTTGATATCGCTGAGAGATAATCTGTGTCTCTAAGTTGAGACACAAGATCGCTCAGATATAATCGGTGTCTCTAAGTGTTTCAATAATTTTATTTTTATTTTATGCGACTTTTACTGGTCTTTGCATGCATGAAATCTACTCAAACTTACCAATAATTTCCCTCACTGGTTGACCCAGTACAGGGCCTGGCCGTGTGCCGAGGCAGTGAGTCATTACCACATTGCTTTCAGGCCTGGGGTCTATTACATTGTAATGTAATAGATTACTATTACTTATTTTCCTTTCATTACTATTACATGCAGAAGGCAATGTAATATACTATTATTACATTTCAAGCTATTACTATTATATTTTCCATCTTAACTATTTTCTTTTGATTAAACATTTTACATACTTAATCTTTTACATAGATTCAATTTAGCTGGTGGGTGTATATTTAATTAAATTACAATTAACTAATAAATTTCCCAAATTAAATTAAATTAACCTCATACAATTCCAGTCGGATGTAGAAGTTTCAAATATTCATTAGAATGAAACGAAAAGCAATGTCACTGTCATATAACACATTCTGATTGTCCCATAGTAGACCCATACTGCTAGGCTGCTGCTTGGAAGACAGTTAATTATTGGTTCTAGGATAGGATGTTTTTCACACTTTTGATCAATAGTGTGCAAGCTAGCTACCAACTGAGAAAAACTCAGAAAAGTTGGTATAAGCCCCTGGATTTTGTTCAAACATTACCCAGCATGGCAGGCTGGCAGCTAGAGATGGGAGATGGCAATGATTGATTGACTCAGATGTTAAAAGTCTGTTTAGTGCTGGAAGCTTGGAACCCTTATCCTGCTTCAGTGAATGAATGAATAGGCTTGTGTGAAAAGGATAGATGGCTGGTGGACCTGGCTTCAAATGACCAATTAGCCATGCAACAGTCACACTGTCACAGTGTCTCCTGCTAATAGTGCTAAAGTTCAATGATTGTCATGATTCGGATACTAAGCCATTTTATCACCACTGTTGGAAAATAAATAAAACTGCATGTGAATGACTGAACATGATGCTTGTCCAAGTCCCATTGTGTCAAAATACAGATTTTTTGGTTTGATTAGTTTCAATGAAATTTAATTTTGGTGTGATTAAAATGTTCAATTGTAATAGCAAAGTAATAAATAACAGCTCAATTACTATTACTTTGCTTTCTATTACTATTACATTGCGTTCTGTTCCATTTATTACTATTACTTGAACAATTGTAATCGTTACTGTTGCATGTTACTATTACCCCAGGCCTGATTGCTTTACTGTGTTATCTGTGACTAATGTTGCAAAAACAGACAAAATAACTACAGACATAACATTAGATAGATTTGAGTTTAGAATAACAAGAGTGCGTGACTTTATTACTGAGAATACTGATAACTAACTAGTGCTGTGACAATTCATGGTCTGGAAGCGTATGGAAACAAGACTTACAGTGCCAACTGGGACTCCCGGTTTCAGTTCGACACATGGAACTGCGAGAGCACTAGTTAGTTAATTAGTTGTGAGGTATTGTCAGTGAAACCATTGCATGCTGGGAGTGCAAGCAGTGCATTGATATAAAGCTAGATTAAGCTACATGGCTCCTATGTTGAACAAATGTACATGAAAGTAATTTTTAATACCCTTTATATATTATATACTTACCATTTTACAAATACAGGTTTCAACAAATTGTTGTGCTGTAGGCCTGTAGCTGGTGTATATGATGACAAAGTTGTAAAGTAATTGTCTAGAAGCTAGTTAAAATGGATATCTTTATAACAAATTGAATTGATTTATAAGTTACCACACTAACAATCACTCTTCAATTGATTCCAGACCTGCCTGGGTATTGTGACATTTCTAGTACCCTTCCTTTGTGGCGCTGACAAATGCGGAATATCAGCATTTTCAGTCATCGTATACACTCACGGCACCTGGTGGTTTGTGGTGTTGCTAGCAGACCGTTACTTGCGTTGGCAGCATAACCTGTCTCGGACTTACGGCTACTTGGAGTTCTACCGACAAACAAAGAACATACGTCGCTGGCCCGTGATGGTCTTCTCAGCAGGTCAGTGGGTCAGGCATGGGGGGGGCGATAATATTCGACAAGAAATAAATTGCAATTATTTATAATCAGAATCGTGGATTTTATTACATTTACTTTGAAAGGCAATGTAGTCAGTTGTGGATGGTAATAGTAGTAAGCAATCAGGATTGCAACAAGGATTGCCTGCTTTGTGTATTATTCAGTGCAAGATTTAAAACAATCATTCACCATACATATTTACGGGTGACGTTTTAGACATTGCACATTGTATGGATTTCCCTTATACAATACAAATTTTTGGAAGGTATACGGCTGTATTCCGTTTTTTTTTACAGATTTGTTTTTAATACAGAATTTTTTTATAAAATACATATTTTCTTGTCTTGTGTTCATTAGATAAGTATAAATTTAATGACAAACTTAGCGGTCATAGCATAATTAGCTTTGATGCTGAAACTTAGTAGATTTCGTTTGATGTAGATATATTTTGTAGCCTGATAGGCGGAGACACTCAATCGGAATAGCAATGCAGTAGGCCGAATAACCAATATGGCTTTATGCAGAATTTCAAGTAAAAATTTGGATTGCAGCCAAGAAATATTGTCTGTCTGACTTTTTAAACTGGACTATGTGTTAATAATACAATTCATATCCCAGAGGTTTTTATTTACCTGTATAGTTTTTTTCGCAATCTTGTCAAGATGGCTTCTTTAGTACTGGCAGGCCTCACAGACCACACAACCAGAGAGAACCATCAAATAAACTGGGAAGGAGTAAAAGTGGTAGACAAGAAGTCCCACAGAAGGAGAAGACAGGGAGTCCCACAGAAGGAGAAGACAGGGAGTCCCACAGAAGGAAAAGACAGGGAGTCCAACAGAAGGAGAAGACAGGGAGTTCCACAGGAGAAGACAGGGAGTCCCACATAAGGAGAAGACAGGGAGTCCCACATAAGGAGAAGACAGGGAGTTCCACATAAGGAGAAGACAGGGAGTCCCACAGAAGGAGAAGACAGGGAGTCCCACAGAAGGAGAACATGGAGTCCCACAGAAGGAGAAGACAGGGAGTCCCACAGAAGGAGAAGACAGGGAGTCCCACAGAAGGAGAAGACAGGGAGTCCCACAGAAGGAAAAGACAGGGAGTCCAACAGAAGGAGAAGACAGGGAGTTCCACAGGAGAAGACAGGAAGTCCCACATAAGGAGAAGACAGGGAGTCCCACAGAAGGAGAAGACACATGAAAGAGGTGATATGGATACAGAAGACAGAGGCAGCGATCAACCAAAATGATGGGAACTACAAACTACCACACATCTACAATGACATCATCCTACCAGGACGTCATTGTCATTAGTACTGGTGAAACCATTTTGATAAGATTACAAAAGCTCTACAGGTAAACAAAAACCTTTGGGGTGTGATAAAAGAATTTTATGATCATGAAAACGAACTATCCCGAGAAACATTCAACAAGTGGAGTCTGTGTTGTAGGCAATGCCCTGTTGCTGATCGTGTTGACCCTGCTCCATGACTACTGCAGTGAGGACACTGACCACTGTCCAGGCTTCCTCGCTCCACTCCACACATGCAACTACCTTCAGTTTGTGATCACCCTTGAGGTGGTGGTCGTCACCCCAATTCTTATAATATATTTGGGTAGGTGCACGTGTCCTGTTAATCCCGTTTGGCTGTTTTGTCAGCAACTGCATCCAAACCAAAACTCCTTCCTCGATACCCCATCACGAATCAGGTTTATTGAAGTTCATATCTGTAGTATGTGAATAATTTAAAGTGTGAATAGACCTATGTTGTTGTATATAGAACCAGACCATGTTTGCCCTTTTTTTGCAGAATTTTGACCTAATATGGTAAAAAATGATTTCATATTTTGACCGATCATGTCTTCATTTGTACAAACGAGCTACCATGTTGTAATATATAGTGGATAGGTTTTATTTTTTAATGAAATGATTCTAAAACGAGATGACCACAAAATTTAATTGAAGAAGAACCTTGCTGTTGTAATTTCACTTTCTTTTGCTTATTTTTGCTGCCCTGCTGCTCTGAATTCTGAAATTAATAAGATATTAGGATGTTCTGCTCTCAATAGTGGCTCGTTTGTGTGACTTACTGTTGTATGCAAAATGTTTAATTTTGCCCTGTATGCTATGGCTTGCATGATTGCCTATGTGTTACATTTCTTTCAGTGTAACAACAATGACTTGCCATTTCATTGTTTATATATGTAGTCCCTCAAAACTGGAAGAGGGTATTACCCCAGTCCCCCGGGTGGGTAAGGTAACGTTGTTTCAAAATATAGCAGCAAATTCCAGCATAATAAATACTGCAGCATCTTCAGTATTTTTCAACTCAGCATTTTCTGTCTGTTCAGTGAAAACTGTGAAGTTCAACAAAAGGCAACCATCACCAGACGTGACGCAGGAAGACACAATGTCAGCATTCCTTCACTCACAGGCTCACACAAGTGATGTCGGTTTCAGGTAGGTGATGTAAAGCAAATTTTTGTGTGAATTCTTTTCACACTTTCATCTGTTACAGAAGTCCACTGATTAATTATTGGATTAATCAAGTGTACATTTTTAATACATGTGTGTATATTTATATATATATATATATTTTTACATGTACTTTTAATGACGTGTATCTATAATTATATATATATATTATATATATATATATATATAATATATATATATAGTATATATATATATATATATAATATATATATATATACATATATATATATATATATATAGATTTTTTTCTGAAATTCAAGTTTTAAAAAGACAAGATTGAATAAGATTTCCATCCAAGGCAAAAACCCAGATAGCAAGTGGACAAAGAAGCCATTGGCTTATCAAGAGCCCTACAATTGTTTGTAATTTATATATATATATATATATATATATATATATATATATATATATATATATATATAACCCACCCTTCTGAGACACATGTCAGTTTTGTTTTAAACATTTAGCATTTACATAATTGGTAGATAAAATGTTCCTTCACTAACATTACGCTGTTTCGTCTAATTGTTCTATCTTTCTTAAGTGATAAAACAATATTTTTTTTCTCCTCTTGCAAGTTACACATGTTCTTCTCTGCAGCATGCTGTTTGCAGGTTGTTTCATGACACTGTGGCAAACACCACTACCGTTTCCTCTGTATTAGTAGCCTCATCTTCTTTCCAGTGTAGCTTTCCATCTTCTCATGAATTGCTCTGCTGGTTGTGTGGGTTGTATAGTGAACTTGTAGTAGTCTGCACATGCAGTTCATCTCAAAGGCGTTGCTTTGGTTGAAACCAAATGAAATTGTGCAAAATATTTGATAATGCATGAAGCCTCTGAAACAGACGTGTTCAGTTCTGACCTGTTCATGTTCTGTACCTAAAAGAGACAATGAGATTAAAAAGAGATCAAATAGAAATGTTGAAGGTATTGAATGGTTATGAAAATATTGGTAGAAATATATTTTCTCATTTATGGAAGCTAAAAGAACATGAATTAATGTTACCAAAGGAACAGTGTTGACTGGATGTAAGAATATATTCATTCTTACATAGGCTGATAAATGAATGGAACGCATTATATACAGATTGTGTAAATGTTAGCAACATGAATATGTTTAAAACAAACTTGACAAATATCTCGGAACGATAGGTTGCCCGTAGATGAATAATCGTTGCACTCTGGATATGCCAATGGTTTCCTTGTCCACTTGCCATCTGGGTGTTTTGTTTTGGATGGCAATCTTGTTAAATATTGTTTGTTACTTGGTGCTCTGTGTGAACAGTTTAACGCAGGGGGTCAATTACCTTGTAATTGGAATTGAAACATTTCTATTCCAAATAGGAATTGGTGTTTTTTTTAAGTAATTGGAATTGGTGAACATGTAATTGGTATTTTCTATTACTTTTCTGTTATTTTTTCAGTTACATTATATAAGTTTTTAACTCAAATTATTCACTACAGATAATGAATCAAATAAAATAAGTTACGTATATCATATTTGTTTGTCATTATATCCTATAATGTGCAGACATTTTTTTAATCTGCTCTGAAATTCACGTGATTTTTGGGCGTTGAGTATGTCTGTGGTGGCTCTATTCCAATACTTTTATTTCGATATGGAATTGGCATTTGTAATTGACGAGTAAATGGAATTGGAATTTATATGATGTAATTGACCCAAGCCTGGTCTAGCTATGTCATGTTGCTTGATCGCAGGGACGAGACGTTTCTGGATGACGTTCTGGAGAAACAAGCTGACCTGATCCGTTACTTGAAACAACATAATGCACACCTTGGCCGCAAGATACTGCAGTTGACCACGCAGCTAAACGAAGCAAGGAGCTCCCCGCCCCCACAGCAACAGGCCAGCTAGTCGGTCAACTCCATCCTCGTTGACCAGTGGTCATTTAATATCACCCCTGGTGGAATCACTCACATGGATTTGTAGTTTCTCACTTTCTGTATCAACCAATGCATTGCTACAAAAACACTCGGTTTGACAAGTGTTCGTTTCGAATGACAAATTCACGGAACATCTGTCAGTAACCAACACAATATTTATACATAATACATTGAACTTGTATATATTTGATTACAACTCGTGTATATCAGCTAACTAAAAACTAGGTGTCGTTCTCCATTGCGTCAGCAACTACCCTCTGGCTAGTGATTTGAATTACAAATAGTGTCTGGAGTGTCCACCAGGGGCTGATGTATACAAAAGCCACTGGTCATACGAGGAAGGTTGACTAGGTCAGATATGTTGTTTGAGAGACTGTCACCAATGTACTGGTGTTGCTTGCACGACACTGATGATTTCAGTTGATGGGACATGTTCTCGTGTCTCCTGTAACCAGTGCCGGATTAAAAAAAATGTGGGGACCCTGGTAAAAACTTTTTGTGGGGTCCTTATCAAATAAGACTAAGATTGCTTTTGACTATGTAACCACATACGATAACATTTATTCAATTATGAGCGTAAGTATTCACAGATTGTTGTCGCCGACGTAGTTATGTCGCAAACTTCTCATCCATATTTTCTTATGTTCTCTTCACCCTGCCTCTTTGAGGCGGTGTCACACTCATGACTAAGTTTAGTCGACCATAGCACAGACGTGGGACAGAGGTCGGAGCCCAGTTCAAGGGAAGTGAAGAGACGCTAAGCGGTTAATCAGATGGATTTTGATTGATTTTGAGGGCACTTGTTCCATGGTTAATTTGGCACTGCGTCATGGTTGCTTCAGGAGAAGGTGTGTCCCCGTGAACAAGACCCAAGTGTACCACGACAATGTCGCACAGGTTCGTCTACATGCCTCTAATCGTTCCAATATGTGGCTAGTTCCTGTACAACGTTGGCGATGTTAAATCTTGTACATTACAGTATTATGCTAGTTAAAAGCGCAAAGACTGATCATTTTAATCGTAAACTCATGTTATACAGCATAAACTATTTCTGTACTAACATCAACAATTTGAAATGGCCCCTTAATATTATTATTCCCCATTTTACATTCTTTGTCCTTGTCCTGGATGTAAATAAACAAACAGCTATTCTATATGATCAGACTGTCGACCGCTGTAAGTGTAAGCGGTCTTTGTCAACATGTATATTAATGCAGTATTCATGTTTCAAAAGCTTTTCTTGATATATTGCTAAAATAATTTCTTGATACATGAAGTATAAATAATATATGTCAATTGTAAATAATATTAATTTTTCTACCAGTAACTAGATTCCAGCCTTTAGCAACAGCTGTCAAGCACCGTTTTAATGTTATGTTATCAGAATTATACAGATATGTATTGATCATATTAGTATACTCTTATGGGCTCTTAAACAGATGATTTGATACGATTACTCTGTCTATGAACTGTGTAAATAATCAAGTTATTTTAGTTAGAAAAATTGTAAGTGTAATGTTCAAATAAGTTGCATATTAGTGGTGATTATATATTATATTATGCACATAATGTGATTAATAGAATAACAATTTATTAGTGATTGGGATTAATTTCATTGCCTATTATGATATACCGTATTCGACCTATTTAGCGTACATGCCCAAATTACACCCCTTTTTAATCAGCAGGATCCAAAGTTATAGTTATTGATTAGTGTGGAACAATTGAAGTGTCGCCATCTGGTGTTAAACAGTTGACACCACGTTTCAGTTCTACACTGGTCAGCAAATGACAGCGCTAATGTTAAATAGCTATCTTATTTAGAGAAACAAATTTTAGCGTACGCTTACAAGAACAGATTCCTTAACATTTTTTTATGTCCCAATTTTATTAGATCTTGGATCGAATACGGTATATATAATTATAGTAATTTGTTTAAGATTTGTAATACCTTTTTCCCCAAACGGCATGAATGATAATTGTCTTATCTTTTGTCTTGGGAATGCTCCCAGAACAATCGTGAGATTCCAAAAAAGGTTCATCATGTTACAACTAGGTTTTGTTCAGTTACTTTTGCAATAAAATTTTTGAATATTGCTTTAAAAATGTAGACAATGAAATTGCAGCTACAGAGAACTTGACAGAATGAGATATCAGAATCAGTCATGGAGTAGAAATCAATGGAATGGAATTATTCCCTATTCCTGATGTGTTCAAATGCTCAACATCTGCTGGTTAATTAACTGAATCAGTTGCAAGAAAATCAATACATTGTAAGACAAAATAACATATGAAATTTTTTTTGGAATTGGAAATTTTAAAACCCAAAAGCTTTTTTTTAAATCAATGTTGTTTTGTCATGAAAGTAGTAGGCCCCCACAGAAATAATTAAATATAAATATTGTTTACTGTAGCCATTGTAACATGGACCAACCCTCGCGAGATTCACATAAATAAGTTGCAAGTTTCGTCTATCTAAGAAAATGTATCGTTCGAGACTACCAATTTAAGAAATTTTGTAGTTACAAAATAAAACTTGAATGTTTGATGTACAATGTTTGATGTACTATCACTTCCACATTCCGAGTCCTTTTGTTCGGAAATTCACTTGAATGAGCTGCTTAATAGAATAAATTCATCTGGCCCGAAGTGATTCTGTTCAGCGGCAGCCGCTGTAGCTCTGTTGCAACTAGATCATTTAAACTCGAGTGTACCGGGGTCAAAGGTAGTCTTTGAACATCGAGGTAGTGATGACGGTGGGAACATTCCACAGAAAACAACACAATTCATTGTAGCATCAATTTCTGTTTAATTATGAATAGGTGACTCTTAAAATTTATCTACAAGTTTCTATACAGTCCACTGTTGCTTTTCTTCTTCACCTGTGCATGTAGTGATTTTCTCGTGTATGGTACTGTAATATCTTTTCTTTGTGAACTACGTCAAATCACTACATGGAGACATTACACGGGCACGTACAACAGAGTCAGTTTGAGATGGGTGAGAATGGGCACACCTTTCTCAACATTTTGGCCCTGACCATCGTCAGATTGTGGTAGACCAACGTTTAATTAACAGGCTGATAAATGAGCAAGTTTGCCTGTAGCACAAGTACTTGTTTCCCCAAATATACCTTTCAATACTGCAATAAGAAGTGGAGGGTAGCCGTCATTATTTGTTCCACTGTACAATTCGTAACAGCTCCCATGGTTACCTAGAGCACTCTAACTTAGTTCTACTTAAAATATGAAACGCTGGGCATCCAGTTCAGATTAAATTTTGCAGTAGTGCCATTTGCTGGAATTCACTGTCACCAGATTTTTTCAAGAATTTACACCAAATTTAGCACAAATGTGACAAAATTCAACCTTGTGTAGACTAAAGCCAAAAATTCCAATAGTAAAAAATCTCAAACTGTCGCTGCTCATTTAAATTTGCTGCATTGTCGGGGACAAATAAATAAATCCATACCAGCCCTCTATTTATAATGTCACAGCCAATGTTACAATGTCACTGTTGCTACTGGTAACAGTAAACAGTTTCCACTAGCAACTGTCCATGGCAACAAGCGCTCTCAAACTAATTATCCACATGCGTGCACACACCACACAAACATACACACATTGGCAATACAAATCACTGGTTTCAACTCTGCATGTCCACTGCTGGACAATATTAAAGTTAGGATGCTTGAAAAATCAGAGAGGATGCTGGTAAAATGTTGATTCCATTTACCCCAAAGTTGGTATTGTTGTAATACAGGAAGCTAATAAATTTGTAACAGATTGTGGTCATTTCCAGAGGCGAATGGAAACAAATGACCCAAGTTAGACTTGGTATACATTCGTGTGACAAGTGACTAATAAACAGATTTGAATCACGGTATTGAGGTGCAAACATCACAAAGAGTATCCATCTTATTCCAAACACACCTGCTTACCCCCTGCGACGCTCTCCCCAAACTCTAGTAACAAAATTAAAACACAGAAATTTATATATCCTCGTCACCAAGGGCTCGTAGACTGGCTAATGCTGGTTTAACTGACAGCATTGTAGTATCGACCAGTTAGTGGCAACATTTTGTGGGATCCACACAGAACAAAGTAACAGTCAAAAACATAATCAGGATTCACTGGTGACATTTGTAGCACTGGAAGCCTCCAAATTTGAAAAGACGACTACTAAACCAGGTCCAGGGCGTATGTACACCTATTTGTTGACCCACGGAACAATAAACAAACAGCAACGGGTCCTTGTCAATTGCCTACAATAGAAATACTCCACACAAGGCTCTGTACAGTTTGTCCCATTGCCGATTTGGCTGGCCTAGACGGCTATTTACAGTCTCTTTCAAATTTGCAGCTGGAAATCAGTGAAACTCGACACAATGCAATAAATTACCATGTTTATCATACAGTCAAATAGAAACGGATTCAAGCTTGCAGCAAACGCCTCACTCATTATGTACACCTGGGAACGGACGCACGGAAATTCTGTACAGTTCCACAGCGGAAACAGACGCGGCGGAATTTGAGCAAGTACCACTACAACAACACCGCCTGCTGACGACGGCGCGACAGTGCTGGCAAAGTCACATTCACCACGTTTTAAAGCAGGCACACACACTCGTCTATGCCACGACAACCTGACAACATTGTTGCTGCTTCCTATCACGTGGCTCCACCAGACACATTGTTTCTTGTTGCAAACCACCGAACATAACCACATCTGACACCGACACACAGCTGATCGGCACTGACTGCCGTGATTGGCATTGATGGCCGTGATCGGCATTAAATGCCATTTTAGTCTTTCCCCAGCTATAGTCTCGTGTTTGTTGACGGCTGAAATCTAACCATTCTGTTCATCCGGCAGCGGCATGGATCAGCAACGTCGAGACATTTCACTCATGGTTGCGCACTAGTGCGCTACAGTGGGTTCTGCGTTCATCTAGCTAGTGCCTAGCGTGCTTCCCGTTCCCTCTACACGGCCCGTAGAGACAGCGGGACAATGTGCTCCACCAGTGTCTGGTGCGGGAATCCGTCACGCCTCAGTAGCATTACCTATCTCGCTGTCACATTCTCTAGACTGTATTCACATTAGGGTTAATGACTTGCCACGGGGCTTTGTTGAATGCACACGCCGACCATGGGCGAATCTTCGCCGCGTTCTGTCGCTGTCCGTGGCACGCCCTGCACAATAGAGTCCGACACTAACGTCGTGTTGGCTGCCGTTGTAGTTGTCGTCGATGACGTGTATGGAAAGTTTGCAGGCGACATGTAGACGACCTGCTGCGGCGCGGTGCCACCGATGGTACCACCGCTTCCACAAACAAACTGCGAGCCAGCAGTCAACTGCATATTTAGTGACCCAGTCTGCGTTGCATCGAGCGTCGATGCCTGTGGGTGGTGACCGGTAATGCCTGACGATGACACAACCCCAAATGCAGTCGTCACGCCACCTGGGTGCACACCGGGCACCGTGTGGTGCAGGCTTGTCAGGTCAATTGTCATGACAGGCGCACTTGATGGCTGTAACTGCCGTGCTGTGACAGTCTGGCCCCCCGTGGCGTGGGTTAGTGTGCTGTGTGCGAGAACGCTGCGACTCGAACCGAGCAGGTGCGGAGGGCCTGGCTCCACTAGAGACTCGCTTGATGGCGGGTTTGAATGGTGGCGGTGCAGCTGTGGCTGCGAGTGTCCATAGGTGGTGCTCAACCTCTCCTGCGGCTGGATATCGCCCCCGCTCCACGCATGGCGCAGCTGAGCGTCCTGCAGCTGTGACTGCGCCGTCGCAAACATCTGATGCTGCTGCTGCAGCAGTTGCAACTGGCGGTGGTGGGTCGACGACGGGTACAGTGCTGCAGTCTTCTGGTTGCCGGGCGATTCGCACTCCATTAACACAGAGCTGCTGCCCCCTGGCAGGTACTGGTGTGGCGATATTGGCACCGCGTTTGCCAGGGCGATGCTTGACCCCTGACTCTGGTGGGTCAAGGTGGAATGCAGGTGGGGCCCTGGTCGCTTCTGGTGCTGATGGGTCGGGTCGGAGCGTGCGCGTCCGCTGTTGTTACTTCCATTGCCTTGGCACGACAACACTGCTGAAGGGTGCAAAGTTCACAGTTATCAAGTGTATCACAAGTGCACATAACATATATTTACGTCTAATGATACGAATTATTATTTTAAATTTATACATCTATTGGGTAATGATTTAGTACCAAAAAATGCTTGCCTCTATGAAAAATATTACATATAAGTGTACATAACACCATATAGTTGTATGATTAATTTTAGCTGTGCATTTCTATGATTCCTTTTAGTTGTACATTTCTATTCTTACAATAAGATTCGAGCTGTTTCTCACTTGACAAGTCAATGCATACAATGCCTGAACCATGTATAATGTATAAATATATATTTATGTATTTTAATGCATGTGCAATATTGTGTACATAGAGTGAGATTATAAAAAATATTTACTTTACATTCTAGAAACTATTAATTAATAGCACCAGATGATATTCATAGGGTGAAGTGGAAAGGGATATCAGCTGCGGAGGTGCAGCAGCACAAGAACTAGCCTCAGCCCTTTACAAACAGAACAATGGCTGCCAACACACCTTGTGAGACAGACGCTGCATTATGCTGCTCCATCGCTGGACTCGTCGATGTGCTATTTGACGTGTTTGTGCTTTCGTCCGTCGTCCGCTTGAAGAAGTTGTGCTGTAGTGCGTAGTAGGGCGTGATCCGCGTCTTCGGATCGTAGTCGAGCATGCGCAGAATCAGGTCCTTGAACTTGAGATAGTCGGACAGCGAGTGGCCCTGTTCGCCTGCACGTCGCCCAGCAGGACCGCCCGTCTCCACGCCCAACACGTCATGCAGCTTACGTGTTCCCGGAGCCTTGTACTGCACAAACATAGTCCCGGTCTCAATAGCAAGCCAATGAATTGGATGGCATACTTATAGGATAACATACTCTTAGATGCTATTTTGTTATAGCGCGATTCTTAAGGGAATGTGTGATTTTCAATGGTTAACTGATATGCAGCTAATAGGATGTTTCGTATAATAAAAATGCCCCAATTCTCAAAATTTTTTCGATCTCAAAGGTCATCTAAATTAACAATGTTATACTTAACCTTTATTGGTGTAATATATTTACCACCAGAAATGGTACAAAATGGGATTTTAACTAACCAATAAATAATCCAATGAAAAACATTACATTTCACCTTCAAAGGTGAAGATTTGTATTTTACTGCACACTGCGTACGGCAAACAGTCCAGTCCTCTTACCTTCTTTCCGTCCTTGGACTTGCGAGGCACACAGGTGCCATCTGGTAGTTTGTCGAAGTATTTGCGAGCCTTCGGCGACTGGTCCAGCAGATGCTGCGGAGGGAGACCAAGCACCTCGACGATCTTCATCATCTGGTCAAACTGAAGCGAACCAACAGCACACTTTAGTCGAATGATATTGATACGTCAAGTGGGTTTCCTCAAATCACAATGGCTCGCCATTCTGGTTCACCATTGTGATATTTCTGTTGCAAAAATTACTGTGCAGTACAGTGTGGTTTATTACCACAGTAGTTTTCCTTCTCAACAGTGGGTGAGTCATTGACAAGTTACACATTTACCCTGTGTGTGATCTTTTACTTTCCCTAACATAGACACCAGATGGAAGTTTAAAACATTCATTTGTTTATCTGATTGAAAACATCAAAATCAAAAAGTCTCAAATTCAACTCGGTTTATGGTGGTAACGTTGATCAGTGGAGATTAATTATGGTACGAATATGTTTTAATAACAGCATTGAAATCATGTATCACTTTGGATACCAACTACAGACACATACTATACAATTCCCAAGGATACTGATAATTAACAAGAAGCAAGTTCAACTAGCTGATAGGAATGATACAAAAGCAGAAGTTTCACAAAGATCATCTATGCGACCCTCATGAGGAACAGTACAACCTCTGCAAAGCAAGCAATATGTAACATACATACACACACATACCTCGTTGGATCCAGCAAACAGTGGCTCCCCCGTGTGCATCTCGACGAGGATACAACCGAGACTCCACATGTCGATGGCGAGGTCATACGGGATGCCTAGGAGGACCTCTGGTGAGCGGTAGAAGCGACTCTGGATGTACTGGTATATCTGGTTAGAACAACGAAAAGCATGCCGTTGAAGCAACACATAATTCATAATACATTGCTATTTGCTCTTGTAAGTCATCAATACAGGGCTCGAAATAACTAGCACCGTTCATTTAATTAATGCAGTATTTCAGTCTAAACGAACTTTTTGAAAGGATCGAACGAATTTGTTTTCTTTGTTGTTGGAAATAAATTACTGTTTGATTGATTGAACTAACCCGTTGCCCCAGCTGGCAGGAGCTGCCGAAGTCGACAATCTTGATGGCGCTCCGCTTCGGGTTGCACAACAAGATGTTCTCGGGCTTCAGGTCGCAGTGGATGATGTTGAGCTCTGGGGTTGCGAGGAACAACAGCGCCGTGCACAGCTGCTGCGCGAACTTGCGCGTCAGGTTGAGCGAGACGCCACGGAAGTTGGTGTTCCGCAACAGGTCGTAGAGGTTGTAGGAGAGCAACTCAAAGACTAGACACAGGTGGTTACGGAACATGAAGTGTTTCTTCAGCTTCACTGCAACAGAGAGGCACAAGGGAAAGGTCAGATATGTGCATAGTGGCACAAGGGTACGGTCAAAGGTATGGATAAAACTGTGGTCAAATGTGTGCATAAATGTGTGCATAGTGACACGAGTGTACAGTCAAGTGTGTGTGCGTGCGTGCGGGCGTGTGTGTGTGCAGTCAAATGTGCTTTCAGGACTATTACAAGTGTATAGTCAAAATGTTTTTTTCAGCAAGGTTTCTGAGCAAACCATTGTTGTGAGATATACGATAAGTGAGTGCTGCTTAGGAGATCATTATGTACTGATCATTCGCACCAGTACAACCCGCAGCCACAACAACCTACCTATGTAGTATTTTGAGTCGACGTCGTGCTTGTTCATGAGTTCGAGGAGCCTCACTTCAATCTGTGCCTGGTTGAGGAACGGCTTCTTGTTCTTGATGATTTTAATGGCCACCTGTTCCTGGTCAACGCAGTCGTACGCCTTCACCACCTGTAAGACAGACGATGACTCTCATAGCCTCAACTCACAGAACACAAGCATGCGTGCATACAATGCACACACGCATGCATGCACGCGCACACACACATTATGGTGTACTTTGGTAGTAAGTTAATTTATTCTAGAATTTGCAAATGTCACGATGAATTTTTTTTCAGAATGTTCATCTTTCCAAAAAAAATTATGAAGCTAAAATTTTTAATATATGTAATTAATTATGTTGAAAAAACTACTGGAATTAGGGTTATATTACTTTCAATCTAAATTTATTTATGTGGTTTTCATAAAATTGACCGTGCAAATTTTAATTGGTTTGGAATGTAAATCAAGTTACTACTTCACGTTCAGCCTGCATGAAAATTATGTCTGATGTACCATGTTTTGAAAACAAAACAATCTATCACATGTGTACAATTGTATACTGTATGTTATTCAGTACTATGTATTTTTATTTGTAATAGGGCAAGTAACATAAGTATTATACTTGTGCCTGCCTTTTTTAAATAATTTTTTAGTTACATAACGTTGTAATGACATCGCTACCTCTACTGTACGTTACTGTTGCATATCACTGTTGTAATGACATCGTTACCTCTACTGTACGTTACTGTTGTATATCACTGTTGTAATGACATCGCTACCTCTACTGTACGTTACTGTTGTATATCACTGTTGTAATGACATCGCTACCTCTACTGTACGTTACTGTTGTATATCACTGTTGTAATGACATCTCCACTTCTACTGTACGTTACTGTTGTATGTCACTGTTGTAATGACATCGCTACCTCTACTGTACGTTACTGTTGCATATCACTGTTGTAATGACATCGCTAACTCTACTGTATGTTACTGTTGTATATCACTGTTGTAATGACATCGCTACCTCTACTGTACGTTACTGTTGTATATCACTGTTGTAATGACATCACCACTTCTACTGTACGTTACTGTTGTATATCACTGTTGTAATGACATCACCACTTCTACTGTACGTTACTGTTGTATATCACTGTCGTAATGACATCGCCACTTCTACTGTATGTTACTGTTGCATATCACTGTCGTAATGACATCGCTACCTCTACTGTACGTTACTGTTGTATATCACTGTCGTAATGACATCGCCACTTCTACTGTATGTTACTGTTGTATATCACTGTTGTAATGACATCGTTACCTCTACTGTACATTACTGTTGTATATCACTGTTGTAATGACATCACCACGTCTACTGTACGTTACTGTTGTATATCACTGTTGTAATGACATCACCACGTCTACTGTATGTTATTGTCATACGTCACTGTTGTTCAACATAAAGATTCATTCAGTCGTTCGTGTAAAAAAAATTTCCATCGGAATCACACACGATTATGAAATCATAACGGCAACGCTGTATTGGATAGGGCACTTTGAATGTGTGTGCAATACAAACTTTAGCTGCCTAATTATAACATATTCCAATTCAATTTGTGTGTGAGTAGTTTGTGTGAGTAGTTTGTGGAAGTTCTGTAAATTCCCCGACATCCAGTTTCACTAACACAATAACATTTTAACCGTTGTACGTGTTTTAGACAAACCAAACGAAGACACCCCATCACTGTATACACCAGGGCTTCATTTCCATCATAAAATAGCTAAGAGTAACATTTTTAAAATGCATTTTCACAGGCCATTCACTGTTTTGTGTGCAAAATGTGGTTTAGGAATAGATTGTCTGAGCTGGGGAAACTGACGCTTCATCATAAATACCAAAGAAAAGGAAGGAGTAAATCGGGGGATGGGGCAATTAACTACATAAGACACCTTGTCGAGGTGAGCACAGCATCCAACTTGGAAGAAACAAGAACATAAATCACCAGATAACTCCAAGAAACATCTGCTACATAAGCAAGAGAAATCATAGCAGACACCCCTAGGATGTGCAATAAACAAATAGATGCTGACAAGATATCTATTCACCTGCCCCTTTCCCTGGCTAAATTGCTTCCAGTTGACTTGGCCACCCCCTGAGTGGGGCTTTGAAGTACCACCCCTGTCATCAGTGCTATCATTACCCTCCCACCAATACATAATACACTGAGTGGCCTGTCACAATACAATCCCTTTCTCCTGCTCTCACCCCACCCACCCTAGGGGCACTGACTTCCCCTTCCTGCCTCCACTTTGGCTACATTAGTTTCAGCTGATTGTTTTTCTCTTGGACAATGCCTTTGGCCTGTCCTTGCTTCAGATCACTAACGCTACATGTCACCGTTCATTTAGGTGGCTTCTTCCTGAGCGCACAGTTCAACAAGACACCCTTTCAGAGATACGCCCATTTATTCGTTATTTCCACACAAAATGTGACTGTGAAGTACTGCAGGGAAACGGCCAGCAACCTTCAGCTGATGTCAAAGCGTAGTACATCTCACAAGTGAGAAGATGTACAATGGATGATCATCTCACAATCACATTCAATGCTAATATAAGTTACTCAAACAAAAAAGTGAATTGTGACATAGCTGTCAGATTATTTGAATTCATTATACAGATTTTTAAATTTTTTTATTGATGTGATGTTTCCATAACTATTTTATGATTATTCCATGATTTTATTTCCATGTTTTGGTTTATGACTTCAAATGCATGCCTTGGATTGTTAATTTATTTTTATGACTTTTTCTCCAGCACTATCGTTCTCATAGCCATGTTAATCTCTTATAAAGTCACAACAATTCTGAGGCTTTCCTGGATCACAATTTGAATCGTAACCATAAGTTCAACCACATTTTTTTTGTTGATTGTACCCTGGACAAGGGCTATAATCAGAGCAGAAATCACCCTTCCCATGGACCAACCATTCACTGTCTGCCACCTGATAGCAAAAGGCAATTGCCCCCACCCCTCCAAACACCCTTGGTTCAACAAGACCATGTAACCACTTTGTCTTGCCCAAACATTGAGTAACAATGCAAACATTCTCAGCCTAAGCTGCACAGGAACCTCCCCAATAACTGGACTGGTCAAACAGAGCCATTACTCTATCTCTGACCACCCCTGACCTATAGGGCAGTCATTACACAGGTCTTATTGAAGCAATTGTGAGAACAATGACTGGAATCATCAGTTATGTCACTTGTCATTAGGCTATCTCAGGTGGACAGTGGTCAACCAGGCAGGGTATTTAGCCAGTGGTGATGTAAGGGCATCATCACTGACCACAATCACTGGACATTAGCTGCCACTTTCCCCATTAAATGTTATTTGAAATCGGACCACATTTAAATGTAGATGCAACCATTGCACGCCTACAAAAACTCCACATTTTAAAACTATTTTTACCATAAGAATTAATATTATATTTTTATTCTTGTCAAAGTTCCTTTTAATTTAACTTATTGATAACATTTTAGGTATATAATTGTATTTACCTATATTGAGTTAGGTTTTACCTGCAATTTTTAGTTACATTTATGTTAATGTTATAAGTTTTAACATAGTTTTATAAGAATTTTCTATGTGTACTAAAAACATATTTGCACTTTTTATGTGAAGTTAATTGAGCTTTCTGCGCTATACAAAAATGTATTAATTATTTATTACGGTGAAGCATCAATGGCGCATACGGTTCAATACTAATGTGACCACCCAATTTAGAAAACACATTTTTTATTATTTTCACAATATAATAAATGAGGTGTGCACAGCGGAAGTGAGGAAGACCAAGTGCTACCACCAAGTGGTCGATGAAGACGAGATGTACCTGTCCGAAGGAGCCTTTGCCGATGAGCGAGTCGACCTCGTAGCGGTCGTTCCACTTCTCGCCGGGTTTGACGATGTAGTCATGGTTGTCATCGTCGTATCCATCGTTGTACAGACGCCGCTCCTTCTTGTGACTTGAGTCCTCACCTTGGCCTTGTTGTGCACGACGTTTCTTCTTTGCATAGTACACCTGCAGCGAGAGACAACACGATAACAACGCTGTATGACAGCTAGACTGCATGATAACAACACTGCATGATAACACCACTGTGTACAAGTGTCCTCAGCAGCACACTTTCAATATTGCACTTTCATCTGACAAAATATGACAAACTGTTGTGTTTAAACTGGTTTAAACACAACAGACTCATACGAAGTAATTTCACCGTACGCACGCACACGCTGCAACATCACTTTTGCGATTACCTGCTATAGGAAGTGAGTTCTAGGAATCTGTTGTTCCATCAGACACAATATGTACAGATCGACATAGATCACCTGCGACAGGTTTGGCATCTCTACTACAAGTCGCACGCAAAACAAGACAAACCACATTTCACAGCCAGAACAGTTAATTAATGACTACATCCACATAGAGATGTCAGTGCACTCACCCAGTGTCACCAGTCAATAGCAGTCTTACTACAAATTACACCCAGACACCGCAGGATATTGGGGATATATCCCTGTGTGTGGGAAGACTCCTCTGATCAGCTTATCTAGGGAAGAACCCAACCACACTCTTTTCTAGATGCCAGCCCCATCCCAAACCTTAACTGCCATTAGGGCAGGACACCCCACTGGTTCACAGCCAACCTGATCAGGGCAACATTCAGCCAATCAAGATTACAGGTGGCAGCCTAATTAAAACAGTAATTAAATGCAACACACTGTATATGGGGGCATACACCACTGGGCAAACTGGGTGGGGGTGGTAAGAGGGGGTGGTGAGATGGCAGGTGAGGGGCAGTGGGGTGGAATTACTTCTTATGGAACAAGGCTCCAGTTTGCATAAAATACAAATACAGCAGAGAAAAATGTTTTCTAGATGCACCGTGGAGATTACGACACAATCAGCAGCCTGGCCTTCCTGGACAATCCTCTGGAGGCTACGCAAAATAATTTCTCAAACAACTGCTATGAAACCACTTAGATCATCCGTGTGGCATCGAGCCACCCGCACGATACCATTCACATTAATTCTATTAATTCAACCGTCCCGTGAGACCGCCCAATTCCCAGGGCAATGCTAAGAGGAGGCTTGCATGTCCGGCAGAGTAACCCACAACAAAAGCCCCCCAATCGTCACTGTTGACCTGTCTTGGACACTTCTCTCTAACACAGAGCTCTTCTGCTAACAGAAAGGGGGATACAGCTCTTTGGTAGGTGTTACCCCCATTGTCCAGCGTATGTCCAGCAGTTACTGCCACCACTTAATTCCATTAAGCAATACACTGACCCACCCATCTAACACTGGGTGATTCCCCAAGGCCAGCCAGCCAACACTACTCCAGTCTTTCCTGTTACCTGGCTGCCATGCTATTTTTATTCATACAGATCAAATACACATGCACTGGAGTCATTCAGTTGGGTAAGAAGAACTGTGCCTCTTTACAGTTTGCTTTTTTGTTTGTTATAATTATGTTTTACACTGATCCAATCTTTCAACTACATGATAACTTTTTTCAGTATTTATTGTAACACTAGTGGAACTCTTCAACACTAAATATTGTCCTTATTAATAAATTAACCATTTTACTTTTTCATTATTTTTTATTCTGACATTGACAGAATCGTTCAACTACATAAAACATACTCATTGTGTTTCTTATTGTAATAAACGTTATGCAGAAACAAATATAACCATTCAGGCACATATAAATATATATATACCCACACACATTTATTATGAATTGAATTATAACTGCTCCATATTCATTAAATATAAAATTTTATTGTTATCCCATTGTAAAAACTCATCAACTATTTCCTTTGAAGAACCCATCACTACCAGACATTTCTCATTCAACTTTTCTCAACATAACTGTGCCATTTCACCCCTGAAACGAACAACAAAACTAGACAGAAATGGGACTTAACACAGCAGGAAGGCAAAGCCTAAATAACTTGCTCACCGGAACATTCACCACTGATATTTCTTACCCCCATTGTATGAAGCACCTCAAAAGAAACACTATAACTTCTGGTAGCAATAAACCACATTAAAAGGCCAGTTATAGTCACCCAAAGCAACATCCAGCATTCACCCTTTCATGTAGGGTGACAGGGTGCACAATCTTCCTGGTATCATTCCCAGAGGACTCTCTGTCTAAGGACAAAGACACAATCCTATTATGGGGATGAACATCAACCCAGTCCTCTGGGAATAGTTCCTCAAATCTTGATCTAATCAGTTTGTTTGAAGCTGTTCATCCATACCCACACCTCCAAAATCAAACCAAGAGTATTGACTCAACTTGGTGGACAAAAATCTGAAGAGCTGAACATGATCAATGGATAAGTTTGCTGATACACATGAAGACTGAGAAGTCATAGTTACGCTCAACGAAATGGACATTTATTACACTTTAGCATTCAACTACATTTTAGCATAACATGATGTTCCGTCAGATTTAACAGACGCATACAAAGAATACCAATGAGCCATTGTTATATGGAAAACAACTTATAATTTATTTAAATAGTTTTGTACAAAACATTCACTTATAGATTTTTTCTCAATTCAACTATGCAAAATCAAAACGGGTCTTGTTCACACGTACAAATCTGTTATTTAGTTTGTATGAAATCATTGGCCAAAATACTACCCTATTTTTTATGTTTGTAATCAATTTAACAAACATTTTATATGCTATTCTGTACAACAGACTTGGTAATAAAAAAAAAAAACTGCCATTTTCTAGCCATCTAAATTTGCTGTAAAAACTGCAACAAAACTAAACTTCTGCCAAAATCATCACTAGAACCAGATGTCAGACAGGCAGAGAAATAATAATAATTTTTTTAATAATTATATAGTACCACATCCACTCAGCATTCTATGTCACTTAACAGAATGCTAATGTTCAAAGTAGGCATAAAGAGAAATAATATGGCCTGGTCAGCATTCTAAACAATTTTACATATTACTGAGTACAATACCAAGACGACACCAGTGGATTCGACAACATTACCTCACAGGGCGGTGACTCGATTGGGTACCCAAGGTACTCCTCAAAGCCAGAGTCGTGTGAATCACGGTCCGACGAGAACTCATCAAATTTAAGGTTCACCCGAACATCCTTGACGCGAATCGGACAGACACGCGAACTCGAAAGCACCATCGTTACAGTCTGTCAGCGATACATTGACGGTCTATCTCCAATGTGTGGTTGTTGAATGTGGTGAGCAGCTAGTGCTTTGAGGTGTGACAAATGACAACTGTCTCAACACACTGATATAGGAAGTACTACCTCTGGCACAGACACACAGGCATTCAAGGCCAATCTTTCACTAATCCAGTGTCTGCCTCAGATGCAGGCACAGCAATAGCTTCCTGGTCCTAAGTGCTCTGTCTATATGCCCACAGCCCACTACCAGACCATGTCAGCTGGTCTCATCAACCCTCCTCATTCACCCATTCACCCAGGCCAGGTAAAGCCCCGCCACCCCTGAGTTCAACTAATCTAATTTCATCTCTTTAACATTTGAATTTTGGCGGGAATAATTGGGACAGTGGGTGGGGTGGGTGGGGTGGGGGGACAGCCATGTGTGACTCTGGTTATGTAAGCCCTGGCAGGCCCCCAATACCCAGGGGACTGAGTCAAAAGCCACACCAGTCCCAGCTGGCCCCTAACAGGAAATCAGGTTACCTTTTTTGTTGGACATCTGTTACATGTTGACTTCAGTAGTGAACACAAAGATGACCACAGGACTGGACATAAGGCAGCATTCATCTAATGATCTTAATTAACTATTTCAATTAAACAGTAATATCTAACAAAACAACATGAACAGAAAGATATAACTAATAATTCTCCATATCAAAGTGATTCACAAATCTTCATAACTAGGGATTGTATGGAGTAAATAAACTGAAGACTACACTAATAACAATAGTTAATTAATTACCGGTATTATAAGTTCTTCATATAAAGTGGTAAGGCCAATTTGTTTTAATATAGCTTCACTGCTTCAGCTGATATTCTTCTCCATCGATCTTGAATGCCAGCTGTTTCCTTGCACTTTCATCCTCTTCCAACTCTCCTAGGTCACTCTTAAAGTCAGTCAGTAATATATATAAAAAAGGAGCCGAATGCCATATTTGGGGTTGTGGCATCTATTAACATTGATAAACAAACTTACATCAGTAACCGTTCAAAGCACAGCTTTAATCACCCACCATTACATTTCAAAACATACTTTTTTGCTTTAATGGGTCTAGAGTGGTTGATGGAAGTATGTACCCTTATCTTATAGCCCCTATAACTGAGATCACTCAATATATCAAACTGCCCCCTAGATGCCCATAACTGCTTCTGTAGTGCAATAACCAGCTAAGAAAATAAACAATCTATAATTACACATTCAACATGACCTGGCAATAATTGTCACTGATTAGGGAAACAATCAAAGCAATGACTACTGTTGAACTTCAAGGATGCCAATATAGTAATTAGCCTGACCAACAGGAACATGAAATAAAGGTTTAACTGGTGTGAAACACACAAATAACACTCAATCGACACCTCAGGCAGGTTACAATTTTGTACCAACCTATTTGTTTGGCCATCCGACATTTGTAAATGTTTAGTGCACTTTGTATTCACATTTGTAAATATTTAGTGCACTTTGTATTCACATTTGTAAATGTTTAGTGCACTTTGTATTCACATTTGTAAATATTTAGTGCACTTTGTATTCATATTTGTAAATGTTTAGTGCACTTTGCATTCACATTTGATGTATGTGCAAGTTTTACTTCATATTGTAAAAATCAACTAAAATCAAACAATTTAATTACTCTTGATTTCCCTCATCCTCAGCAGCTTGTTACAGTCTGATATTATAGATTTTCCCTACTTGATGAATATTTTCACAAATTGTTAGACCTGTTACAGTCTGATATCATAGATTTTCCCTACTTGATGAATATTTTCACAAATTGTTAGACCTGTTACAGTCTGATATTATAGATTTTCCCAATTTGATGAATATTTTCACAAATTTTTAGACCTGTTACAGTCTGATATTATAGATTTTCCCAACTTGATATTTTCACAAATTGTTAGGCCTGTTACAGTCCGATACTATAGATTTTTCCAACTTGATATTTTCACAAATTGTTAGACATGTTACAGTCCAATACTATAGATTTTCCCAACTTGGTGAATATTTTCACAAATTGTTAGACCTGTTACAGTCTGATATTATAGATTTTCCCAACTTGATGAATATTTTCACAAATTGTTAGACCTGCTACAGTCTGATAAGTATAGATTTTCCCAACTTGATGAATATTTTCACAAATTGTTAGACCTGTTACAATCTGATACTATAGATTTTCCCAACTTGATATTTTCACAAATTGTTAGGCCTGTTACAGTCTGATACTATAGATTTTTCCAACTTGATATTTTCACAAATTGTTAGACATGTTACAGTCCAATACTATAGATTTTCCCAACTTGGTGAATATTTTCACAAATTGTTAAACTTGTTACACTGTATATCTGCTATATACAGATTTACTTGAACTTATTAGTACACAAAAGAAAACAGTACAAAAATAATTCACAGTTAGCAGATTTTCTTATTGTTTTAGACAATATAAAAGGAAAAACATGGATGAATGTTTATATGTTCGCTAAAAGGTTTTATATAGTTTGTAGCAAACATATATCTTGCCCTACAATGAGGTGAAAGTTGCATAAAATGTAAAAATGTTGTTGAATGAACTGCTGTGCCTTTCAAAACTTTTGTTAAGGTACACCCAAGACTTGAGGTGTACAATATACCAAATTACTTCACAGATAAAATATATTTGTTTAGCCATTTGCCTATATTTGGGGCATTAGCAAATGTTGCTATCATTTAAACTGTAAATAGTTGTCTCTGGATGGGCCAAAGTTATATTTTCGCCTTGTAGCTTAGTAAGTTGTAAACTGTATCCAGTGTAGCAGGACACTGGGCCTTGTTCACTTAAAAAAGGACAAATCACTGGTAAGAAATGTCTTCAGTCCCAGAGGGTGGGAATAAGGGTCACTGATAAAACACTGGCATCTGGCAGCTAAACAACCCACCCCAAACACCCTGAGGGGTGTCCACTCAAAACTTGCCTTATCAATGCAAATGCACCACACCCCCCTTGCACCCCAATTAAACTTTCTCATTTCCCGCCAAAGCCCTGTCAGTCACATGACCAGTTTGAATCTGACACAGTCCAGTACAGCCCCAGTGAGGTAAGATCGCCTAATCGCCCCCATGCACCCATAACTACCACACTTGATCCAGCTGGGCTGTCTGTAAACACCCCACACCTATCAGCCTGATCATACCACACTAATGACAGGACTTTCTTACAGGCAATAAAGGCTGAGGGTGACATTATGGACCCCCTCATAGGGGACTAGTGTCTGGAAAGACACACAGTTCTATGCTGTTAGGGGAATTCTCTTTTGTGTACAATCAGAGTAGGACTTACACAGGGAAAGAAGAACCATTAAGAACCAAGACACTGTGCCATCTGTCATTAGCAGCAAACCAACCCAGCCCAGAATGAACAGAAAAGATTTCATCCATCTTATAAAATGCATTAAACCAACACAGTTTAAGAAAATGCTGAAACAACATGGGGATATTTTCACCAACTGTGGGGTGCACATTTTTATTCAGAAGGACAGCTGCACATTCAGTAAACCAATGTATCAAATATTTCTCCATTTCTCCTGTGTAATTCAGACCTTTTTTACGTTTTACTAACAGGCAGTCAACAAAAAGACTGCTGTCTTATGGTCATATAACACTTATTTTTAATATGCCCTCATATGTCACAGAGATTTGGACATCACCTTTCTTAGGTGGAAATCTGACACCATGCATGGTTTTCAGAACAAGTACCACAGGCTTGTGTGTCTAGCAACCAAAAATCCACAATCTTGCTCAGCCATGAGGCAGCTGTTTTGTTCTCCGAACGCCAAGTGATAGCTTCTGAACTTATCACAAGTGACTATCTGCTACTAACCACTAAACACCTATGCAAAAAACTTTCCACCACAACAAACTAACCACACTTTGCCCAGGGCAATCCACCTCAAAACTTTTACTGGGTGCAGAAAAACTCCCAAAATGTCCAACAGACTTTATCTGTACTTCGATCAGGCGGGGGACAATGCCCAATTATGTGTCCTCTTCACCAGGGATCTTACACTCCTGTGACATTAATGTCACTAATTATCTCCAGCTGGGAAACCAGAGTCTCTCCAGCACTTGGTGGAGTTGTTATTGTGGGAAGTCAGGACCATTTAGATGTCAGATAAGTCTACTGTAATGTAAAGACTTGTTTGCATGAGGGTCTTTGGTGTGAGTTAAGTGTCATCCTGGCAGACCAATGATAGCGAATCTAAGAACCACTGATTTCACAATCAAGAACATTTTATTTCAAGCTGGTTACCTAGTAGATGTAGTTACATCAGGTTGACCAATTCCACTGTATTGTGTTTATATACATTAGGTGCAAACATTATCATATCCAGATCTGATAAGTACTAATTTAGAGACATGCACCATAACAATGACACATTTAGTAAATTTTTTTATTCTGGTTTCCATAATAACAACTGATTGATGTCATATGCTAATGGTAATAACATGTTCCCCAAAATTGTGTATTTAAATTCTAGTTGTGTTTTCACTAGATTTCCATCCAATCGGTTTTGTACCAAAAGTGGGTATAACAAACCTTTTTTTAAACAGTGCTTCTGGAAAATACGGAAAGGAAAATGCAAGAGAAAATGTATGGGTGAGTGGATTTTTAAATAAAAGGCGAATCTAATTAATTTCACAAAGTTTGAATAGACTGAATAAGAGTTGCTATGTGATAACTACCAACTTGATTACGTGATGCTGCATTGAGTATACAAATACCAAGAAGGCCATGAAAACTGCATTGAGTATACAAAGAGACTCTGAAAGGTAACTTAACTTTCTTGAATACAAATGTAGCATGCTAATATGCCCTATAATACTATATGTATTGTCCTTTTCCCCTAAACTGCTGATTTTGACGACGGTTTTTGAAAAACTGTCTAAAGTGACGGTATGTCCTAGTTTTCCACAATGTAAAACCCACCCACACACACTTGTACTTTCAGTGGCTCCACCTGCTGATCACCATGGCAGCTACAAGATCTATTCTTAAATGAGACCCTACAGGTGGCAGCACAAGCTCAACCAGCATCAATTCAGTGCTGCTACCTGTTGCAAAGTGGTTAAAGTCCAAAAGATTATAAATAATGTAGTGACTTTCATTCATTTCATGACACTTAGTGGCATCTTCTGATAAGATAAGTAATATAAGTAATAGTATCTACAATAAAAATAACAGTTTACTAAATTTTAAATGCCCATTAATACAAAAATAGCAAATGGGTGGAATCTCTCAGTTGTCAACAAGACACCTCACCACTGTCATCTGCCATCAGTGTCAAATATAATGTCACCACTTGTCAACCAAGAAGTCTCAGATTTTACCCTCCAAACCATGGTAACCCAGTGACGTCACCAATGTACAGGCATTTGAATCACCAATGCACAGCAAAAATGTATTTGAATTACTAACGTACAGGTATTTAATTCATGAATAAGAACCTTTCTAGCTACGCTGCTGCTGCATAGACCACCAGGTAATGGGGATAATTATTTCATATGGAGAAGTTTAGACATTGCTTGCCTGTTCAATGCTACGGAATATATTTTGCCTCTACCTGGTACTGGTATTACCTGGTGTTTCAGTACTACCTGGTACTTCAACACTTCCAAGTACTACCGGACATTTCAGTACTGCTTGCAGATAGACTCTGACATTTGGCCTCTGAGTACCAAGGCTCAGTCACACGTAATTTATTGCTGACAAGTTGTTGGTGTTGTCATACTTTTGTGACATTTTAACACACTCCCTTGGACAGAAGGGTTGAGCTGCATGTTGGACTGGCAGTTGCTAATTCATTCTACAAGGAAAGTCAACTCCTTCGATCAGACGATACTTAGCAAGACAGAACGTCCACAAAGCAGATGACAAAAGTCGTGTCCGCTCCATTAACACGTCCAATGTCGAGCGGTCAACACGCGGTCATCATCAACTCTTGGCTCAAGCAGAACGTACTAAGATTAAAATGATAAGATGCAAGTGATCATATTCACACCAGAACATGGACTGAAATCACTGTGAACCGTAGCTGTGACAGTCAGTGGACAACATATACAGTGGTCAATGTGTATTCGTAACCTGGAGGTGGACTATGATCAGTCATTGTTGATGGCGCAACAAGTGAATTTGGTGTACCGAGTCGAGTACACGCGGCGTCGAATTTGACACTTTCTGACACCCGCATCACCAAAACACATGCCCAGATCACCACATCTTCTTTTATGAACACATCTAGTTATCAATGGTCATCAGTATCACAACTGTCAATGTCCATCATCAACTAATTAACACAGGGCATCAGTTAGCAGTCATTATCACATACTAATAAATGTGAAGACAAGACTGTCCTACCCATGGAAGACATTCAGTACTATAGAACACTGGTTTGATTAGTCACTCATGGTCAATCACCGAATGACGCACCATCAAAGCACCAGCAATCCAGTATCGCTCCTTGCGAACTGCGCCATTTGTAATTTATCAGATTAACAGAAAGTGACGGAAAGCTAATGACGGAAAACAAATGACGTAAAACAGCACTGATTACGCCAGCCCTATACCATGATTTACACGCGAACTGGCCAGCCGAACCAGTCCTGCGGCTATCAGAACACAGAAACGTGAGAGCCAGACACCTTCCCACTTGTCTTCATAATAATAATAATACATTATCGTTGTTGTAGCTATCAGGTTTCGCTATGACCGCGCCTGAACAGCCACTACAGGTGTTGAGTGTATGTCATCTGGGCCTGTGAACGGTGTCTTGTCTTGGGATCCCACCTTGCAGTGTTTACGGTGTGACGCCCTGGTGAACTGTGAGGTGTTACATAGCTACAGGGCGAGGTAAGTACTCCCACACCTCTAGATGACATAACAACATGCCCTGGCGTTGGCCCAACCTTTACCCAGCATTGGTATTTCTAACACGAATCAACTACCAGCCCAGCCTGGTCACTGCAACTCCACCCACTTTGAATCGATAAGGGGATTTGTACATAAAAAATAACACACAAAAATTGGATGTGGGTGGGTGAAAGGTGCACTTGGATTAGTTATTTTTATGAACAGGTAGTCCAGGAATAAACCGTCTGTTGTGTCGACAGCCAATGGCCTTAAATACCACACAAACAAATTTAGCCATTTACCATGACGATACATCGCAAACATGATACAAAGCACACAACGATTCATCCGCAAACATGATACAAAGCCCACGGAGGGAAGAGGCTATTTTTAGCAACAGGAAGTCCAGGAATAAACCCGTCTGCGTGCGGGCAGCCAATGGCCTTGGCCAGCTCTGTCCAACATCAAGTAGGTGGACCACTGCCATCATAATTCCCGTGGCACTTGCTCACCGCTAATACGGCTGAGACGCATTAAACACACCACTGGAGCCAACTGCCTGGTTGCCATGGCAACACTTCCAGGAAGTTTCCCATTGTAGCTGTTCTCGCACCATCCAACAAGAAGTGTTTAGTCTGTGCTTTTTATGGCCCAGGATGTCTCGACCCACCTTGGCATCATGGCAACGGCACTGCACCTTATCACACCCTACTTCGCATACTGTGTTAGGGGTGTTAGGTATTGGAAGCATGGACACCACTCTCATTAATGTTGCTTTATTTTTATTAGTTGGTTTAATGATTTTCTTTTTAAAAAATGGGTCGGTCGGTCGAAAAATGTAATAAAAACAAAACAAAAAACAGTAAGGTCATTTCGGGAGATATTATACCGGTTTTCAAGTTTCGCAAATTATGTTGTTGACTAAACTAATGCTAATGTATTTCATAATGCAGTATCAGTAACCTTCTTCGTTATGTGCTTCCGAGGAGTTTGGTAGCGACACCTATTGAATGATCAGTGAAATAGTGCCAAACAAGCTTACAAAAATTAGGAGGGCTATTTCTGATTAGGCTCCCGCTACAAAACTAGTCTAGTTGAAAACAGGAGAAATAACGACACGAATGCCAACATTACATTAAAGTACATAGAATCTGATTAATCACGGGCTCATCTATGGGCTCAACAAACAAATGTTTCATGTTAAAATACGACACAGTGAAAACATAAAGAATAGAATTTTTCAAAAACGATAAGGGCCTAAAACAATGTCGCTGTAAATGATACCGGCTATCACACTGATAATTCAGCTGGAAAAGAAATCAGCAGTCACCCGTGAAACCTTCTGCCTGATACCAGCAACGGAACTATCCCCAGCAGACAAAAATCTTTTCCAAACATGAAAAGGTGGCCAGAATAACAACAGTGACTTGATCACAGGTGTGTGTGTGTAAATTATCAATGGCATATTTGGGGGGGGGGGGCATTGCACAGTGGCCCCCTTTGGCTTTGAGATAAGAATTTTTGCTATACTGAATTTGACTACTACCCTGAATAAACACCCTCCACACATTTGTGCCCATCCCTTCTGATATTTGGGCAACCAGCATAAACGAGATCCTAAATACGCCACTAGGCATTATCTTACACAAGAATAAAGAACGATGCAACCTCTCCTGGGTCAGCGGGGTCAGCTGTTCCCAGCCAGCTGGGAGGCCTTCACTTACAGCTGGGAGGCCTTCACTTACAGCTGGGGGGCCTTCACTTACAGCTGCTGCAGCTGACACAGCTGCCACATCAGTAAAACCTGTCTCCTCCATGGCTCACCTGCCACAGACCACTCTCAGTGCAGATGACCTGCCACAGACCACTCTCAGTGCAGATGATCCACATATGACTGCAACAGACCATTCTCACCGCAGATGTTCCATCTATGACTGCAACAACACTTTCATCACATATGATCCATATATCACTGATATATGGATCATCTGTGATGAAAGTGGTCAGTCACAGTAATAGATGGATCTACTGTGGTGAAAGTGGTCTGTCGCAGTCATATATATGGACCATCTGTGATGAGAGTGGCCTGTCAGTCACATATGGACCACCTGTGGTGAGAATGGCGTGTCGCAGTCATAGATTGATCATCTGCGGTGAGAGTGGTCGGTCAAGTCATAGATGGATCATCTATGGTGAGAGTGGTCTGTTGCAGTCATGGATGGATCGTCTCTGGTGAGAATGATCTGTCAGTCATATATGGACCATCTGTGGTGAGACCGGTCTGTCAGTCATATATGGATCATCTGTGATGAAAGTAGTATGTCGCAGTCATAAATGGATCATCTATGGTTACAGTTGTCTGTTGAGGTGATATATGGATCATCTGTGGTAAGAGTAGTCTGTTGCAGTGATATTATATCATCCAACAGCAATAGACCAGCGATTGCTGTGTTAGACCTATCTGTGTCTTTACTCTTTACTGTCTGCTTCAGTAGCAAGGAAGTCTTACCATCAATTATTTATTCCCTGCATCCACCGTCTCCACAGATCCGCCTCCTTTGGTTCGCTCTCCGCCCCCAATACAATCCAACTGCCACAGCAGCCTACTGATAAAAAGTTATGCCTACTGATAAAAAATATGAAGTCTAGCAAGCAGACAGCAAGCTCCTGACCGCTGGGGCTCTTTGTAATCCAGCCACAGGAAAATGACCACTGTCACTGACCAAGTAAAGGTAGTCCTTCGAGAGAATGTCCAGACAAAGTCCATGCAAGATGCTTATGCAACTTGCTGCATCACCATGACAACCACAGTAACAACAACTACATCTGATTAGCCAATTAGAATCACAGATAAACAAGCCTCTTCAGCCACAGTGTGTGAGGTGTGTGCGTGAATCACTGTTTGTTTCCGACTTGAATGTATAATCAGCACTGGCCACAGCCAACAGCTGCCGCCAGCCAGTGGGAAGGCAACTGCACAGATACCCTGGCATCGATTCCTGCCTAGCAACATGACCTCAGTAGAGATGGGGGGACAGACTGCAGCTCCGTTGTTGTGACTGGGCTTGTTATTGAGATGTGTCATTAACACTGCAGCAATGGCCCAGGCCAAGCTGTTGTTGTGGCCGTGGCTGGTTAAGTTGTTGTGTTGGTGACTGGTGAGTTGTGGTGGTGGCGGTGGGTGAGTTGTTGTGTTGTGGCCGTGGCTGGTGTGAGTTGTTGTTGTGGTGGTGGTGGTGGTGGGTGAGTTGTTGTGTTGATGGCTGGTGAGTTGTTGTGGCCGTGGCTGGTTGAGTTGTGTTGGTGGCTGGTGAGTTGTTGTGGCCGTGGCTGGTTGAGTTGTGTTGGTGGTGGGTGAGTTGTGGTAGTGGTGGGTGCGTTGTTGTTGTGTTGATTGCTCAGGAGTTGTTGTTGTGTTGGTGGCTGGTTGAGTTGTTGTATTGGTGGCTGGTGAGTTGTGGTGGTGGCAGTTAGTGAGTTGTTATGGTGGTGGCTGGTGAGTCGTTGTTGTGGTGGTGGTGGGCGAGTTATTGTGGAAGTGGTTGGTGAGTCGTTGCGGTGGTGGTTGCTGGAGACTTTCAACATAAATTCCATTTTACTCACAACCAATTTTGCACTGGTTAACCGTCATTTGAATGCATGGCATATTGCATCCATTGGTACAAATAAGTATTTCACTACAGAATTTAGATAGGATTACTTTCTATTTATTGCCCTGCTTCCGCAGTCGACGTTCTCAGTGTCTCCTGGCTTCATCAGTCGGAGAAACGACAAGTTGTTCACACTAGTGTTTCGTCTTTTTAGGTTTGTAGGCCCCACGGCTGTCTTGTCAGAAATCTGGTTCAGTACATTGTGCAGTCTCCAATCATGATGTAATATGAAGCCTAACAAAATGTTGCAGACATCACGTACTAGTGTTGAGAAGACAACATAATATCAAATATCACATCCTCGGGCCATCAAGAAAGACACCACGTGTCACATCAAGGCTTGTCATTTATTTGTTTTTGTTTGGGCAATTGTCTAGACTAATAAATCCTGTTGGCTCCTTTGAATGCGCAGAAAGTGTGTGTGTGGACAAACCAAAGACAATCATCCATGTGCCAGCTTCCTCTTCCTGCACCTTTAAAATCTGGCCAAAGTTCACAGAAACCCTTGCTCTAGCTGACTGGCTTCTGGCTGCCCAGGTAACCACTGGTCAATACATCCGAAGTGGTCAGTCCCAGCAGGAAATGGCCAGGTCCAATCTTAATTAATTAACGCCCAGCAGGGCGCTTAATGGAATTGTTAATCTGCTGTCTAATTCAGACAAGACTGACAATATGAGTACCAGATGTAGTCTCAGAAAGGAATCACATCATACGGACAACTGACTTCTACACAACCAGGCTACATAGACACGTATGAGGAGTTAGGAAGGGGTTGTCTGACCAGTGAGCCATATTCTCTTTATTACACAGATTGGTCACTGCAGACATGGTGGAATATAAAAACCTCTGCTGTCTGTGAAAATGGCCCAACCAAAATAACCGTGTTTGGCCATGTGTTACAGAAGCCAGAAGATACTCCTGCACAGAGAGCCCTGCAACTTGTTCAGGGTCCGTACACCATGACAGAAACCAAATTCAAGGCTATTTCAAGGCTAAGGAAAGAAAACTTCAAGGCCATTTAATGTTCAAAATTTAATACTGCACTCTGGAAACGGACAACGTACAGTTCAACATCTGTCATCAGTTACAGTAATCACTGCAGGTCTTTCAGTGCTTGCGATTTGTTTGTCGCACTTGGCATTGGATTTTGCCAGGAGTGTCAAGTCTGCTGTCAACTCAGCACTGGTTGCCAGTTCATCAGCTGACTTCAGCAGTGCTGCTATGTCCTGGTTGAGCCGCCTCTTCTTGGCCTCCATTTTCTCTGCTTCCTCACACTCATGCTTTTGTTTGGAGTTGAAGTTTTGCTCAATGTTCTGTTTCACAACTTTCTCCTTCTCAGCCTCCAAGTACGCCATGTACCTTTGTCGTGCTCCCTGTGCATAGGAAACCATTGATTTGGTTACTGGCATTTGGCACACACCACCAGCTGTTGTGATTGCATTGTGCACAATGCGCTGTGCGACAAAGGATTCCTCCTTCAGGTTCTCAACAGCCACGTGACTGTTGATTGAGAAACCACGCTCGACAGTGGCTTGCCCACATGAGAGAGGATGAGCAGTTTCTTTGTCACCATCCACAGCTTCTCATACTGTGTGCATTTGAAGTAGACTGCAAGGAATGTATCCAGTCTCTCGTTGTCTGGGTTGAAATCCTTGAATGTGGTGGAGTTGGAAAGAACCACCTCATTTACAAAGGATTTGAACTGCTGCTGGATAGCATCGCAATCCGCATCTCGGACTTGGTGCAGATCCGACAATTTGTGCAACACTCTGCCAAACTTCGCAATGCAGTTGTCCTTCCTCCCAGCCATCCACCAAGGGTCAAGTTTCTCGTCACGGTGTATGTGATTGGGCACCAGGAGTCTCTGTGTGGCACAGACAAGCCCTTTCTTGCACTCCATTCTAAATGCCATTCTCTCTCTTTCACTGAGCTTCTGCTTGACAGATGTGACAGCTGCCAACTCCTTCAGCTTCTTCGCTGCGCAGAATCCATTTTTTTTGGGGTTAGTCAAATGTGAATCAACATCATCAATGTTGAGCTTTGCCAGCTGTGCTGTAGAGGTGGCCTCGTCTAAGACTGACTGCTTCATGAAGCGCTGGCATAATCCTCGCACAATCACGTCAAGGTCACCACAAAGGAAGGGGACCATTGGCTTGTCCGTCTGGTATCTGACCAGAAACTGGTCAAACTGCCTCGCAACCGACTCGAAAAAGATCAGGCGTGCAGGCATCAGTGAGTCAGCACAGCCTGACTTCACAGTCATGAATGCTTTTCCATCAGGGATATTGTACTTCTTTGGGTACTTGGTGATGTCATCGACGTACTTTCATACATGACCAAGTACAAGCAACACACGGGATGCCACTCGCGCATCCTCTACCCACTGGTCAACCTATCCTGTCCGTATTATGTACATGATCCTAACTGATAATTACGTTTTCTTGTCAATCATGGATACTATGAACTATTCATGTAAAGTATGTATTGGCGCATTCGCTAGGTGGTGCCACATGTGCCATTGACGTAACGTCCATCAACAACCACATCGCAGCGAAATATCGCCCATTAATGCGGACAGTTACATGCAATTGTCTTTGGTTTGTCTCCGTAATATCATAAAATACAGGTCTTATTATTATCGCAAAGTATCATAGATACATACCTGTAGTTTCCTGTGGTCTAGTATTGCCGAATAATGTCGCTATTGAGGTTCCCACACAGCTCGTATTTTGTAGTTTCATATTATCAGTGTGTTTTTTGCCAATGCTGTGGCTTCTAATGGCAGATTCTCCCATAGGTTTCACATCAAATGAACATTTGCATATCCGGCAATGTGCCAAAAATACATTTGTCGGATTTCGCGCGAGCCATTTACTGCTATATGCAGGATGTTTGAGCCAGTCGCCTTGAAACCTCGACTTCCCCATTTCGAAAAAATATTCAAACTACGCTCGGTGAACAAAAGGCCAATGTCTACCCATACCAAGCGTAATGTGGTCTGTTAATCTTTACTTCTGGCCTTGTCAAAATTCAAGGCTTTTCAAGGATTTCAAGGCCCCGTACAGACCCTGCTTGTTGTACTAGGTGCTAACCAATGTAGCACCCCGTAAAGTCACTGAACCTGTTAAGGGTGTTGCGGAGCGACCTCAAAGAAGTAGGACCATGACAATGTACACTCAGCTCAAGAAAAACCTGAGGAGGCTGAGGACACTGGCTGAGGACACTGGCTGAGGGTAAGACAAAGATGAAAGGTGAAGGACTGATCGCAGAATACAACAGAAGAAACAGAAAATAAACCCTTCGTCTTCCCTGAGTTGTGTCTGTCATGGCCTAATGACACACACACGCGCGTGCGCACGCACGCACGCACACACACACACACACACACACACATATCACTTAGCATCTATCACAAACACAGCCTGAATGATTAACTCCAGTCCATCAACAGTGGTGACCCACTGACACCATAACCACAATGGCTGCCATGCCTAACAGACGTGACATAAAACTGTCTGGATTTATTTTGTATTTATTCCATTGGATTAAATATATTTCCACAGGTTTTCAACAACTGCGTGAAGTAAAATAAAATTAATAATTAGCGACGCAAACAAAACATCTTAAACCATTTAAACAATATAACTGGAATGCCAAGCGTCAGAATCCACTGCAATTTGGATACATTAAAATGAGAATGAATTTGGAGGAAGTACCCTGGGGAGAACGGCTGGGCAGACATGAATCTACATCCAGATACAAAACAAATGAGAGACAAGTTCAGTCATTGACCTTGTCCCAAGGGAAGTCTGCAGGCATTGCAGATGCCCATGTTGTTGGCCTGTCATTGACAAAAACCTGGGCAGTGTTTGAGACATGAGGAAGAGTGGGCAGTTGGTAATGCTAGAGGCATAGGCCACTGGAGACTGTTAACACTGTCTGGCAATTATTCTAAAGGCCATACTAGGGACTTGGGCATTCTGCACACACCCACAAGGGTGGTCTGTGTAACTAGCATTCAGCAATTAACTTGTGCCAATGTTTGTCTAATCTGTAGAATTGCAGTGTGACCTCATTCTCACAGTGACACCTTCTGTGAGGACAAATACTATTTCCAGGTTTGCTGCAGATGGATGAAGTGCCAGCAATACTCAGACGCTACCACCCCACTGCCCCCTTCCGCTACCACCCCACTGCCCCCTTCCACTACCACCCCACTGCCCCCTTCCGCTACCACCACACTGCCCCCTTCCGGAGATTTCTTGCACCCTGGTAATTTATGAATGGGAAAGCGGACATATTTGGGGACTATGACACGTACGCTATGCACAGATATAAATTTCTAGTTGCTAGGTGGGACCAAGAAATGGACGTACCTCGTTGATATGTTTGTATGTCTTGATGAGGTCGACGCTGAGTTTGCGCAGCGGCGCGGTCGTCGCGTCGCGAAATGTCATTGCAGTGTGCGTCGTTTGCATCCTCGACATCTCGTTGCCCTGGATGTGCATGTGAGAGTCGGATGCGAGATTCGTGATGTCGGCGGACACTACACTCCCATAGACATGGGGGCCATGACGTGTCTGCCCCAGCTGGCCTGCAATAAAATAGAACACTGTATCACTATTGCCGTCATACACAATGCTATTTCACTTTGGCTTTCATGTATACACACAAATGCAGTTTCGACGTGCTGGCTGAAAAATGTCATGATATATTAGGGCAAATTATTATTATAAATATGTATGCATGTCTGTATAATCACGCCCCAAATGCAACATGCACACCCTCATACACGCATCTGGTGAAACTTAAAATACCATCACAGACCATCTACCACATCTTGAATGACCAATCAATTTCACTAGTCCCATATTTTCCCATTTTTGTAATGCTCATACATCAAGAATGACCTCATTTACCACTGAATTTGCTACACAAATATATTCAGATCATCAATCAATGATGACAACGCCATTGAGAACCCCCCACGCTGCACTTGTTCCTCATGCACCTGCCTCGCACTCTGGATGATGTAACCAACCAGCAATGTTTTCTTTGAGTCAAACCGCAGCAAGTTGAAGAAAAAAGAAGCGCACACTGCATGGTGGATATGAGCAAGAGCAATTTGGCACCTGATGACTTCATACTGCCTATTCCTGTCATCTGCTGATGATGCATCACCAGCACACAATGAGCCAGGCGCTGACTCGGTTCTTACTGCCCTTGACAGCCACAAGTCTTAGCAAAAAAACACAGATTCTAGACCCCATAACACCTTTGAAATAATCATTGTGTCTAGATAAACACTTCTATGTCACGTTAAAATTAAATTAAAATTAACACCTGCGGTAACCAGGATTGTCACAGTTCCTGGTCTGGAACAAAAACCGCTGGTCCCAATAGGAACTGTGGGTCTCAGTTCAACACCCTGCTATACTCACAACCGTCACAACACTAGTTATCAATAATAAAGTCACACATTCTTGGTATTCTAAGCTCGACTGTATCTACTGCCCATAGTCCAGTTCTTGTCTTGAAATAGAACATGATCGCTTATGTAGTTGCTTGTGATTGGTCTATTTTAGAACTCCATTTGTGCATTTAGTGCATTTAGTAAGTTTTCCTCTCTCTCCCCTCTTTTAAGAGCAGAACACTCGCAGTCTCCCAGACTGGAACCGTGGCAGACCCGTACTGTGACTAAATCATCATCAAAAACCAAGAACAGCACAGACCCATGAAAACTGAAACCATGACATCACTAGCAGTCACCTATGCCAGTCAATAATGCCATCAATGAATACCGCAAGTGGTAATACTAACAAAATACAAACGCGGGATATTTCCTTTTATTCCATCTTAGTTGTTCAGGAAAAACTACTTGGTTAACTTATGCTGGACGCACATTACTAAACTTTTGTTGCGAGTTGTATGTTTAATCAATTTGAAATGGTTCAGTCATGCAATGTACTTTGGGTTGCAACTCAACAAAACTCAAGTGGCGGTTGATTTTTCCGGCGCAAAATTGTTGAACTGATTTTAAAACTGAATCGCTTTAACAAAGGTTTTGTAAACTGTAATATGCACTGACACATTGCACAAATATGTAATTTGTCACAAAACTTTAGCAATGTATGCCTGGCATAGCACACTACATGTCAGAGTTGACTTCATTAATTAATAGTTACAATACACATTTAGAACATAAATAATTAATCATACTACATAAAAAGATGTGTTGTAAAATGTTTCAGGTACTGTGTGGCCCATTTTATTTATACTTGCGACTACAAGTATAAATAGCTACCAACAATAGCAGCAAATGATAAAAGCAGCAAACCATAAGACATGAGAATTATGGGCCTGTGCAGCCAGGTCTAGGTTCTGCCTGAGTGCACCAAGATCTAGCTGAATACATGTTTACACTTGGGGTCAAGGCCACAACCAGCTGATAGACATAATCACAAACTCATTACTGTTCACAATACAGTGTTGACTGTGTTGTGCAGGCACAACCTGGATATCGTGTCTCCACATAGCATAAACTTCTTCTAAACAATCATTCGTTTCTCACAACATCTGTTGATCTTCCTTCTGCACGAATTGTAGGCGGAACTGAAGGATAGCTGCGCCATTGATAGATCGATGCAAACCAGCATTCAAAATTCAGTTAAGGGTCTATAAAAGATTAAAGTCGGTGATAGTGTGTGATGTGGGCGGGTGACAATTGTGAATCCACAGATAATTATCCCTACGTCAATGATAAGAATTTTTCACTAATTTCCACCCTTCTATGATAACCCTTATCCCCAATACTAAAACCATACAAATGTCCAACATTAAAATTACACATTATCACCAACACATAACCCAGACAATTTCTTGAAACTTAAACTATACATTACCCTGAAACTTAAACTACACATGACCCCCGAAACTTAAACTACACATTACCCCGAAACTTAAACATTATATCCAACACTTCAACCACATGTTCCTCCCCCAACACGTCAGCTACACATTATCCCAACACTTAAATTACACATTACTCGCAACACTACACATTACCACCAACACTTCAACTATACATTACCCCAGAACTTAAACTACACACTATCCCCAACAATTCCAAATATGCATTACCCCAAACACTTCAACTACACATTAGCCCAGACACTACGCATGTCAGGTGTATGTTTTCTGCAGTAAGACAACAGAAGCCAACTGTGACCTGAGACGAACCACAGAGCACCAACCTGGGTGCAGTGACTCTTACAAGCCAGTCATCACCCAGTAAGGGCATGATTGATGTGGCTAGAGTACCAGCTCCCAGTCACCACCCCCTCAGTGGGGTTAACACCCCTACAGTCTGTTGTGCACTCCCAGCCTGTGGAGTCAATGGGACTGACACCCTGGGTGAGAAACCAAGCCACCTTATCTGAGCAATATGTCAACCCTTTCAATAGGCGCCTGTCAACTTGGTACACACTGAAGGTCTTTGAGAAGGCAACAAGTACAACTAAATACACCAGTACAACCCGCCTGGTCCTCGGCCAGAAACTCTATGTTCTTTTACTGATGGCCACGGAGCATTATCGTTTTTCCATGTTAAAACCAATCGTAAAAGCCAATCAGGAAATTCCGCACAATTTGGATTTATTAAAAATTACAATTTGATCCCCCACAAAACTTCGCCAAGCCAAGCTTTGAACATGGAGGAACTTTTCCTTCAGACTATAACCTCCCCAGGAAGGAACAGAAGATCAACTGGTCTTGGATATGCTACACACCCTCTGGACTCTGTCCACTTACTGGTCTCACCCAGAAACTAGTGTTTACTGATCAACATAGACATCCATACAGCTAGGATAGACCACCAGTATGTTATAAAACATCTTCATGTTTGGCTATACACATTACATGAGCCCGTTGTTGATCACAGCCAGTAGTGACTTCCTATGAGGTAAGGGTCAGAATCTCTGAATACCTACAGGCGAAAGCGACAGTGCTTCTGGCAACAGGATCTATGAGTGCTGTCTTTGAATTGGTATCTGAGGAATGTTAACAATGTGGGCGATGGGACAAGGTTTGCACCAGGCCGACAAAAGGTCATGAGACCGCAGAGCTGGAATGTCCCTCTTTAGATATCGCAAAAGTCCCTTCATCTCACTCATTCCTCGCCTGGTGTGACCCTTCTAACTGCTAATGTCTCTAGTAAATAAAATACCTTTAGAAAGCCAACATAGAGTAGGTTTCAAATAGAGACAGTTGTACACGTACAACCATACTCTTGAAACACTGCTGACCAATCATGACCATGATATAATATTATCTAGGGTTAACATATATATATATATATATATATATATATATATATATATATACATATATATATGGCTGCATCTAGCACAAAATCAGATTTGTTAAACTGCTTCAATGTTTTGCCAGTTTTTAACCTTTTGCGACCCCAGGTTATATCTGCTGATATTCACAAATGATCGCACATCATGCCACCATTCTGTCCATGAACCGTTAATACAACATCATTTCCAAACTGATACAGATGGTGCAAAGCAAGAGTCCTCAGTGCTTATTAGCAGTGCTGAATGACTGCATCCTGAACTTGAGAAGTTGTGCAGGACAGACACCAATGGAGACGTATTTTGAACACCCCGGGGCCCTTCCTCCGGACTGGACGACTAGATGATTAATTTCAGATATACACCTACCTATACCTCCATAGCATTTAATTGCAAACCAAACTGCTTGTTATTGCAACGATGCATACATAACACAGGTGTACTGTACTGGCAGCAACAGTCAACAGTTGACTTGATCACCAATGGCACCAAGTATCATGAATGATCATAACATCATAGCCACATCAACCTAGCATGAACCAGTAAATTAAATGATAATACAACATACACATTATACTGCTTATTCAGCTGTTTTCTAATCCATCTAACAGTCTAAATAAAAAAAATACCTGCATCTTTGGAACGAGGAACCCTCCACAGAAAATACCAATGGCGTTACACAATAAGGGTGAACAATTTTTAATTTGGTGAATGGCTGACTTTTTGCAAATGAAAAACTCATCAAGGGATTGTACAGAGTATTTCACTATTGTAGAAAGTTACTCTAGAAACCGCATGGTACATCATCTGTTCTGCAGAAACTGATGTTTTCCATCAATTTTGTTCCTGCCATCTTCCAATATCAGTAGGCTGTAAGAGGCATCAGTAATCAATGCTGAATATGTCCCTATTTCATTACTGATCACAGGCATGTACCAAATGCCTGTGGTTACCTATAGTAGATATGTATGTTACCCACTGACAATAGTTATACCCCTCCATCGCACAGTACGCTGGTTACCACTTAACTCAAGATGGTATCTTGAAAATGCATGAATTAAATTTTGTATTTTAGCTGTTTTGTTCACATAAAAAACATTGATCAGTCAGTTTGCCATAAAATGTTGTTTCATATTAAAAAAAAATTGTTGCTGATAGGCAGCCTAGCCTCATGATAGGCAGCCTACCCACATGATAGGCAGCCTAGCCACATGATAGGCAGCACCACTGCATTGCTATTTCTTCATTGTTGGTAAGATGACAATATAATACTAAATGTGTAAAAATGTATGCAGACTATGAATTATTCACTAGAAAGTGTTGAAAGGTTGAATTAACAAAACGTTTTATTTAACTTTCTAAAACCTTTTGTACTCAAAACCTGTTAAAAGCCTAACAGAAACACAGACATTGACACAACTAGCCTGACTTGTACAAACGTCAGACAATGTCTGTCTGTCGCTAGTGGCCTTGGCATGCTTACAGTAACACTATCATCACTGCCTTGGAAAGACGCAAAATCGACATACAAAAACACTTCCAAGAACACTTTCTAGGAATCCTGGTAATTGATTCAGTTACCAGGCCAATCTGACAATCCAGGCATTGAAGTCGGTGAACTCTTGTCTTGCGATTGTTTTTCTCTGGGTAATCTGGTCTTTGAATGCTGCTGGTTGCCAGATAAAGTGCAGGCTTCAAAGCAGTAGCATGTGTGGATATCTACAGATAATGTTTGTAGATATTACGAGAAACCAAGAAACCCAAATAAGATCTGTACCCAGGAACTGCTCATTAATCTTCTATGTTCCGTCTTGTGTGGTCGTCCATGGTCATCTACAGCCTTTCGACTGAAATATCCTATTTACTGGACATGTAAAATCTCCTTGTTCCTGAAGTCCGGGGTGAGGGTGGCACTGATACTGGTCATGTAAACCCTCCTTGTTCCTGAAGTCTGGGTTGAGGGTGGCACTGATACTGGTCATGTAAACCCTCCTTGTTCCTGAAGTCTGGGGTGAGGGTGGCACTGATACTGGTCCTCGATTTTTGTTTTCCGTCTCCTTCCGTCACTGAACCCTTTTCAATGTTGTGTCCACCACCTGTCTCCACTGCCCCATCACTTGTTCTCGTTCTCCCCTACCCTCCCAATCCCACCAAATCCAATAAAATTGAATTTCTGTTAAGGTGTTGTTTATACCTTAAGTACATACCTTAAGAACAATCAATAGCTAACCCTTGTTGTTACTATTGTTATTCCGGTTTGTCTAGTTTGTGAAATGGTTACTGTACAGTTCTAGATATTTCCATTCTCTTCTAAGTTGGGACTTGAGCTGTTTGACTGTTGTGGCCTGTATCGTGTCCTCCGACACTTTTTGAGATATGTAAGATTTTATACATAATTGAAAAGGCATTTATTTCTATAGAATGTCTATTGACCAAAGCTTAAGCATCTCTGGTTTTCAGTTTGATGCAACACCTGTGAGAATAATTACACAAAGACACACCTGCCCACCTGCTTATGCTCCAAGTACCTACCATGCCCTGACCCAGAGAGCTAAACATTACACCACTGCTTACAATAGACAAGACAGTTCTGGCAATGCCCAGACACTAGGGAAACCAGGAGAAGCATTGAGAAAAGTCTGGAACATGACAACAGTCTGGAACATGGATAAAGGTCTGGAACATGTATAAAAACATGGAACAAGGATAAAGGTCCTGAATATGAATAAAGGTCTACAAAGAATTATGGTCTGGGACATGAATATTGTCTCATCATCTCCATGCACTAGCTACCTCATTACTCCCTTTAACAAGATTTGCCATCCAAGGCAAAGGCCCAGATGGCAAGTGGACAAGGAAGCCATTAGCTTACTAAGAGTCCAACATTTGTCATCAATGTGTAACCCATCCTCCTGAGATATATTTTTAAACAACTTTGTTTTTAAAATGTTTATTCACACGGCTAGCAGTTACACAATTTGTAGATAATTTGTTCCGTTCATTTACTGTCGTCTGAGAATGAGTACTTCCTGGTATCCAATCTACACTGATCCTTTACTAATGTTACCTCATGTCCTCTAGTTCTACTATCTTTCTTGCACTAGCTTAACTCATCATCACGTTGTGTTGTGACATGCCACCAAGGACAAGCTGACAACCAAAACATAATGCCACTGATAACAACGAAGCCTCTAAGTATAGAACTGAACTTGGACAATGGATCAGTCATATCACAAAGGCTACATAGAGTGCATTACAAATTCCCTTATCAAAAATAGTGGCGATATTTAAAAGTACATGTAGTTTAAAAAAATTTAATGCAGGAGATTTAATAAATGTCTGATGTGCTCTCAAAATGTCTGCCATTTCATATCACTGAACTAGCAACAAGTTTGCGTCTAATTGTAACAATGGTTGAACTAGAACACTCCATTAGTAGTCCGTTCTGAAACATTCGAAGGACTTTAGTCATACAAATAAACAAGCATCCTGCCACATACCTTAGATAAAACACCAAAGAAAATGTCAGGCTATATTCAGTGAGTTGCTATTGTGAAACGTCAATGAAGTGTTCACCTTGGACCACAGCGGGTGAAATAACAAATAAGTGCATTCCTTGGACTGACCTATGCCCAGTGGGGGGGGGGCACCTTCCAACATGTTAATTAATCATGCGTTGGGTAAACATTTTGAAAAAGCATGTTGAACTTTAGAAAGCAAACTGTCACCACAATGTATTCGAACAGTTGCCCTAACCTCACGGGAACAGGCGGAAAAATTCAAACAACTAACTAGAATATACAACATATTATATAAAAAATGTTGTCTCAATAATCCGCATGCTTTGGTTTCCATGGTTTTGGCTGGATCAATGAAGCGTGCTGTTTAGTGAATCATAAATTAATTAATGATAATTCATTGACAGTGTGTTGAGACTGTTACCACAAAAACATTTGGATTACTGAAGAAAATGGATTATTGGAGAACTGATTTATATCAATGAGACATGTCTGTGTATCCATCACACAAGCTGTATCAGTCCAATCAACTAAGTGGCTCAACAGGAACATGCGTACTTCATAATCTTGAGTGACCGGAAAACGTGAATGGACAAACGATTTGGGGACTAGAAACCACTGTTGCTTAGGTGTAGCCGGTAGTTGGTCCGCTTTCAGCAATGACCACAAAAATTGTACTTCCTAAATGAAAATATGTGAACTTCCAAACACATGACATGTAGTAAAGGTTACCTATTCTAACTTGTTGTTGTTCTCATATCTTCAGCCTAAACCAAATGTTGACAACCCTGTTTACATGCTTGCATTCCGTGGCCCAAACAAGTGGAACTATATTTAGTGCAACCCACTGGCTACAGCTTCAAGTAGGGCATTCGCAAGGTCAGCCTGCTCAGTAATAACAAACTGAAAAAAACTTAACAGTCACCTAAATGGCACAGGCAAGATATGCATGAAATAATCTAAGAAACCGCGATGCTAATTAAAGGAAACATTTTGATAAAAAGAGCATTCATTCCGTGAACATCTTTGCATTAAGAAGATTGAAGAAAATAAAAATTATCACCATATTCAGAAGCAGACAACACCGTATTAAAACGATGCAGTCTTTGGCGAGTCTACAGACCCTATCTCGTTGCGCCACTTGAGACGACATAGTCTGAAATAACTAAAATATTATTGATTCCTGTGCTACTGTCTATCTCGGGTCTGGCGTGGGACACAATATGCTCTGCCGCCTACTAAACAAATGTGGCTATTTATGTCAAGGCGATGGCTCAGTCTAGACTCCATGATTATGCATACCAGCTGCAGCAGACTGTGTGTACGGGGACTTGAAGGAGCGACAGGCAGTCGAAGCAAGGGAATCTGAAGGAGCACGTTGGCATGCCTTACAAATCTCAACACTCACGTCATTGTCATGCCGAATAATTAATCTACAACACATTTAATTGGACTAAAGCATAATTCACATTTTGTCAAAATAAAACAGGATGTGTGGCCGTGATTGACTTGACTCCGGAATAGGGGAACTTCCACCTAGAATGTCTCCACTAAGAACAGGGAAAGTTTTTTACTTTTACCTGTCATTTTTGAAATTAAAGAACTAAAGGGCACATGCACGCATGCACGCACGCACGCACCCACATGCGCATGGATGTTTAGAGGTGGGAAGATAAACCAGACAGGAAGACATTCAAAATATCATACCTTGGGGAGATGTCTGTTTACTTCGACACAACCATGTCTTGTATTACGACAATATTGCTACAAATGTCCTATGTCGTCATTACACTATCACCGGTTACGCATCACCGACGCCATGACGTGTCGGTCACACTCGAGTGACCCTGATACTGTAACTGGGTGCCACTGTGACGTATTAGTTATGCTCTAGCGATCAGCAGGTATGCCATTTCAATAATGGTGGTGTCTCAGTGAATCATTCCTGTCTGTCGGTGACCAAACGCTGCTGTAGGAAAACTGCCGTTTAACGAATAACGTTGAATCTACTTCCATGTGCACATATTCAACATGACTGACGTACCGTTAAGTATACCATCAAAGATCAACAGTCAAGCACATAATATCAGTGAATTGCTGTTTCATCACAAAAGAATCACTTTAAATACAAATGTCAAGTGGCCTTCGGTTAGTTATTATGTCTGGTCGGTAAGCCAGACAACTGTGAAGTATAGTCTAGAGATGACATCTGCCCTAGTCTTGCACTCAATAGTCATTGCCTGGGGCTTGCAATTATTATCACTGATCATAATACAATACTAATGAAATGTTGAAACCTTTCTGTTTCCTGAACCCTTTCCGAATAACATGACAAAATAAACACGTGAACCACATTGCATAGTTATTATTATTTATTTCTGTAATGTAAACAGCCCTGAATTATTATTGAGATGTGGTATCTAAATCTATGGTATCTTTGATATAATAACTACAACTAGTTTAATAAGTGTAAAATGATAACGAAGTAGCGTAGTAGTTAGAACACCCGACTCTCAATCTAGAGAACCCAGGTTTGAATACTCTTGCTGCAGTTTCTTTGGCTTTTTTGTTCACCCCAGGTTGACTCAGCAGTATAAATGAGTATCTGGCTACAGACAGTGGTGGACAGGTCAACAAACAGTCTTTGCGCAGTAATTGTATTGGATGAATGCTTCCCAGTAGTGTTGTGTACCATATGGCGTTATACCAGTAAACCAGTATTTTTATGTGGTTTTGAAACCTGTATTTTTTCAGTCGAACCGGTGTTCCATATGGTATGTAACATCTTTAATTGACAACCCTTGCAGCTTTCAAAACCATGTAAAAGTCACTGAATCTCAACAAGACAATCATTCAACATACATCAGGCCGCGCACACTTCTTTCCACATGGAGTGCGCATGTCCCATTGCTTCACGTTTGAAAACAACAGGAGAGCGATAAATTGCTCCCCTAAATATACCAAATTAATATAGGCGAGCGATTTGTTAGTTTTTTACGTGTGGTGACGCCACCATTTTCCATTCAGATTCTGTGGTTACATCGCCATGAAATTGTAATTGGTACTTGTTGGTGCTATGACTTATGTACGATGAAATAAATGTTTACTTTAGTAAACCCCATACATTGCAATTGATGAAACAGTTTTGAATTGCGACATGTCATCGATCGCTGTAAGCGCAGCCTAGGCAAGGCCAGTGTGCTATGCCCGTGGCAGTGCACTGGCGCCTGCTACGGCACAGGTTTCGTGTTCGATTTTGCTTAAGCGGTTTGAAAACTACAACTGAGATTCACAAATACGCCTTGCATAAATGCAGGTTAGTAGGCAACATCAATATAAACTGGGGTGAAATGGCATGGTTCTATTGCATCGTAGTGCCAAACGTTCAACTCAAACTCGTGCAAAATTATGAATTCGTCATCCGTACATGAAACGGTGTATCAATGTTAAGATGTGTGTTATGAATTTTTGTGTACAGAGCGTTTGAAAGACGAAGTGGAACAATTATTAACATTATCGTTTTCAATGTTTACACAAATATTGGACTCCGAACACTAAGTGTTAAAGAAGGCGGACTTTCTTAGTGAATCTAATACTCAAGAAACTGCTTGTCGAGACGACAGATAGAGAGCGATTTTAGCAATTGATGTGAGTGATAAATTGCTCCCTGGACTGATCTGCACGAGCGATAGAGAGCAAGAGCGATCGCTTGCCTCAAACATGATGGGACTGATGTCCGGAAGACTAATTTGCATAAGCCCAGTCCACAGGGTGGCGCCACTGTTAGATCCACATGTGTTTCCTGCGCATATTGTGCTGACCGCCTCTCAAATGATTCGGGAATCAGATTACTGTTTAAATTTATTTCCAGCATCTGTGCTGTTTCATGAAATATATGTTGATTAGGGTATACAATTTGAAAACAATGGAAACATTTTTTTTCACAATGAATGCATAACATTATCGATTGGCCTGGTCTATCTATTATCTAGGCTAGCGCTGTCGATCGCCAATTGAGCCATAGGCGAAACAGTTTCCCATTTGGCAAAAGGAAAATACAACTCTTCGCCAATTTGGCGAAACGCTTTAACAGCCACGTCGTGTCGCGTAAGTGGCGGTGAACCCGTGAATAATAGCTGCCCGCCACCCGTGGAATTGTTTTCGCGCCCCCAATCTGTAATTGCCCGGCGATAAGCCAATGGTTTAATTGCTTCCAGCGAAAGTTTGCGTCCTGCTGGGCAGCCTGCGGGGCAGCTACATAATAATATTATAACCTGTAAAATGTGGGAGCTCGCTTCCTCGTAATTTTTCAGTTTGTTATCGGTTAAAATGTTGATTAAAAGACAAGCTGTAGTTTTTTCGAAGCAATATGGAACATGCCATAGATGTATATTACGATATAGCCTGCCATTCCATTATCAGATACATTACCAAACAAACAAGAAGCAAACGCAATGTTGAATGTATTTATGAATGTCTTGTGTAGGTTTGGCCATGGTTTCATTAGTTTGTATCATAGACATACAACTGAATGGCATTTAATAAATGCCATTTATACTGATTGAGACTGGAATTATATAAGTGAGTCTGCGTAAAGACTAATGCAAGGCATCATCATTCAAATTTTATTTTAGACTCTGTAGAATGCACATACATCCCTACACCTTGTATGATGAATAACGAGTGAACTGAAAGAGTATAACAGTACTTTGTACAGCAAGTTTTGGACAAAGATTTCTTCACAGAACCAAACAAACTTTTAAAAATAATTTTTAAATAGTAAATAAAAAAGGAGGCATAGACAAAAACGGAAGTGGATGGGGACGAGAAACTAGTTTCTTTTTTACGTCATGTTTAGCATTTTGACGTTTTGCCATCTTAGCGTCTGCTAAAAAAAGGATAAACAAAATCTCATTTGGCTAAAGAAAATTTGAACCTTTAGCTAAATTGGCTAAACAGATTTTAGGCCCAGCGCTAGCCTAGATTATAATATCATCTGCCAACGTCTTCATGTATGAACAGTAAAGTAAATGTTAATACAAGAAAAGCATTAAGTCTTAGCATACATAGTCTTTCAATAGTATGTTTTTAGATACACCAGGAAAAAACTGTATACCATATAAAACATGGTACATACCATATACCGTATAGAGCTATATGGTACACAACACTACTTCCTAGAGAAGTCGAGACGGCGTTGGAGTGAACAGGTCTGCCAGGGCGTGAAGAGTAAAGCAGTCCCAAGGACTGGATACCAGGGGTGAGATTTATCGGTCGCCTGGTCGCCAATGGCGCCCAAAACTGGCTTCGGGCGACTTCAATTTTTGACTATAGTAGCCTGGATGGCGACTCAAAATATTTACGGATCTGCAATATTTTAGACCCAGCAAAAATAAACGGAATGTCAATAAACATCTCAGAAGTGTAGTCCTGGATATATGTTAACCATAAATCGTGTGTTTGTGATACGTTTGACATTGCAAGAAATGTTGCCAAACCGTAGCCGAAGCGATATCAATAGGGAGCATTCATTGTATTTTTAATCAACCACATCGACGCTCAATGTGTAACTGAACGGTCATTCTACATTGAAATAACCGGTCATGTTAATAGTCTTGGTGCCTTTTATATATACAAGAAAAATGCCCGTCCCCAGGACAGGATTACGTGTTAGTTTATACGTGACAGTCATGATAGCAATGTTTACCAAATGCCTCAGGCACTATGCCATCAATACGCTCGAACGTATTACCGAAACAACCGCGTCACATACGTGATGCAATACTCGTTGAATGTTCAAAATATAGAAGATCGCTTGGATACTTGTGTTGGTTGATGAATAGTAGAATATCTGCTTTCTACTGTCTTTTTATTGTGTATTGGTCTGCAACCTCGGCCAATACGTGGGTGCGTGCTTTCTACTATAATAATATAAACCGCCTATATGGCGCTACATAATCTCAAACGATTTTCGTACAGAAGTATTCGCCGTGGCGCGCGTGGTTTCTGGGATTGTTGGAAGTTAACTTTTTAAGCAGTGAACATTTGATTTACCATAAAAACCACTAAGAATCCTTGATATATGGGGCATTTTGAAAAACTAAAGGCGTTACGTTTCATTAGTGGGGTCGTAGATCAATCCCTGATAGGTTGGCGCCCGAGATGCAAGCCGTCTAGAAGAAAAACGTGAACGTGTTTATTTATAACCACATATAAACATACATAAAAATATACGCTATCTAAATTATAGTTAGATTTAATTATCTCCAGCTTCTGGTGAATTAATTGGGAGCCTGATTAAAGTTTCTCTAAGCTAGGGTAAAATCAGGTCCCGTAAAAATCAGCAAAACAGTTCAGTTCACAGGACCTTATGTCCTGTGACGCTTGGAGACTTTTCGCAAAGACTGTTGATGTACCATCCTATGAAAGAAAAACAACCTGTGTATAATTGTATACTGTATTTTATTCAGTATTATGTATCACATTCTACTGAACTTGCCTTAAAAATGTTTCAAAACTGTTTGTTTTTGATGTTTTTTATTTGTCGTTGATATTGTTCATACATTTTATCTTCAAAGTATTTACTTTCTATCATCAAAGTATTGAGTAGCAAGTGGGCTACCTAAGAAGCTGTCGGGCTACTTCACTTTGCAAGGTTGGTAGCCCGACTGGCTACCTTCCATGACTTGCTAAATATCACCCCTGGGATACCACGCTGTGCAAAAACGTACCTTTTTTGTTTATAATATAATGTTGACTCTGATGTCCTGTATTTGTAATGGTCAACAAAAGTTGTTCTCCAAAAGACTGAACCCAATGAGGTCAGCGGCCGCTGGTTACATACAAGGGGTGACTCAGATAAGTTGTCAGTCACACTTCATTGGCACCAGTGATGACACAACCACAGGATAAACAAACTGCACTCAGTTCCAATAGATTGAGGTCAAAGGTTATCTCCCTATAAACACTGTAGAGCAAAGTCTGTTCATAGTAACCCAAGGGTGACATGTAGCAGGGAGATAGTTGCTGCTGCTCCACACTGTGTTTCTGGGGTCTAAATATGGTACACAGGGTCCATGACAATTACTTTCACATTCCAAAGTTTTGAAGTCATAATTGTCTGCTGCAAGTGACTAATGTTTGCACATTACCAAGAGATAGTATCCCGTGTGATTTACACAAGTAATACCTGTCAAATTGAGAAAACCCAAGCAACATCAAGGCATACTGGCCAACACTGGCACTGTGGCAGGGAGAAAGTTATACTGCCGACAACAGAATAAGTAAATGACAATACCAATGAATATTCTGTGTAATACATCGCCAAGCATGTGGGCACTAACTGTGACTAATTGATGAAGGATTATTTCTGCAACACAATCCCTAGCCCAAAACACATTTTACAGCGACATAGCAGAAAAGAGATCATTTGTTCTTAAGTCCAGTTATGTCCTTAATGCTTTGCAGTTATATTCCTGTAAAACTACCCATGACATGTCATGTACAAATATAGACACCCGGATACTATAGTTCAGTCCCCACGAGCTCACTACACTGACTACAATTATGTTGTTGAAAGCCTACAAATGATGTCACAAACTCCAGGACTAGCTAGCCATTGTAACTATTCTGTATGAGGGATTGGCTGGTCATTGTAATTGATCGTGACAGAGATGGGCTTGTCATTAAAGAACATATCAACAGGTACAACACCACTATTACAGTGACATTTCTGCTACGCATTTTACGGATAAACGAACCAAACATGATGTAAATGTCAACGCTCTAGAAAGCCGCCCCCATGCACTGTAAGCTAAAGGCCAACTTTCTAACCATGACATCAAGTCTTGTGCTAGTGCAGTGGGGCTATTTATAACCAGCTGCGTGGATACTGTCTAACAAGGCTCGTGAATGCAGCAGGTGCTTCAGTCAGGATAAAGGCAGCTTTCACTTATACAGTCACTCAACTGCGTACACATGCACCCACGTTGTACACATGCACCCACGTTCTCTTGAAGGATGGGTGTACACACACAAACCATCAACAGCCAGTTGTTCATTCTCCCTGCCGAGTTTGTGCTAATCTATTTTATAGTTTTGGAACTAGCTCTTCGAGAGGATCATTTACATGGATTTTACGCTGTCTTCTTTCCTATACGCACGCATGTATGCAAATAAAGACAGACAAAGTGTCATCCTATTTCACAAGACAAACACAGTGTCAACAGCTGATTCTAGTGAAAAGGAAACTGAGTACAATGGACCACCCAGCAAGACACCAAAGCACCTGTACACAAGCAACAGATATGTGCAATTAGCCTGAGGGCGTTGGTGGTAATAACTGATCCTGCATTACTGGAGTCTACTACTGCACCTTGGGCCTCAGTATTCAGCGCTAATCCCGGGTCGCCATGAGATTCATGTAGACACTGACATTGGTTTGACAAATCATGAGTGACCACTACAGTATACTTGGCGCATTGGTGTAACAAGACTAATGATCAATGCGGAGCATCGAATCTGTGGTCCAAAAAAACGTTTAGAATATATGACCAGGACTGTAGATGCCCAAGATCCCTCCACCCCCAACCACACAGCTCTGGACCAGTATGTCTGCAGATTATAGGACCAGCACTAAATGACCTGTAGATGCCCAAGACCCCTCCCACTCAAAGTCTACAGGGCTGCATAGGTCAGTAGAGCGTGGGACTATTCCACCAGCCTGTTGGTGTTTAAGAATGCATCAGTAGCCAGAAGTATGTGCACCAGCCATATCCACACAGCAGCAGATCTATGGGCACTGGGTCGGTGGGTCAATGCACCAACCTCAGTCAGTCTGGCCAGTACAAGTCTCCCATCTGGACATGATTTCTTCCCACCAAGAACTCGCAGGTGTGATGTGCATGGGCTTGCTTCTCAGGTAGTTCTGCTACCTCCTGGGAGTACTAGGTGAAGTTCTCCGGCACCTGAGACAGCTGGTTTGAACCCACACATTCCCCAAGTAGCTAGAGGAGTCACTAGGTCTGGCCCCGGCCACTGTAGTGGGGTCAGACCTGGGTTCACTTTCACACTGTACTTCGAATGACTAGGAAATAACATCATTCAACAAAATTTATAAAATGATGCGTGTAACTCTTAACCCTCTCCGACCTGTGGTTACCCGACCCCAGTTCTTGACAAATATCAAAGTGCACACCAAGTACCCAATTTGAAGAATTTAAGTCACCACCAAATTCATACTAATATCCTTATTAACCTTCAAATCTACTTCCTACTACCAAAAAGGCAAACATTTCAAACATACTAAACTTGTTGACTGGCTACAATTACTTTCTGTTGAGTTAAATCATTGAAATCGGCTAACATCATAATTTTCCGTACTTCATTCATGCAGCTGGAAGGTGTGAGTCAAATTCCCTGATCATACAGGCATGTTTACAAAGAAGACGCCTGAAGTAGCTAGCAATTTTCATTCTATTTGTGGCTGTAACGGTTGGATATCCGTTAATTCTGCTTTCAATCACATTTACACAGTGTCATTGCACTCCAATACATTGCACCTAATTTGAATAGTTGGCATACATAATAGTCCTGGCTGGTGTTTGAACAGGCTGAGGTAGTAGCAAAGTTCAATAGACTACAGGGTTCCATCATCCCACAAAGAGTAATCATACAATCAAATGTACAGTGTTAATATCCACACAAAACCGGTACATTTCCATGTTAAATCATCTTCGTAACAACAACTTGGTTTATATCTACATCGCCACCCAGGGTGAACAGTACGGAATACTCCAGAAAATATTTATATTTTAGATGACTAGACACATGAACGTCATGCTGCTACTGTGAAACTGCAAGTGATACATTGATATTTCAGTATTTCATCAAATAAACTACATGTCAGAGTATGTCATACAGATTGAATACATGTGTATGTATCCAAAATGTCAGGGACACAAAACATGTTATGACATATTATTGCGACTAACATTTTTTTAGCAGAATACACCATGTTTGCCGTTACTTTCACCTCAGCTGCTACAGGCTCATTGATTAAACCCGACTGTCCTGGAGATATGTGATTAAAACCTTAGCAAAGCATTTCATTGGTTAATACTGAAACTGAAACAAAGTTCAATTAGTTTTTTGTTCGAGCGATAATCACAACTGAACTGGTTCGGGAGGATGTAATGCTATGACAGGAGAGTCCACCTTATATTGAGTAAAGGGGGTACCATACATGAGTGATAGGGGGATCATACATGAGTGAAAGGGGGGCAGTGCCATGAAGGTCAGAGGAACATATGTTCTGTGTTATTTATATTGTTGTCTGCCAATTAGTAAGTAGCTGCAGCCAATCAGCCTCCATCAATGTTTCCAACATCACAACAATCACTTGCCACTGAAGGTTGAACCAGTCAGACCCACACTCCACATTAAGCTTGATCTATATGACAGGGGACTGCTTCCAATGACAGCCAGTTTCATTGCAACTGAATCCAGTAAACAAGTACACAGCATAGCAAGGAACAAGTAGATCTACGCTGCTGTGGCGACACAACAAACTCGTCTTTGCCATTCACTGCATATGTTCACACATTGCAGGAGATCATTTATGTATTGGTCCTTATGCAATCAGCAGCTGTTATGCAGGACCAGGGAGATTCACTCTAACAACCAGCTGCAGTGCTTCCTGTTGGTGTCCAGTTCAACAATTATGCAGATATTATGCAAGATATTGGCACTGGAAATAGTTGTGGTACCAGGTAAATAACACTTAAGAAACCACTGGCTATAATTATTGAAACTTAAAGTTGGGTTTGTAGCAACACACATTTTAGCCCAAGTCTACATGTTTGCTGCTGCACACTAAATTTATTTTTTGTTGGCAACCCACAAGTTTGCTGACAAAACATCCCGGCCATAGATTTTCATGGGAAATGTGTGGAAGTCAAAGAGACTCCCACCTTGCTCATATATTGGAATCCACAGACAATTCTTGAAGTCCGTACTTTTTCAACAACAATCAGTCCACATTGTGATGACATTATTGTATCAACTTTCTAGTCTGCAGTCAAGCAAGTATGACTGTCCGCTACAGTCGAGGTGCAGCTGATGATGACAGCATATACACATGTTGACGAATCATGGTCGGCGGTAAAATCGACCAGTTTAACACTGGATGTATTGTCTTCTAAAGTAGGGAGTACATGGCCTCCTACTAAGGGTTGCATAAGGAGTCCGGAGAACGAAGCAAGGAGAAAATCCAGAAAATCGAACCCTGCATCGCAGAATGTGTGAAACACCCCATGAAGACCTCGTGTCACAGAACTAGACACACTCGACTCTTGGGGAATTGTCAGCACACACAGTGACACCATGACACACTAGGTCTGAAGTTACACTTCCTGGTATGTTACAGATGAATGTAGGGCAAAGTTTAAAATGTTCATATGATATGACAAAAGGGCATTTGAGCAGGGACATTTCCAGGTTTGCTGGCAGAAGCTGTTGAGAGTGAAATGGTGGATTTTTAGATGATTTTAATAGGTGGAAAGATATTTGGGATTTTTTGGCCACTAGACATGTGTCTGTTGTAATTTGTGCCAATATTGGTAAATATTTATGGGTATCGCACATACAGGCATTTTGCAAGAGGAATGACAGTGGCGGGTAGTTTTAGAATTATTAATGGTCACGTTTTCTTATAATCATGCAAAACGTTAACATGGCCACCAATGGGAAAGTCAACTGTACGCTGAACCCTGAAAAGAGAACTTATCTGTGGGATTGATATCACAGAGAACTCTGTAAACCTGCCAACACTGGTTATGCACCCTGGGACCGATAAGGAAATATGTCTAAAAACTGATAACACAGGATGACCAGGGTAAGAGACAATGTTGGGGACAATGGATGACAGGACAGTGGCACTGATATAATGGTGATGCAAGCCTAATGATTCACTAGCACATGACAGATGACCCAATCTCATGTCATATGGTGTGATCAGCCGGTTCTAGCAGAGGAAGCCTCACCAGATAAGTGTACATGTTGAAGGAAATTGCACTATGGCCTGATAGCACGGCAGTGTCACTCAGTGCTGTTAACAATGGGTTGAATCAGAGGAATAAAAAAGAACCAGCAGTACTTAGAGGTACACAAAACAACGAAGAGAGGCACGCACTGTTTTGCTCCATTGATCTAAAGTATTTCCTCAGAACTCTTTCAGGGTACTAAAAACCTAACATATTCAGAAATCTTTCACAAAACTAAAGCAATCAGATGGACTCAAATCTCTTTCGAGGTTCTAAGCAACGACTGAGCTAGACAAGCACCGAAAACTCTCAGGAATCTAAAACAACTAGAGATACCTAGAGAATAAAATGACTGAACCCTTTCACAAATTGTGAAAAATGTGACGTTTTCAGAACCCTATCTTGGATGGATGGTGGTTTGTGTGGAGTGCTCATAGAGTGGTAGTGCTACAGATGAACGGGTATGTCTTCTTTTCCATAGCCACATCTTTGTGAAGACACAAGCTAACATAAAACTCCTAGCAGTACCACCCGATTTTATCATTCCTGTTTAAAATGACTGCCTATGCCTAACAATGTGCATATGCCACGAAGAAATCATAAATTGATACTCAATTGCTGGGAAAATATTGTTATGCCATGATGTTTTCTAGTGGGGATATTACATTTACAAACTGCAAATTTGTAACACAATAAAACTCCATTCTCTATGGTTGGTCAATATAAAAGTAAACTATCTTTCAACCCTCTTACAGTAAGCATGTGCCTGCATGTTCCAGCAACGCATATCATAAATACCAGGGTGACTAAAGCTTGGGGTTGACAGAATGACAGGTGAGAACCCAGCCAGTGGACAAAGCAATGCAATAGCCACTGGACAATGCATGTACCACCAGGCAGCTGGGAACACTAAAAAGACTTGTCACCCAGTGGCAACATGTCCAGGCAGAACTGGACATGTGACACTTGTAAGCCTGTGCCAACATGCTCTGTCTCCTTCGTTTTGACATGCACCAAGCACACACACCCCTCATAGCCTCTCCAGTTAATACCCCACACCCTTGTCACAACTAGTTCATAACTACCACATCAAAAGCCAACATATCCTACAAATAGTGGTACGACAAACAATCTATAATTGAAAGAAAATTAAATTCATATTGCGTACTAAAATAAAACTGTTTATGTAACCCTCAGAAGTTTTCCGACAATAACAACACGGTTATATCTGAATCATCCGGGTCTGGTAATAGACTTTGACGCAAACAGGGTATTTGAGCCATCAATGTTTATGGCACAGAAACCTAAGACACCACAGTACAAATTACAATTGTAAAAAAATGTAATTCATGTTGTATACTAAAAACAAAACTGGTTATGTAACCTTCCAGACAGGGTTAATTACAACTGTTAATTTATTAATATTACAAGAACGGCTAGTTTAATTTAATTAGTTAACTTTATCAAAAGGGGTTAATTTGATTTAACTGGAGAATTTCTGAGTTAACTGTAATTTAATTAATAATTTTAATTGCCCTATGCCTGTAACCCTCAGATGAAACACCCCATGAAACTAGGATACGGTTAAATATATCAGAATCCAAATATATCTGACCCGATCATGGACACAAACAGGGTATTCGATTCATCAGTTTCTATTTACAGTACAGTTCTACGTGTGACACACTGGATCTGAAAGCTGCTGGAAAGAAGAGCAAGAGCGCATGATGGACTAGGAGGCTGCGAGAGAAGAACAAGGGCGTGTGATACTAACGTTTGAGCCGTGACTTCTGCATGTAGGAGAGCTGTTCGTGCTTGAGCCAGAGTGCCCTGTTAGCAAGCAGCACATCCTCAGGTAGGTTGCCAACCTGCATCTTCACTGGGTTGTCCTGCTCTGCTACCATCACGCTCCCCGACGATCGACACGCCCGCGTCCCACCTGGTAATCCAATTCTCGCGGTCGTAAATCCCCTTCCCTTCTGCGAACCTCCCACCACCAGATGCACGTCTACGCGTTTACCACAACGATAGAACGTCAGCGCTTCACCGCAGTAGACAATGACATTACGCAAGAAAACGGCAACATCCCACTAAAAATCAGACAAGTTTTCACCAGCAGAAAGCTGTCAATTAAACGACGTAGTCATTGTCGGCAGAGATGCACCCTCAGCATCCAGGTGACATGACAACATGGCCTGGTCACGACAGCATATCTGTGCATCAATAATGCTACTCAGGTGTGTTTACATCCATCTCCACGGCATGCCTCTGACCTGAACAATAACACTCTATTACGATGTTCAAACGGTACGCCAGATGTAGCTATGCCATCCACCTTGTACTGATCACAGACGTGACCTTGATCAACAGTCATCCACAAGTGTGACACATGTATATATATATATATATGTATCCGCAATATGCATGTAAGTATCCACCAAAGTGCCAGAGACAGTAGTGACTATGATCTCCGACCGGTAACGAGTCACAAACCGCTCGCTACACGTCTTAACTAACACGAGCAATCATCCCGCGCGTAAAAGTGAGCTCCGATGTCACAAACATTCCATCGGTGTCGCGGTGTCCCTCAGTACAGGTAGTTCCACGTCGCAGCGGGGGTCATGAATAAACACCCAGACAGGCATCCACCAAAACAAACCCCCTAGCACAAGTCCAGGTCGCCACCGATCTGCCTAGTTGTGCCGTGGCATCCAACACCGGGCCGACAATACATAGGTCACGGCGTGGGAATGACGCCAGTGCAGATGCACAGTGACGCATGCGGTGGCTAGTCCCAGCCACCAGACAAGATATGTTAATATGATATGATGCACTCAAGGTCCTTGGCTCTCCAGTCTGCAGCATGTAGACACATCCCCCACACAGGCTGGCTGAACCTCAGGCACCACCCCACACCCCTCCCACAGGCAGCTAATCTCATAGGCCATTCACAGTCTGATGCCCAACCAGTCAACTGTCTCGCCATCTCCCATTGGCTAGATGTCCCTGGTTGTCCTGGTGACTGTGCATTTAGACCAATCACTGCACCACTAGCATCATGCGTGACTAACAGGTTTTCACAGCTTGGCTGGGCTGGACAAAGCTGAAGGTGATGAGGTCTGTGCTGTCACAATAAGGATCCAATTAGTGCAAGACTCCAGGGGTTAATGAGGACTTAACAATTAGGAGACTTTGCAACAGCTACTGCTTGTCACCTGTGTGAGATTTTACAATATCATTTACTAACATACATATCATAGTACCAACAGTAATATGAATACTGGGCATAACAATTTTATCAAATGAATTCAAAATTTTTTGTTTATACTTGTAATGACTGAATGCTTTTTAATTAGCGCATGTTTGGCAAGATACACTAACTGTGCATCTATGAAATAAATTCAAAGTAATTATATTATAAACTTTGCATCATTTGAATGGTAGTTGAAATCTTTATAGTTTAAACAATTGTTACATTAATTGTAAAATAAGTAAAACTGCGTAACATTTATTTACTGTTGTACAACTTACTGTTGTACAACTTACTGTTGTACAACTTACTGTTGTACAACTTACTGTTGTACAACTTACTGTTGTACAACTTACTGTTGTACAACTTACTGTTGTACAACTTACTGGTCACTCTGGTAATGGTTTGTGACTGACCAAAAAATTCAGACAACTATCCTCACAAGTGCTAGTACTGTAATATGTTGTGTACAACAGACACTCAAGTGTAATAGACATCCTTCCTTTTTGTTCAGATCTGACAGAATTTCTTTATGGAAACTGCAGAAAACCTTGTGAGATTCATGTAACTAAGTTACATATTATCACTCATTGATTGGGTTTCATGGCTTGATATGTTGTTGGATTACAGTTCCATATTTGGTCCGACAAATGTCTGTGCAACCCTAGTAAAATAATAGTTGTCCGCAATGTATGAGCTTCACAAAGTCCGCATGTTGTTGCTAGCGGGGACGTCATGCAGACAGAAGCGAGTATGACCACTCGCTACAGACCAAAGCTGATTCAAGATGACAGCATACATACATATTGATGGATCGTTGAAATCGGCCACTTTAACACTGGATTTATCGTCTTTTAAAACTAGGATGTCATATGGACATATATCAAGGGACATCCAAGGAGTCTGTAGGTGAAACAAGGAGCCTCGGACTCACAGACTCCCGTGAAAATTGAAGCCTGGAAAAACAGTCACGGCCTACCGGGCCAGTAAAATATGAAAACCTGTGGTCCAACAGCCTCAAAAAAGGCACCAGGCCAGCGGGTCAGTGTTAATGTCGAGGTCTGCTTTGTAAGCCCAGAAGCCCTCAACTGCAGCCAGGAACATGCTGTTTTGACTCCCCAGAAAAAAAGACAATAGATACTTCGGCCAGATAGAATGACAGTTAGTCTGTGTCCTGGAATGTTTCCCTATCTGAACCCTGGGACAACTCTGGTCTAGAATGTAGGACTTTGCAGTACGTGTGCTGATTTGAAGACAGACAGTGCAAAACACTTTCCCAGTCTGTGGCACTAAAATGGGCTGAAATCTCAGGGCACCATCACTAGCAGATATATACGAATTGAATAAAATGTGAACTCATTCCTAAAGTGCACACAACCCATAACAATATTTTTTACTAAAATTAATGCTTTATCCACTAACAAAAAGTATGTGAACCGGCTAATTAACTATATGCTTCTTTTTATTACAAGTAAATGCAATTATGAACTGTCACTGCATTATAATTATTGAATACACTGACACTCCTCAAATTGGCAAAACTGTTAAAAAGTTAAATACATGACATGATTATGTTCAGTTATTCCTGATGACCTAAACCATGACAATGATGACCTAAACCATGACAATGACCCGGGAATGTTAAATGCCAAGTAAAATACACCACACCTCTTGGGGGGAGGGCAATCGACAAATACCTGTCACAGATCAGCTCATCATAACAGATCAAACATAAAATATTAGTCTTACTCAATATATCTTATAGACATTGTTTATACACATAAAGCAGAATTAACAACTACACCATCTATCATGACAGCAGTAACATAAACACAGTACAGTGTCACCAAAGTTGTTATTTAAAGATTTTTCTGTCACAGACAGCAGCACCAGTGGTGAGATTTAGCAAGTCATGGAAGGTAGCCAGTCGGGCTACCAACTTTGCAAAGTGAAGTAGCCCGATAGCTTCTTAGGTAGCCCACTTGCTAATCAATACTTTGATGATAGAAAGTAAATACTCTGAAGATAAAATGTATGAACGATATCAACGACAAATAAAAAACAAACAGTTTTGAAACATTTATTTTTAAGGCAGGTTCAACAGAACATTAATTTCCAACAATCGCAGAAACCAAGCGCGCCACGGCGAATACTTCAATACGTAAATCGTTTGAGAGTACGTAGCGCCACCTGGGCGGTTTATATTATTATAGTAGAGGGCACGCACCCACGTATTCGCCTGAGGTCGCAGACCAATACACAATAAAAAGACAGTAGAAAGCAGATATTCTACTATTCTACAATCAACACAAGTATCCACGCGACCTTCTATATTTTGAACATTCAACGAGTATTGCATCACGTGTGTGATTGATGGCATATTGGCCTGAGGCATTTGGTAAACATTGCTATCATGACTGTCACATATAAACTAACATGTAATCCCGTCCAGGGGATGGGCATTTTTTCTTGCATATATAAAAGTAGCGCCACGCGGCACCAAGACTATTAATATGACCGGTTATTATTTCAATGTAGAATGACCATTCAGTTACATGTTGAGCATCGATATGGTTGACTAAAAATACAACGAATGCTCCCTATTGATATCGCTTCGGCTACGGTTTGGCAACATTTCTTGCAATGTCAAATGTGTCACAAACACGATTTATGGTTAACATATAGCCAGGACAACACTTCTGAGATGTTTATTAACATTCTGTTTATTTTTGCTGGGTCTAAAATATTGCAGCTATGTAAATATTTTGAGTCGCCATCCGGGCTACTGTAGTCAAATATTTAAGTCGCCCGAAGCCAGTTTTGGGCGCCATTGGCGACCGCTAAATCTCACCCCTGCAGCACCCATAGAACAGTCTGGTTGTAAGATCATGGTGACTGTGTTGGGGATACCACAGATGATGGACAGCCATTTAGCTGATGTATAGCCATTAGGGTGACCAGCAGCAGAGCTCACAGGAGGTGCCAGTAAGGTTTATCTGATGGCGATGACAGTCGCCACCTGGCATGAATGAACTGAACCAGGATGAATCCAGCCCTACTTCAGACTAATTCAAAGCGGTAGATCAATTTTGAGAAATTAATTTCTCGCTATTCGGATTCAGTTGCACCTGAAATGCATAATTTTTCTTTTAAGTTTAACAATATCCTGAGAACTGCTTATTTCAATGAACTGCACTTTGACAGTGACCTCTACAGAACCAACGATAAATGACAAGACATACAATTGACATGGCAAGTCCATTAGTTTTATTAACTTATCTATGCACGTTACAACAGTTTTATCACTGCTTATTCATGGTTTTTGGACATTTTGTGTCACCACTAGATGTAACTGTAGTTCTTTTAATTTTATTTATTTTAATACACAATTTTATTATTATTGTGATGGCTGCATAGAGGGGGAGGTCACTGTCAGGTCGACGTGGTGGCTGTATAGAGGGAGTAGTTACTGTCTGGCCGAAGTGGTGGCTGTATATAGGAGATGTTCACTGTTTGGCCGAAGTGGTGGCCAGGGTTGTTTGATTTAAATAATTTGATTTAAATCATTGATTTAAATCATGATTTAAATCGCTCCAAAAAATAATTGATTTATGATTTTTTTATTATTTTACTTCCGTTTTTTAATCGCTGATTTATATGAATTTAACACAAATAATTGTTTACAAGCATCGAGATCAACAAAGTTTTGTGTGTTTTTTAATACAAAAGCACAAAGTGCGCACACTTGTGAAGCTGTATTTACACCAGATAGCCTGATGGTCAAATATTTTGACACTGTGTATACCAGATTTAAAAAAAATCCAATTTTTTTAAATCATGATTTTTTTCAACCCTGGTGGTGGCTGCATAGAGGGGGTGGTCACTGTCTGGCCAACGTGGTGGCTGTATAGAGGGAATGGTCATTGTCTGGCTGAAGTGGTGGCTGTATAGAGGGGATGGTCACTGCCTGGCCGAAACGTGGTGGCCGTATATAGGGGATGGTCGCTGTCTGGCCGAAGTGGTGGCTGTATATAGGGGATGGTCGCTGTCTGGCCGAAGTGGTGGCTGCATAGAGGGGGTGGTCACTGTCTGGCCGACGTGGTGGATGTATAGAGGGAGTGGTCACTGTCTGGCCGAAGTGGTGGATGTATAGAGGGGATGGTCACTGTCTGGCCGAAATGGTGGCTGTATATAGGGGATGGTCACTGTCTGGCCGAAGTGGTGGCTGTATAGAGGGGATGTCTGGCCGAAGTGGTGGGTGCATAGAGGAGGAGGTGGTCAAGTAACACACAGCTGTGTGAATGGACGGTTGAGTGGGCAACAGCTGTGAACGACAACAGGATGGACTGGTCAGAAACCTGTCATTTCTAACAGCTTCAACATCTGCTATACACTTGAAGCAACCTACATGCAGAGATGTTGTCTGGGTACTGTCGTCAGAAACAAACTCCAAGACATACAGCTCATGTTTCATCAATCATGAACTGCTGATAAATACAACAAACATACCAAAACCTAAATATGTTCCAACTACTCCAGCCTCACAGTGATAACGAATGAAACTGCAGAAAATACTACTACACAGCTTGATCAATAAAATGTTGCTTTCTCAGTCCTGCAAGGTATGTAGACAAAAGTAGCTTCAATTGAGCAAATTATTTAATGTTAAAAATACAAAACATTTATAAACTTGTAAATGTGTTTGTTTCCTTTTTCATAAGTATAAAAAAACTATAATTCAGGTAGGTTTGTTATATGAAATAATGCGCAATTTGTAGTTTTTGCATACATTGTATTTATGTTACTTTGTGTTACATGTTATACTGGATACACTAAATTTTCTACTTTGCAAGTTTGTGTAATAGTTACTTATACATGGAAAGGGCTTGGAAACAAGCAATCGTTTAGTAGCAGAATTGTGTTGCAAAGTGATTTCAATTCAACAAAAACAAAAGCTCACTGATTCACAAACATAGATCAAGTACTGTCCACCAGATGGCAGTAAGAACAAGGAAGAACCGAAGGAAGGTGGTAGACGGCTGCGTTAGACAAACCAATCAGCAGAAGGTAGGTCCACCGCAATCAATAAACACACGCCTCAGGGCCTTAGCCACTGCAGCCGCTCTCCCCACCCACATAAGGTCAACTTTGTTTGGGTGGGCTCATTTACATATCAGGTGACTACCAAGCTAGGTCAGCAGCTGCTGCAGCTATTAATGGTACAGAACCGTGGCAACAGTATGGGGCAGGCGGCACTCACAAGGTCTGGGGCACTGGCCTTGCCTCTAGGCTGGACGCAAAGCACAATTACCAGTCCCACCATGGGGAAGCAGGCCACTACAATGATTCATACATGCAAAGGTTGATGTCTAACAACTAATTTTGGAGCCTAAAAAGTTTTACGTTACGCTTAAATGCGTTATGGAACACCCAGTGTTAGATTGAAACAGTTAACCCCCAGTTAAGGTGTGAATTAGATGTGGTATCGTTTGGAAACAATGGAAAGCATTCACCACCACACAACACACTGTAACTGTGGGGGTGACATTAACTTAATTTATTAACCAAATGATGTTTAATGCACTGATAAAATTCACAAAATTTTTTAATAAGCAGCATTTGGTCAGACAGTCCAATCATCCAGACAGGAGTTTGCTATCTGACATCCCCAAACCCAATTAAAGTCACTGAAAGCCTGCAACCATGACCGTTAAGCTATTCTCAAATCAAAGATCTTGGCTGGGGGTAAACACCCCTCTGGCAATGTCACCTATTAACTTTGTAATCCAGGCAAAAGGCAAAGTACTGATAATGCTGATCTGTTGGCATGGTTACCAAAGTTAAAATGAAACGTACGTTTAAAAGATGTACGCTTTAAGTAAATTGTAGCCCCCTGGTGGTAAGTAGAGTATCCAGTATATGGCATTTGTATGCTTAGCCCAGCAGGTTTCATTGGTTTAACAATGTCTGTCGAGAGGTACAGCCGTTAGCTTTTGTGAACATTATGTTTTAATAACATGCAAGATTGTAAAGTGCTGGCAGACTAATAAATGTCCGTCTTTACCAGGCCTGCTGTATTCTAGTATCGAATATATGGGCATTCTGATGTTCTATCCCCGATTTATTAACCGTGAAACTACACTTGAATTTATTGTGTCACTAAACCCAACATCTCACTCAACTTCATATGTAACACAGACCAGGCATTTAGTGTCAACTTGTTTGCATTAGATGCAATTGAGCAGTATATTCAGCAGGCTGATTCCCAATATGATACAGTACATGCAATGCACAGGATGGCACAGTCCAGGAGATACTTCATCTAATGAAGAGTAACAGTAACAAGAGGTAAGCCAGACCCTGCCTACCACACCAGCTGACTCGTGCCGCATTTAAAATGTCAAAGCAACAACGTTCATTCTTAAGTTTTGCCAGGTAAAAAGAAAAGCTGGCGAGTAACCATACAATTATAGAATTCCATTATGCATTTTTTCTTGTACATTTGTTAACGTTATAAGCCAATGTGTCTATGGGAGATAATACAGGAGCGTATGCAAGGATCATGATACCATTTAGAAAAGAAGTAGACATCAGGCTAGAGGTCATCAATTACATTATGTGTTATATACAAGGGTGAGATTTAGCAAGTCATGGAAGGTAGCCAGTCGGGCTACCAACCTTGCAAAGTGAAGTAGTCCAACAGCTTCTTAGGTAGCCCACTTGCTACTCAATACTTTGATGATAGAAAGTAAATACTTTGAAGGTAAAATGTATGAACAATATCAACGACAAATAAAAAACATCAAAAACAAACAGTTTTGAAACATTTTTAAGGCAAGTTCAGTAGAATGTGATACATAATACTGAATAAAATACAGTATACAATTATACACAGGTTGTTTTTCTTTCATAGGATGGAACATCAACAGTCTTCGCGAAAAGTCTCCAAGCGTCACAGGACATAAGGTCCTGTGAACTGAACTGTTTTGCTGATTTTTACAGGACCTGATTTTACTTAGCTTAGAGAAACTTTAATCAGGCTCCCGATTAATTAATTAATCAATACTTTGATGATAGAAAGTAAATACTTTGAAGACAGAATGTATGAATGACATCAACGACAAATAAAAAAACATGAAAAACAAACAGTTTTGAAACATTTATTTTCAAGGCAGGATCAATCAGGGTTGAAAAAAAACATCGGATTTTTTATTTAAATCAGATTTTTTTTTTATTTGATTTATTTGAAATCTGGTATACACAATGTCATAAAATATTTGACTATCAGGCTATCTGGTGTCAATACAGCTACACAAGTGTGCGCACTTTGTGCTTTGGTATTAAAAAACCACAAAACTTTGTTGATCTCGATGCTTATAAACAATTATTTATGTTAGATTCATATAAATCAGCGACTAAAAAAACCGCAAGTAAAAACAATCATAAATCAATGATTTGTTTTTTTGGAGCAATTTAAATCATGATTTCAATTAATGATTTCAATCAAATGATTTAAATCAAACAACCCTGGGATCAATAGAATGTGATACATAATACTGAATAAAATACAGTAAACAATTATGCACAGGTTGTTTTTCTTTCATAACATGGTACACCAACAGTCTACACGAAGTCTGCAAGCGTCACAGGACATCAGGTCCTGTGAACTGAACAGTTTGCTGATTTTTTACAGGACCTGATTTTACCCTAGACTAGAGAAACTTTAACCAAGTTCCCGATTAATTCATCAGAAGCACCCCACACACCATGGAGATAATTATATCTAACTATAATCGAGATACCATATGTTCTTATGTATGTATGTATGTATGTATGTATGTATGTATGTATGTATGTATGTATGTATGTTTATATGTGGTTATGTTCACGTTTTCCTCCTAGACGGCTTTCACCTTGGGCGCCAAACTTTCAGGGATTAATCTACGACCCCACGAATGAAACGTAACGTCTTTATTTTTTCGAAATACCCCACATATCATGGGTTCTTAGTGGTTTCTATGGTAAATCAAATTGTTCGCTGCGTAAAACGTTAACTTCCAACAATCGCAGAATCAGGCGACTACTTTGGTATGTAAACCGTTTGAGAATACGTAGCGCCATACGGGCGGTTTATATTAATTATAGTAGAAAGCATGCACAATAAAAAGACAGTAGAAAGCAGATAATCTATTATTCTACAACCAACACAAGTATCCATGCCCCATGGGTCTAAATTCATGTGACCTTGTGTGGTTGTTTCTGGTAATACGTTCAATCATATTGATGGCATATTGGCCTGAAGCATTTGGTAAACATTGCTATCATGACTGTCACGTATAAACTACTATGAAATCCCAGTTTTGCTAGTATATATAAAAGTGGTACCAAGACTATTAACATGACCGGTTATTATTTCAATGTAGAATGACCGTTCAGTTACATGTTCAGTTACATTCGGCTATTGTTTGGCAGCATTTCTTGCAATGTCAAACGTGTCACAAACACACGATTTATGGTTAACATATAAAACAACACTTCTGAGATGTTTATTTACATTCCGTTTATTTTTGCTGGGTCTAAAATATTGCAGCTCCGTAAATATTTCAAGTCGCCATTCTTTAGTAAAAAATTTAAGTCGCCCGAAGCTATTGTTAGGCGTCATTGGCGACCGGGCGACCGCTAAATCTCACCCCCATATATATCAATTCAAATGACACAAATTAGGCATACCAATTCCAAATAAAAAATATTAAATTCCACATCAAAATAACCGTAGCAACCATAGATGCACTCCATGTTAAAAAATAAAATATGACTATCATGTCAAACTTCACTCTCAATATTTGTTCACAAAATTTATTTCCGAAGTTCCACACCTCAGAATGACAACATATAACAAGCTTATATACACCACAGTTACACCATTGCGTAAATAATTCAATTTGCTTGCAAAATAAACATAACTTGCAATTATAAGATATCAATACTTTTGAAGCTACCGCTTAAAAACTACAAGCACCCATAATTTTCAAAATCTGCCTCGGTTGCTTTGGGAAAAGCAGCACATGTTTAATTCAACGTGCTGGGTCTAATGGGTTAAATCAGATTTTTTTATTTATTTGATTTTTTTTAAAATCTGGTATACACGTCATAAAATATTTGACTATCAGGCTATCTGGTGTCAATACAGCTACACAAGTGTGCGCACTTTGTGCTTTTTTATAAAAAAAAACACAGAAAACTTCGTTGATGTTGATACTTGTAAACAATTATTTGTGTTAAATTCATATAAATCAGCGATTAAAAAAAAATTGGAAGTCAAAAATAAATAAATCATAAATCAATGATTTAAATCAAACAACCCCGAGTGTGGTAGACATACTGGGAAGATTGTGGCGACGACATTTTTGGTAATGCCTGGCAAAAAAATGGTACAGGCAGTGATTATGAACTTTGGTACAGAATAAATACCGAATAGATTTGCAGATGTAACATTTCACAAATTTAGTACATTAATAATTAGCAATTACAAACCGTAGCGGAAACCAGCATCAGCTCCTATTTCAATCAATGTCTAATTTTCTGCATGAAGCAGGTGGTGAAAACCGTAATTGCGATCAGGAATTTGTTTTAAAACTTCAAAGTAGCATTTGAGGAGACATCAAATGGCTGTCACAAGTATCATCGTATGTGAAGTTGACATGACCAGGTAGAAGCAGAAGACATTGTTTTAGTTGCGTCATATATATTCCCTTTCTACTTGCCAACATTTATAATGGACTGGCAGATTCCTTGTCCACCAGATGGCAACACTGTTACCTCACATTAGGCTGCATACATTTTTGTTATTGAGAATGCTGCAATGGAGGATTACTCACTGAGGATCACCTCTTCACATGATCCTTCATATTATAATTCACACCAGTTATAATAACTACAGCGAACCTAGGAAAACTGCCAGGGGAAAATTCTTAGAAGTTCAGGGGTCAAAACTAAATTTTTTGTCCACAAGCCCAATCAGCTTCAAAATCTTCCAACCAATATTTTACCAGCCAGGCCAGCCCTGATATTGGGAACAATGTGTTAATTGTTAAATAAAAGCCACAAGAACCGTAATAAACTGTTTTATTTTCATCGAAATGAAGAATTATCATGTCTGTAACATGATCACTATTAATCACTGTCCATCTCTTTGGCATAGGTTGCCCCAAGCCCAGGAATACCAATGTTTCTTTAATGTCTTCATCACTATCTGCTTCTTTGATTTTAATCAAAACCAAAATGAAGAATTATCTGAGTCAACAGTATTACATCATGTAGCAGTTATGATAAGCAAAGAAATTGCACATCATTTTACTGTTGTTCTTCAATTCACAGCAAATCGATCCGGAGTTGTCAGGTGAACACCATGTTTGGTTGACAATGCAGCAGGTTCAGTTACAATATCAGAATAATTCAGGATGAAATGTATGGAAAAAATTTTTATGGACAGACACAACCAGAAGTTACTTAGGTGACAATATTCAGTGTACCGGGTATATTCAGTGGGAGTGCTTGGAATTATTAATAAAATCCTGCTCAGTAAACAATTCCTGACACCTTTGCAGAAGATTTGTTTGTGTTGAACATTCAGTTGGATAATTTTCGGACACCTGGATGTCCTCAATCATTTGGATCATACTAGTATGAACAAAATGCAGTAAGTGCTAAACATACTGAAACAGTCATGGTGGGTGACTACTTGATGATTTTAGAGAAAATTAGCAAAAACTTTTTTTTAGTCCAAATATTCATACACAAAATATGAAGAAAAGGGGTTCACAAGAATTCTTTCACGCATCTGTCTGTCCTTGTTCATAAGTGATAAAGCAACAAAAATTAGCTGACTGAATGCAAATTAATTCAATTAAAACGACGTAGCTCATCCTCTTGCAGAATCTCAATACAGGCAATAGATCTGCACTGATCTCAATCATGATACAAAACACTCAATTCTGCTAATTCATTGATGAATTTCATCTTTGCAATAAATTTTTTATCGTTCTTAAATAAATATTACAAACCGATCGCATCATGACCTAAAAAAGATGTCCACAAAAAGTCATAAATATATTTATTGCTGATAGGCGAGTTACACTTCCTAATAATTATTACAGCAATAAGACATGTTTTCCTGGCTGCCAATTTCCTTACAAAATGTTTGAAATATCCATAATTATCAAATCACATAATGCAAGTTCTGTACATAATTGTTTACACCATTTTTTTTCAAAACAATTAATTCCACATTCGAATAGTACTTAACACTGTCTCAATGTCGAAGTGCGTACTCCTAAAAAATTATAGTACACTGCAAATTTTTCTTCACTGACCTGAAACGAAATAAATCACCATATTTTCGCTCAACCGTTGCGTTGGTTTTCAAGCGTAAGGAATTACGAAAATGTGTTGCTTACTATCTATTTTATTTCTATCACACCATAACGAGTAAATATACATGCTTCGTCTCGAATGTATCGAAAATACGCAACATAACATTCAATACACTAAAGAAATGCGTAATAGCATTCAACATTGCCACTTCGACTGATAAACATTGCAAGATAAAACATCTGTAACATGCTCACTATTAAGTATATAACAAACCATGCTTACCTGCTGGAAGTGGCTAATTACTAATAGATCCAGCTTTGCAGTAAATAGTAACTCCAACTGAACGTGTTGTAGTCGCCACAAGTTTTCAGCCTGTATTTTCAAGTCCAAACTCAGTTACCAAAATGGCGCGCTACGAGTCACATTTGAATTCCGTCTCGGGGAAGGCGTGTTCGTCAGAAATCCCTCACTAACATACCATCGGTAACGGCTTTTTTCTGTCGTACAATATACCTAGCACTTCATAGTATACTTTTCTCCGTGAATTAATAACCGATATCTATTCAACGAGGCAGATTCTCTTGAAATTCCCGCTCGGTAAAATTCGGAACAAAGATGGCAGAAAGATGGCGGGTCGTTTCTATTCAGAAAATTCAAATGACGCGTAGGCCATGTTACCATGGTAGTTGTCAATCAACTGGCGTGTCTGGTGTGACGTCAAGGTCAATCCATAATACCCGTATGATCATGTGCTATTTGTTTATGTTTTACTAGTATTGTTTATAACATAAGGGTGCATAATATTAACCAATTATTAAAGAGTTTGTGTTCGTATCACGTGCTCGTTGAATACTTCGCGTACACGCGTCACGGAAAATAACGGTCACTCGTTGAGTGGGTTTCGGTTCCACGAAGTGCGTTGTTGTGATTCACGAAATGCGCAGTTCTGATTCATGCGTAGAATCCTTGTGATGTATGTGGTGAGTAGGCCTACGTCATCGCAAACAATATTCAGCTCCCCCGCCGTAGGTCTGCGTATGAGTCAAATGGTGACTCGAATGGCTAGATATATATATATATATATATATATATATATATATATATATATATATATATATATATATATATATATATATATATATATATATATATATATATATATATATATATATGCTACATTGAATAACATTTATGCTACATCAATCGGAATTACATTCTGATGCAGATATATATTTTTGTAGCATATTTGCAATCTCACGCACCTGCACAAGCACGCACCTAGGTACGCTACTATATATATATATATATATATATATATATATATATATATATATATATATATATATATATATATATATATATATATATATATATATATATATATATATATATATATATATATATATATATGCTACATTGAATAACATTTATGCTACATCAATGGGAATTACATTCTGATGCAGATATATATTTTTGTAGCATATTTGCAATCTCACGCACCTGCACAAGCACGCACCTAGGTACGCCTACTATTATTTCAGTAATTAATGTTTGGCTATTTTTTTATTATATGTGTACGTCGTTAATTTTTGATATCACGGACTCTAACTCTGTGTCAACGATTATGTGATCATGATTCAGTGACTCGATCTGTGGCTGTATCTCTGTGTATGTGATTCAATGTCAGTGACTCTGTAACTGTAACTCTGTCAATAACTCTGCGTCAGCGATTGTGTGACTGTTACTCTGTGTCAGCGACTCGATCTATGTGAATGACTTTGTGTTAACGACTATGTAATTAAACTCTGTGTCAGCGACTCTGCGTCAATTACTTTGTGTCTGCGGCTCTGTAATGAAACTGTGTGTCAGCGATTCTGTGTCAATAACTGTGTGTCAGCGACTCTGTGTCAATAACTGTGTGTCAGCGACCTTATGACTGTAACTCTGTGACAATGACTTTGTGTCAGGGACTCTAGGTGATTGTAATTAACTCTGTGCCAATGACTTTGTGTCAGCGATTCTGTGATTGTAACTATGTGCCATTGAATCTGTATGTGTCAGCGACTCTGTGACAATAACTAATTTTGCCATGCATGTATTTGAATTACTAGCCTAAACTGTATGTGTTTAGTTGAACATTTTATACAAAACATTAGAACATCCCCGCAGTTAACCCCGACGGACCTTTTGCGCTGACAACGACGTGTCCTTTACAACTTGATAAAACATTTATACAGTATTTGTTGCCAATGTTGTCGTGACCGCAAGGAAAGAGAAATACTAACAGGTACCCTACAAGCAGCCGTCGCAACAGTTCACATGATACGCTTGGGGGACGCCGCATTTGTTCTGCATTACATAATCTTGATCTTTTTGTTTAATACATAACATACTTTTGAGAACTGCTCTTGACCACTGTCAAATGCCGAACAGGTTTAGTGGCGGTGTCGATTAACCAATTTCGACAATGGTACCTCGATGCAATAAAGGCTGAGACATCAGTGGACTAGCTGTCTTTACCGGTCTTTGAGAAGATCTGGGTTGAAGTAGATATTCTACAGGACTGGAGACATGGCCACCTGTTCAAGCTCCCCAAGAAACGCAATTTGAAAGATTGCAAAAACTGGAGGGGCATCACGTTACTGTCTACAGACTATTGCGGGAGGAACACGCTGGTTTTCGGAAGGAGAGGTCATGCACGGACCATGTAGCTACTCTACAAGTGATCATTAAACAGTCCCTGGAGTGGAATTCTCCTCTGTACATCACTTTCGTGGACTTCGAAAAAACTTTCGATAGCGTCGACCGTACTGCCCTTTGGACGTTATTTGCATATTACGGTATCCCGGAAAATATCATCAGACTGATTCGTATAACTTATAAACCGTCCATTTGCCAGGTTTTCCACAACGGCTCCTTGACTGAACCCTTCTGCATATTATCAGGGGTCTGCCAAGGATGTCTGCTTTCTCCATTTCTGTTCCTGCTGGCAGTTGATTGGATTATGGCATCAATAATAGAAGGTTGCCAGCGGGGAATCCAGTGGACACTCTCCACCAAACAGCTTTCACACCGCCGTCACAACATGCAGGACAAGGCCACATCACTGAATGAGTCTGCTGCAAATTGGGTCTGAAGATCAGCAAAAAGAAAACCAGGACTATGAGAGCAAATCACGTGAACAAGAATAGCATCCAGTTGAGGGGTGAGGACATATAGAAGACGTGAAGCAGGTCACATACCTAGGAAATTTTGTGAGCAGAGACGGTGGCACAGACCGAGACAACAAAAAAAAAGGATAGGGAAAGTCACATCAGCGTTTAAGATCCTAAAACTCATTTGGACTTCACAGATCATCTCCGTCAAGACCAAATTTCGGATTTTTAACACCAACGTAAAGTCAGTCCTTCTTTATGCGTGTGAAACCTGACGCATAATAAAAGCGTTAACACACAAAGTGCAGACCTTCATTAACAGATGTTTGAGGACCATCATTCACATCAAATAGCAGGACAAGATTACAAACGAAGAAATCTGGAGAAGAACAGGACAAGCACAAGCAAAAGCCCAGATCAAGAGAGGAAAGTGGGATTGGCTCGGCCACACCCTGCGAAAACTAACGTCCAGCGTGGTTCGCCATGCTCTAAAATGGAACCCACAAGGGAAACGGAAGAGAGGAAGACCCCGCTCTACTTGGAGAAGGTCTGTGGAGACTGAAGGGCGTTGGGACACTCCTGGGGTCAGTTGGAAGTTTTGTCCCGAGACAGGGCCAATTGGAGGAAGCTTGTGGTCGGCCTATGCTCCACGCGGAGTACAAGGGTATAAGTAAGTAATAAGTACCTCGATGGGTCCAACTTCTACACCACCTGCCAAGAACAATATCTAATACGGATTTATTCCCAACATTATGAAACACTATGTGGTAATAAACACAATTTTGACCAGAACTCCACAAGAACAGTGGATTGGTTTTATTCTCCGTAGAAACTGTCACTACACCTCATTACGATAGACATCTTGAGGCAGAAGCAAACTGGCGAGTAGGATAGCAGATGCTAGGTTACAACAGATATGCGAATCGTGTTATTTGTAAGATCTACTATTGCTTATGAGAGGCACTTAGTTTCATCTACCCATCTGGCATACTTAACATTCAATGCTCACTCTTGCAAGAACATCTAGACAGCTTCGGTCATATGTGGTTCTGATCTGCTTTTTGTTGCACAGTAAAACGAACATTGGAGCTAGGGTTTTTTGGTTGCCGCTCCAACTCTTTGGAATTCTCTCCATGTTAGTGCTGATTCAGCAGGAAGCATAATACAATTTCTCTGTCATCTGAATGCTTACCCTTTCAAATGTGCTTACATTCCTTTTTAATTGCTCCCTAACATTTCCACCCACCCGTTGACAACTTGAAGCATTGCATACCGCTGCTGCTGCTACTACTACTACTACTACTACTACTACTACTACTACTACTACTACTACTACTACTACTACTAGTGTGCGAGCTAGTGAGTGAGCGAGTGAGTAGTTGACTGAGTGAGTGAGTGAGTGAGTGGTTGATTGAGTGAGTGAGTGAGTGGGTGGGTTCGTGGGTGGGTGAGTGAGTGAGACGTACGTGCGTGCGAGCGTGCGTACGAGCGAGTGGGTGAGTGAATTAGTGACTGAGCAAGTAAGTGACCGAGCGAGTGAGCGGTTGATTGATTGATTGATTGATTGATTGAGTGAGTGAGTGAGTGAGTGAGTGAGTGAGTGAGTGAGTGAGTGAGTGAGTGAGTGAACGAGAGTGTGTACGAACTAGTAAGTGAGTGAGTGAGTGAGTGAGTGAGTGAGTGAGTGAGTGAGTGAGTGAGTGAGTGAGTGAGTGAGTGAGTGAGTGAGTGAGTGAGTGGGTGGGTGGGTTAGTCAGTGAGTGGGTGAACGAGACGACAATGAAACAAGATATGTAATGGAAAAAGAAGGAACACAACAATCGACGACCAGCATCAATCCAGCATCACCCCGGACTCCACTTCTGTGAACATCACCCCGGATTCCACTTCTGTGAACATCACCCCGGACTCCACTTATGTGAACATCAAACAGCGGCCATTAACATTATAATGCCGTGTTTTCTCTCCTCCCTATTATCTTCTCTCCCCGTTTTCTCGTTCCCAAGAAGCATCCACATCACCACAGTAGCGGTCTTTCGTCTAGAGTGGCCAGCGTGAATCACTGGCGACGAAGCGTGAGCAGTTTGTTGCGATTTGTTTTAAAATGGTGATTAAGAAGATTCGAAGAAAAGTAAAGGAATACGTGTAGTTCGTTAAATACCAGCTCTGGTCATACTTAAACAACTATGTAATTTATGTTAATGTTCAATATCTAGGTTACGTTTTCGGTTTATGGGAGCAGGTAAAATTTACGGGTGATTTCAATTACATGTACACGAACGCATTATATTTACGCATTGATAACCCAACATATGAACTTTAACCATTTCTTTTATTAAATTCTGGTTTATGGTATTAGGTTTGTGAATAACTCGGAATACGTTCAAAATGACACCGTCGTGCGAACGTACCGCCACCTACCGAACGACTGTCTAACGTTTTGTCTAGACACTTGGCTGGTTCCCGGTCTACTGTGTGGCGCCACTGTTGGGGCAAAGCAAGTCTTAGCCTCGATTATCCAGGCTCCGTGCTGTGGCGCCACAGTTTGTCGCACGCATCATCGCCTGCATGCAATGCGTGCGGAAATTATGTATTCGCCCAAATTCAGGCGCTTAACGGGAACGATTACATGAAATGGAGTGATGACAGTGGGTAACAATGAGACTTCACAAAGACGGGCGAGAATTGGATTAGCGAGCCCATTAAGCATAGTTTATTATATTATAGTAACACAGCTAACCATTATATCACTATAATTATTATGAAAAAAATGAAGATTAATCTTTAACGATCGAATGCCAAACTTAACATACAATAAGTTTAAACCTTGTCACATTGTATACCCAGTTCCACATTAGACCTACACATTGTGACATGTTTACAGCAACCAGGAGCGGCCACCAGGGGCGGATTACCATATGCCCCAGAGCCATGACCTCCAGGGGCCCCACTTAAATAGACCGGAAATGCAACGAAAACTCGAGTTAAATCGTAAACAAATCACGAAATTCAACAGATATAGGCCTAGCTAAGCAGCATTCAACACACCTTAGCATTGGTAATGTTGAAAATCGTCGCTAAGCGAGTAATCGCGCGACACGCAATACAAATTGAGCAATAAACGGCTTTGTACGCCTAGAATCACACGCTTGTCTCACGACTGGAGTGCGTTGTTGTAATGTGATAAAACCTTTGAATGCTGAAACCTTTTCATGACCTTATTATAATGTTGCGTTACCGAACTTTAGACGCCTAACATAAATGGGTAAAAAAAAGTGAGTGCGTGAAACGAGACTGTTATTTGGTATCGCACTAGACTACACGGGCCAAGCCTAAGCCTAAGGCAGTGCCAGTAGACAGTACAGTAGTACCATGTAACATTTCGGTTGGCAAAATGGGGGATAATTAATTTCACCCGCCGCCAAAGCTTGACATTCATGACCCGAATTTGGCGGACTCGTTCGAGAGATGGAAGAGAGAACTTCAAGTGTACATGGCTGCTTTGAAAAAAAAACAAAAGCCAGACAGCGATAATCCTCAATTGTGCAGGAGCACAATTTATTAGGATATATGACAGGTTCACCTGGGAAAACGACGGGACAAGTTACTGCCTACTAAGGTTATGGAAACATTAGAGGGGTATTGCGCCCCCAAAAGAAATGTCGTTGTTAATTCTTTCCGATTTTGGAATGCAAAGCGGAAGGAGACATTTTATATTTTCTCAGCAGAATCGTATGCCATGGCAGAATTATGTGAATATCAGGACGAGGACCGAACAATGAGATATAAGATTGTTTTCTCAACACGAGGGAAACTCCAAGAATTGCTCCTTCGTGACAGTAATCTGTCTCTCGAGAAGGCCATGGAGATATGTAAAACGTTTAAAATGACACAAAAGCAAGTCCATGAAATGAATTGGGAATGACAGATCGAGAAAGTTCGCAGCATCAAGCCGCCCAAAACAACATCGCCTCAAGACAGAAAAAACATTGACACAAGGTCACAAGGTACAACAGGGAATCATAGCGATGATGCAGGTTAATAACTGCGACGTACGTTTCCAACTTGATACCGGAGTAGATACAAACACAATCAACCAAAGATTTGTACGCAAAGAATAAGTACGAACAAACAAACGAGAAGCTAGTGATATGGAACGGCACAAAATGACCCCGAAAGGCATCATTAGACTACCGACTACGAATCTGGAAACTGGCAACACATAAGATTTCGTCGTTGTAGAAAACGGTCTCACATGTCTCATCGGATCAGCTACGACACAAGCCATGGGATTGACGACAGTCCACGAGGAGTGGTTTATCAGCCAAGTAAGCCAAAACAACGACCTATGCCATTTAGGAATAGCAACGCTTAAAACCGACCCCAGTGTCCCCCCAAAGAGTCTTCCACGTAGGAGACTACCAATAGGAGACTACCAATCACAACCAGTGAACGCCGAACTAGACATTCTAGTAAAACGAGGTGTTCTGGTCCTTGTCGAAGAATCACCGCAATGGGTGAGCCAGATGGCGGTTGTACGTGAGTAGAACGGCAAGTTGAGATTATGCATCGATCCGCAACCACTTAACCAAGCATTCATGAGAGAGCATTACATGTTGGCAACATTTGATGATGTGTTACCAAACATGAACAATGCCAAGACGTTCAGCAAGCTGGATGTGCAGGAAGCATTCTGGCATGTGGAACTTGACGCAGCTTCTAGCCTGCTGCACCGATGAGCCAGATTACCTTTCGGTCTCAAAGTGAGCAGCACGGTATTTCAGAAAAAAGCTAAATGAGTCACTTGAAGGCATAGCAGGTGTGATCTGCGTCGCCGATGACACCATTGTGAATAGATGCGGGGCCACAAATATGTTGGCCGAGCGTGACCATGATGACAACTTGAAAATGCTACAAGAGCGATGCACAGAGAGGAACATTTGACTGAACAATACGAAGGCAGAATACAAGAGAGACAATGTGATCCTCATGTGTCACAAAATAACCACAGAAGGAATTCAAGCAGATGACAACAAAGTCAAGGCCATTTCGGAAATGCCACTGCTCACAGACATTCACGGGGTAAAGCGATTATGTGGCATGATCCAATGACTGGAGAGGTTTACGCCCGACGTAGCGACCGATTTAGAACCTATACGAGGTTAGACAAGGCAGTGTGTTGTATGGAACGGGTCTAACCAATGCGAAGACAATAAAAAGGAAGATAACCACCACGCCAACGTTGGCCTACTTCGACTCCGACAAGGAACTTGTGCTACAAGTTGACAGTAGCCAAGACGGACTGGGTGCGGCACTAATGGGAAACCGACAGAGTTCGCCTCCAGGGCCCTCACGCCAACAGAACGGAGATGGGCACAAATCGAGAAAGAGCTGCTATCTGTCTAGAATGATTTGACCAATATACGTTCCGTCGTAAAGTTGTGGTACATAATGTGTGTGTGTGTGTGTGTGTGTGTGTGTGTGTGTGTGTGTGTGTGTGTGTGTGTGTGTGTGTGTGTGTGTGTGTGTGTGGACTTTATGCCTGAAATAAACATTACTATTTATTATTATTATTATTATAAAGGGCGAATTAATGGCGGTGTTGTTTGGCCTTCGAGTCCGCAGTAGGCAATACAATTTTTTACAACATTTTATACAACAATCACTGTCAGTCAAGTCATCAACAAGATGACAACAACCACTGCCTGTCGAGTCATCAGCAAGATGACAACAACCACTGCCAGTCGAGTCATCAACTAGATGACAACAACCACTGCCAGTCTAGTCATCAACAAGATGACAATAATCACTGTCAGTCAAGTTATCAGCAAGATGACAACAACCACTGCCAGTCAAGTCATCAACAAGACGACAACAACCACTGACAGTCAATTCATCAACAAGATGACAACAACCACTGCCAGTCAAGTCATCAACAAGATGACAACAACCACTGCCTGTCAAATCATCAACAAGATGACAACAACCACTGCCAGTCAAGTCATCAACAAGATGACAACAATCACTGCCAGTCGAGTCATCAACAAGAAGACAACAACCACTGCCAGTCGAGTCATCAACAAGATGACAACAACCACTGCCAGTCAAGTCATCAACAAGATGACAACAACCACTGCCAGTGAAGTCATCAACAAGATGACAACAACCACTCTCAGTCGAGTCATCAACAAGATGACAACAATCATTGCCAGTCAAGTCATCAACAAGATGACAACAACCACTGACAGTCAATTCATCAACAAGATGACAACAACCACTGCCAGTCAAGTCATCAACAAGATGACAACAACCACTGCCTGTCAAATCATCAACAAGATGACAACAACCACTGCCAGTCAAGTCATCAACAAGATGACAACAATCACTGCCAGTCGAGTCATCAACAAGAAGACAACAACCACTGCCAGTCGAGTCATCAACAAGATGACAACAACCACTGCCAGTCAAGTCATCAACAAGATGACAACAACCACTGCCAGTGAAGTCATCAACAAGATGACAACAACCACTCTCAGTCGAGTCATCAACAAGATGACAACAACCATTGCCAGTCAAGTCATCAACAAGATGACAACAATCACTGTCAGTCAAGTCATCAAGAAGATGACAACAACCACTGTCAGTCAAGTCATCAACAAGATGACAACAACCACTGCCAGTCAAGTCATCAACAAGATGACAACAACCACTGTCAGTCAAGTCATCAACAAGATGACAACAACCACTGCCAGTCAAGTTATCAACAAGATGACAACAACCACTGCCAGTCAAATCACCAACAAGATGACAACAACCACTGCCAGTCAAGTCATCAACAAGATGACAACAAACACTGCCAGTCGAGTCATCAACAAGATGACAACAACCACTGCCAGTCAAGCCATCAACAAGATGACAACAACCACTGCCAGCCAAGCCATCAACAAGATGACAACAACCACTGCCAGTCAAGTCATCAACAAGATGACAACAACCACTGCCAGTCAAGTCATCAACAAGATGACAACAACCACTGTCAGTCAAGTCATCAACAAGATGACAACAACCACTGCCAGTCAAGTCATCAACAAGATGACAACAACCACTGCCAGTCAAATCACCACCAAGATGACAACAACCACTGCCAGTCAAGTCATCAACAAGATGACAACAACCACTTCCAGTCGAGTCATCAACAAGATGACAACAACCACTGCCAGTCAAGTCAGCAACAAGATGACAACAACCACTGCCTGTCAAATCATCAACAAGATGACAACAACCACTGCCAGTCAAGTCATCAACAAGATGACAACAATCACTGCCAGTCGAGTCATCAACAAGAAGACAACAACCACTGCCAGTCGAGTCATCAACAAGATGACAACAACCACTGCCAGTCAAGTCATCAACAAGATGACAACAACCACTGCCAGTGAAGTCATCAACAAGATGACAACAACCACTCTCAGTCGAGTCATCAACAAGATGACAACAACCATTGCCAGTCAAGTCATCAACAAAATGACAACAATCACTGTCAGTCAAGTCATCAAGAAGATGACAACAACCACTGTCAGTCAAGTCATCAACAAGATGACAACAACCACTGCCAGTCAAGTCATCAACAAGATGACAACAACCACTGTCAGTCAAGTCATCAACAAGATGACAACAACCACTGCCAGTCAAGTTATCAACAAGATGACAACAACCACTGCCAGTCAAATCACCAACAAGATGACAACAACCACTGCCAGTCAAGTCATCAACAAGATGACAACAAACACTGCCAGTCGAGTCATCAACAAGATGACAACAACCACTGCCAGTCAAGCCATCAACAAGATGACAACAACCACTGCCAGCCAAGCCATCAACAAGATGACAACAACCACTGCCAGTCAAGTCATCAACAAGATGACAACAACCACTGCCAGTCATGTCATCAACAAGATGACAACAACCACTGTCAGTCAAGTCATCAACAAGATGACAACAACCACTGCCAGTCAAGTCATCAACAAGATGACAACAACCACTGCCAGTCAAATCACCACCAAGATGACAACAACCACTGCCAGTCAAGTCATCAACAAGATGACAACAACCACTTCCAGTCGAGTCATCAACAAGATGACAACAACCACTGCCAGTCAAGTCATCAACAAGATGACAACAACCACTACCAGTCAAGTCAGCAACAAGATGACAACAACCACTGCCAGTGAAGTCATCAACAAGATGACAACAACCACTCTCAGTCGAGTCATCAGCAAGATGACAACAACCACTGCCAGTCGAGTCATCAACAAGATGACAACAATCACTGCCAGTAAAGTCACCAATAAGATGACTACAATCACTGCCAGTCAAGTCACCAACAAGATGACAACAATCACTGCCAGTCAAGTCATCAAGAAGATGACAACAACCACTGCCAGTCAAGTCATCAAGAAGATGACAACAACCACTGCCAGTCAAATCATCAACAAGATGACAACAATCACTGCCAGTCAAGTCATCAACAAGATGACAACAACCACTGCCAGTCGAGTCATCAACAAGATGACAACAATCACTGTCAGTCAAGTCATTAACAAGATGACAACAACCACTGACAGTCAAGTCATCAAGAAGATAACAACAATCACTGCCAGTCAAGTCATCAACAAGATGACAACAATCACTGCCAGTCAAGTCATCAACAAGATGACAACAACCACTGCCAGTCAAGCCATCAACAAGATGACAACAACCACTGCCAGTCGAGCCATCAACAAGATGACAACAACCACTGCCAGTCGAGTCATCAACAAGATGACAACAATCATTGCCAGTCGAGTCATCAACAAGATGACAACAACCACTGCCAGTCAAGTCACCAACAAGATGACAACAATCACTGCCAGTCAAGTCATCAAGAAGATGACAACAACCACTGCCAGTCAAGTCATCAAGAAGATGACAACAACCACTGCCGGTCAAATCATCAACAAGATGACAACAATCACTGCCAGTCAAGTCATCAACAAGATGACAACAACCACTGCCAGTCGAGTCATCAACAAGATGACAACAACCACTGCCTGTCGAGTCATCAGCAAGATGACAACAACCACTGCCAGTCAAGTCATCAACAAGATGACAACAACCACTGCCTGTCAAATCATCAACAAGATGACAACAACCACTGCCAGTCAAGTCATCAACAAGATGACAACAATCACTGCCAGTCGAGTCATCAACAAGAAGACAACAACCACTGCCAGTCGAGTCATCAACAAGATGACAACAACCACTGCCAGTCAAGTCATCAACAAGATGACAACAACCACTGTCAGTCAAGTCATCAACAAGATGACAACAACCACTGCCAGTCAAGTCATCAAGAAGATGACAACAACCACTGCCAGTCAAATCACCACCAAGATGACAACAACCACTGCCAGTCAAGTCATCAACAAGATGACAACAACCACTTCCAGTCGAGTCATCAACAAGATGACAACAACCACTGCCAGTCAAGTCATCAACAAGATGACAACAACCACTGCCAGTCAAGTCATCAACAAGATGACAACAACCACTGCCAGTGAAGTCATCAACAAGATGACAACAACCACTCTCAGTCGAGTCATCAACAAGATGACAACAACCACTGCCAGTCGAGTCATCAACAAGATGACAACAATCACTGCCAGTAAAGTCACCAATAAGATGACTACAATCACTGCCAGTCAAGTCACCAACAAGATGACAACAATCACTGCCAGTCAAGTCATCAAGAAGATGACAACAACCACTGCCAGTCAAGTCATCAAGAAGATGACAACAACCACTGCCAGTCAAATCATCAACAAGATGACAACAATCACTGCCAGTCAAGTCATCAACAAGATGACAACAACCACTGCCAGTCGAGTCATCAACAAGATGACAACAATCACTGTCAGTCAAGTCATTAACAAGATGACAACAACCACTGTCAGTCAAGTCATCAACAAGATGACAACAACCACTGCCAGTCAAGCCATCAACAAGATGACAACAACCACTGCCAGTCGAGCCATCAACAAGATGACAACAACCACTGCCAGTCGAGTCATCAACAAGATGACAACAATCATTGCCAGTCGAGTCATCAACAAGATGACAACAACCACTGCCAGTCGAGTCATCAACAAGTTGAAATCGCATTTCCCACGATGCGGCATTCCCCGGCAGCTTGTAAGTGACAATGGACCATAATTTTCATCAAGAGAGTTTGAGATTTGTACATCAGTGGAAATTCGAGCAGCAGTCGAGCCATCAACAAGATGACAACAACCACTGCCAGTCGAGTCATCAACAAGATGACAACAATCATTGCCAGTCGAGTCATCAACAAGATGACAACAACCACTGCCAGTCGAGTCATCAACAAGTTGAAATCGCATTTCCCACGATGCGGCATTCCCCGGCAGCTTGTAAGTGACAATGGACCATAATTTTCATCAAGAGAGTTTGAGATTTGTACATCAGTGGAAATTCGAGCACAAGATAACATCGCCGATGTACCCAAGATGCAACGGAAAGGCAGAAGCGGGTGTGAAGTTAGCAAACAATACACTGCGCAAGACGTTGGGGGTGTGGAGGTGAGGTGCAATTAGCGCTAATTGAGTTGCGAAACACAGAAAAGCAAGATGCTGGTGTATCTCCAGCCCAAATTCTGTTCGGGAGACAGACTCAATCGCTGCTGCCAACCGGTCAAGTGGCAGAATCGAATGAAGCCGTCAAAACGAAGAAGGAGAAAAGGAGACAGAGTGTGAAGAAGCATCACGACAAGACAGCGTGACGTTTACATGAACTGAAAGAAGGGCAACCCTTTTATTATAAACCGTTTCCTGAAGCCAGATGGAAACATGGAGTGATCGGGGAGAGACGAGATGACAGATCATACACAGTGAAAGACAGATTTATCCATACCTATCGTCGAAATAGAATTCACTTAAGAAAACCGAGACTTTATATATTGGGACACACGTTAAAGCATGCGACACTAACTTGCCCCACGGCTGTTACACGCAACGGCTCGCCCCCTGCTCTCGATATGACGTAGCACATGTCAGATAAATGTCGAATAAATACATTGCCTTTTGTCTACCGTATGCACCCTAGCACACCAACACATAGGACATATACCCAGGGGTGTATTCCAGGGAGGAGCAAGAAAGAAGAAAGAAAGAAATATTATATATATATATATATATATATATATATATATATATATATATATATATATATATATATATATATATATATATATATATATATATATATATATATATATATATATATATATTATATTAGTTAACATATACTTTGTGCTCACGAATATACGTCCGAACAAAATTCCAGATACAGGGGCCCCCGTTGCCCCCCCCCCAGAACGCCCATGCATATACCCAGAAAGAAAGAAGACAGCCACTGCCTGACGACTTTGACATGAACACCGGAAGGAAAAAGGAAAGTCGGGTCATGGGACCCGACGAGGTTTGGTAAGAAAAGATAACATTGCTAAGCTCAATGTTCGAAATGGAGGGTCTGGGGGGTCCAGGACCCCCCATAAGGCACGAGGGACCTCTCATAAGAAAGAAAAATGTAAGCTTGGGGGTCCCACATTTTATCGTTGTAGTACCGATGTAATTACCCTTCCGGTGTTGCATCTGTTGCTGCGTGTGAGGCTCTGGTTCATCTGCGCTACAACTCGACGGTTTTCGCAGGACTCGACATCATTATGTTGGTAGTTTAGCTCACTCTATTGCCATTCAGTTAATCTCTGTTAAAAACGTCTTAAATCATTCCACCCATATCATTGACGAGTGTGTGTTCTGTGGTGAAGGGCGCCATCTGTTGGGTGTCTGCAGTAATGCCACCAATGAGTATCTAGTTGAGGCACATTTTACCTTGGCATTTTATTTCTCAGAATTACAGAGCACTGTGACTGCAAGCGCATTACTCTCGCAACAATGGTTTAAACCGCAATTTACAATTTAGTCATTTAGTAGACGCTCTTTTCCATTTTCCAGAGCGACTTACAAGTGCATTCAACCTAAGTTGGTAAAATAACTACATGTCGCTATGACAGCAAGCAAGTCTTTTCACAAAAATAGGCGCTAATAGCCATTACAGTGCCTGAAAAGAAGATTTTTTTCGGGGGGGAACCAATATTTTAAGGGGACCTCCCAATAGCCAGTGGTCATTTCGAACACTGGCTAAACTGTTGTTGCGAATTGCGCGAAAGCACGGCGTAATAGTATGACTGGGTCAGCGCATATTCCTTCATTATGTGGCTGGTCAGCGTAGGCCTACATTGTAAAAAAACGTTGTGGCAACTCGTATGCGCCCCCCCCCCACCCATAGTGTCGTGGTCTGGCGTGAACTCCACACGCACTTAGTGACGTTTTCGGCAACTATCAACGAAACATGTCCTGTTATTTGGCCCATTGCCGCAACTGAGTTTTGTTGAATTGCGCAACTGCTCAACATCGCATCATAGATTTTAAGTTGATTAAACACACGACTCGCAACAAAAGTTTATGAATGTACGCCTTGCATTACTGTTTGCCTAGCAACCAGACACTTCAAGCTAGCAAACATGATCGCCGCTGTCGGATATTCGGTCGTATTTTGCGTTGCATTTCTGGCCCAAGCATTTGTCTTTGCGACAAAAACAAAGGGCAAAGTTGTTTCAAAGAGAACAGTGTGTGGGGAAGTTCGATCTAGCAGATGTATGTTGCCCTAGTAATGTATATAGGTTTGTGTAAACATGATTGATAATGCGAAGCTTGACGGAGGTCAATATCATAATTGTGACGCCACACTTTGGATCTGACAACACACGCGTTCATAGTATGCATACAAAACGAGACCGTTTGCTATTTTCTGTGCCGATGCTGTCAGTTATGTTTGAAGTGTGTTTGGGTTACGGAATACTGTAGTGCAGAATGAACTGAGAGCTTGTGGAAATATTTAAACATGCGCGGCACACAGTGTTGTGATTTCATAATCACAACGGAACATAACGAAGGTAGTGGGGAGCAGACTGCCATGGGCAGGACACAGATAGAGCATGAGTGAGGAGAGATTGGCAAAGAGAGCTTGGGAAACAGAAGAGGGTGGTAGGAGAAGAGGAAGACCGGAATTGAGATGGAGGGTCAGTGTTAAGAGATATCTCGAAAGGGCAGAGGTGAACAGCTAAGAGTGGAAGAGAATGGCAGAATAACGTGATGGAGGCGTTGTTGTGCTCCACCCTACCCCACCCCGCACGGGAACAAGGGGAGAAGAAGAAGACGTCGACCTTGTGATATGGCCACATCTTCTCAGATTGCGTCTTCTTACTGCAGACGAGACCTTCATGTCGGCCTATGTTTTGACTTATTATATTACGGACATCGTCGTTGGCGACATGGTCCGTGTATGATGTTAAGTGGCAGATCATCTCCATCGATTTTAATTATAATAACACTGTTAAAAAATGAGTTCATTATTTAGTCTATTTTGTACTATCGGCACTGAAATGTGTTTTCTTGTCGTATTAGAATTGGCAGGAAATTCTCCATAAGCTGGTAATCTGTTTCGGACGTCCGGTGGCCGGACGACGTCTGATGTTCACGACGACTGGACAACGACTGCATCTTGGGAAATCTTGAGGAGAACACGGGATTGAATTTGGTGGATTTTATATTTGTCTAAAGCGTGGAATATTGATCGGATAAGTATTATTATTGCGTGTATATTAAACATAAACTTACAAGAGTCCTTGTTTAGTCAATAGTTGCTGTTAAAATTTAGCTATAGAAGTAATTTAGGGTAGTTTATATCGTAGGTCTCCGAGGACTCGGTAGCGCGAGCGATAATTAAGGGTTGTTGTTTTCAGTTGATTGGGTACATAATACGAGACATAATATTATTGTAAATAATTTAGTACATATTAAATATTGAAAACCTGAATATTGTGTTTTAGCAACATTTATTGTTAAAAGTTAGCCGTAGGTAGTAATTCAGTGTTATTTAAATAAGGTCACTGAAATTTCGTTAGCGCGAGCGATATTACGTTTTGTTAGTCAGCTGTTACATAGAAAGTAAGTTGCAAAGCAGTAGCTGTACATTTAATTAAGGCATAAGTAACATACTATAAAGTGTGTATTACAACACAAAAACAGTCTTTGTGAAGACTACCTAGTATAAATTGATTATAACCGGATTATAAACAAATACAAATTTAATTTCTAACATGGCGCCGTGCAAACGCCAAGTAAAGGCAAAACGTAATTTGATATGTTCTAGCTGCGACAGCTGGATAGACTTTGCAAAGTCCGGGTGTGTAAATTCGTGGGCGGAGGTGCAGGCGGGTGATTTCCATTTCGTGTGTAGGGGGTGTACTACAGTGAAATATCTGCAGGAGCAGGTGATTGAGCTAAGGCGTATGATTTTGATGATGACAGGGCAGGGTGAGACAGAAGTGAACAGAGGTGGTGAGAATGATGAGAGCAGAGGTGGTGAGACCGAGGAGAGCAGAGGTGGTGAGACCGAGGAGAGCAGAGGTGGTGAGACCGAGGAGAGCAGAGGTGGTGAGACCGAGGAGAACAAGGAGAGCAGTGGCAATGTGAGGGAGAAAGCTGGTAAGAAGAAGAAAGATGACAGAAGGCAAAGAATGCAACAAAAGAGAGGTAAGCGGGTGAGTGGAGAGGGATTGCCAGGTGGTAAGACGGTAAAGGTTGATGATAGGAGAGAAAGGGGGCATACTAGTAGTATGCAACAGGAAAGGAGCTTTGCCGATGTAGTATCACAGGGGAAAGCGAGAAAAGCCCGGGTATTTATGGGGGATTCCATCATTAGGAAAGTGGATAAAATTGTAAATAGAGGAGATGACATAACAGTATGCCTACCAGGGGCAAAAGTAGAGGATATAGCAGAGAAGGCAGGACAGGTCATGGGTGGTGGCACGGGAGGTGCTGTTCTCGTGCATGTGGGAACGAACAATGCAGATAAGGAAGGAACGTCAGCCATCATTGGTAAGTACAGGAGGTTGATCAAGACACTTAAAGAGGCACGAGTTGGGCAGATCGTATTGTCGGGGATATTACCAATAATGGGAGACAGGGGTGAGGAATATAGGAACTGTAGAAGGATGGCGATCAACACACAGGTACAGAAGGTATGTATAGAGGAGGGAGTAGGCTTCGTAGACATGTGGTTAAACTTTGTGGGAAGAGGTGACTTTTTCATGAGAGATGGACTTCATCTGACAGGGAAGGGCGCTGCAGTTCTTGCGTGTGAGTTTGTCAGAGTTGTCGACGAGGGCAGAGGTACCATAGATTATTTAAACTAGATGCGCAGGGGGAACTGACAGAGAAAACTCAAAGGAGTACTACTACAAATACATATCCAAAGAAATGTTCACCAATAATTTCAGACAATGAACTTAAATGTGTATGCTTAAATGCCAGGAGCATAGTAAATAAAAAAAGTGAGTTAGACGTTATGGTAGCAGATATTGATCCTCATGTAATAGGCATCACAGAATCATGGGCAAATGAAGATATAGTAGATGCTGAGTTAGCACTGACAGGCTATGTAATGTTTAGGAAGGATATACGAGAAAGAAGGGGAGGTGGAGTAATTTTGTATATTAAAAAGAATCTATCCAAGCATATGAAATTACACTGAAAAGTGAAGCAGATAGTGTGGAAGCAATTTGGTGTAACATAGTTACCAGGAACTCAACATTAACAATAGGAGTAGTTTATCGTAGTCCTAACATAGGACAAGAGGAAGATGTAAAATTACAAAAGGCGATAAGGGAGGTGAGCAAGGGAGAATGTGTTATAATGGGTGATTTTAACCATGGCCATATACAATGGGAATCATTTGAGAGTGCTGGAGGTGACGACCATCAGTTTCTACTTCTAACACAGAATTGTTTCCTTACTCAACATGTCTTGGAACCAACCAGAGGTGGGAATGTGTTAGATTTAATTTTGTCTTCTCAAAATGAACTAGTTGACAATGTTAAAGTACACGAACCTTTGGGTTCAAGTGACCATAACCAAATCCATTTTAATATAAAAGTAAACACAGGGAATACATATAAAAAACAATGGAGGAGGAACTTCAACAAAGGCAGATATAAAGTGATGAGAACATATCTAGCAAATATAGATTGGAATAATTTGCTGAAGAACAAGACAGCAACAGAATGCTGGACTTGTTTAAAATATGAGATTGAGGGCATTATTGAGAAATTTATTCCATTAAGAAAACTAGGGAAAAGATCCAGGAAAAAACACCTGTCAAAAGAAGCTATTAGAAAAATTGCTCACAAACAGATGCTGTGGAAGATCTATAAACACACTGGAAATGTAGAAGACTACACCAACTACAAAGAGGCACTTAACCTAGCTACTACTGAAATTAGAAAATCTAAAAGAACCTTTGAACAAAAATTGGCAGGTAATATAAAAAATTACAGCAAGAGTTTCTATGCTTATGTAAGGAGTAAACAGAAAGTTCGAGGTAAGGTCGGACCACTGGAAAGCAACAGTGAAAACATAATTTCAGATGGGTTCCAAATGGCAGAGGTCCTGAATGAGTATTTCAGTTCAGTTTTTACCACAGAAGATATCAGCTCACTTCCAGTTCCATTGACTAAATTTGAGGGCAACACATCAGAATATTTAGGGCAGTTATTTGTAACTCCTGAAATGATAGCAAAGAAAATTAAGAAGATGAAAGATAATAAATCAACTGGAGTTGATGGGATACCACCAAAACTGCTAAAGGAAATTGTTGATCAAATTAGTATACCACTTGCAAACTTATTTAACTTGTCACTAGAAGAAGGAATAGTTCCTTCAGAATGGAAAGAAGCAAACATTACGCCGCTGTTTAAGAAGGGATCGAGGAAGAAGCCAGAAAATTACAGACCAGTGAGTTTAACATCAGTTGTATGTAAATTACTTGAAACATTAATTAGAGACCACATGGTGGAATTCCTCATAGAACATACATTAATAAATACATCTCAACATGGATTCCTAAAAGCAAGGTCATGTCTGTTTTTTAGAAGAAATTACAAAGTGGGTAGATGACGGGTCACCAGTGGATGTTGTCTACTTAGATTTTCAGAAAGCTTCCGATAAAGTGCCACATCAAAGATTGTTACTTAAACTAAAAGCCCATGGTATAGGCAATGATGTAATCAACTGGATAGAAAAGTGGCTTACACACAGAAGACAGAGAGTAATAGTAGATGGTAAGATTTCAAACTGGAAATCTGTTTTGAGTGGGGTACCGCAGGGATCAGTGTTAGGCCCTATACTGTTTTTAATATGTATAAATGATTTGGAGGATGAGAGATCTAGCATAGTACTAAAATTTGCAGATGACACAAAAGTATTCAGAAAGGTTACTAATGATACAGATAAACAAAGTTGACAGGTGATCTAGAAAAATTAGTTAAATGGTCAGAAAAATGGCAAATGTTATTCAATTTTGGGAAGTGTAAATGTATACACATAGGACATGGAAATATGGACGAGGAATATAAAATGGGGGATGCTGTACTAGGTAGAACCACACAAGAAAAGGATTTAGGAATAACATTTAATGCTGACATGAAAGTTTCAGAGCAATGTGGGATTGCTGCTTCGAAAGGAAATCAAATTCTAGGCCTAATTAGGAGAACTATCACGTATAAGGAGAAACATATAATTGTACCCCTGTACAAAGCAATAGTTAGACCACATTTGGAATATTGTATTCAAGCATGGAGGCCATATCGTAAAAAAAGACATAGATAAGCTAGAAAGAATACAACGAAGAGCAACTAAGATGATTCCAGAATTAAGAGACCTTAGTTACGAAAGTCGCTTATTACAATGTGGTTTGACAACACTAGAGACCAGGAGACTAAGAGGAGACCAAACAGAAGTGTTTAAAATAGTGAACGGTTATGAGGATGTTGATAGGAATATGTTCTTCAAACTTAAAGAAGGCAGTAGAACCAGAGGACACAAAGCAGCATTAGTTAAGGAGCAGTGTAGGTTGGACATGAGAAAGTACTCTTTCTCACAGAGGGTGATAAATGAATGGAACAAACTGCCAAATGATTGTGTTAATGCTAGTAGTGTGAATATGTTTAAAAATAGAATTGACAGATATCTGATAAGGGCGGGCTACACATAGATGAGAAAATTGTTGGACTCTCCAATGGCTTCCTTGTCCACTTGCCATCTGGAACTTGTTGTTCGAGATGGCAATCTTGTTAAATCTTGAATTCCACTGACTGACGGCCGCAAGAAGCGCCACCAGCTCTAGTTTGACTGTGTTGCGGACATTGCACGACTGACCCGTTTTAAGTCGAATAAACACACGACTTGCAACATAAGTTTGGCAAGGTATGCCTGGCATCATGTGACTGTTTGCCTAGCAACCATCTCCGTATTCTATCCGACTCTCGCTCGCCTTCGTGAACTCGCCGAGAAGAGATAAGGCCCAAAAGGCGTGGTCTCATTGCTACCCACTGTCACCACATCATTTTTGTGGGCGTTCCTGTGAAGCGCCAGCAGCCAATCAGCGTCATTATCGAGATTCTACACTAAAATTGTTTTGCCTAATTTTACTGTTCAGTTTTCAGACTTGGATCGTATAAACTAATCAAAGTCTACTCTTATTTTATGAGTTAGCCAAATCCCCGGATGAGAGTCTAATTAATCTTATTATGTGTGCAACAAGAATCTGGACGCATACATAATTTCCGTCACTATGTGTTCGACAATCGTTCGATAATCAAGGCTACCATCTCCGTCAAGCAACAAACATGGCCTACCGAAGCTTGAGAGACGTCAATCTAATGATTTGGATTGTGACGTTATAGACTGGATCTGACAATTAGGACCACCGCAGAAAAAGTAGCCGACAGAGGGCACCACTTAACGCATGCGTTCATATATGCATCGGAAACGAGGCCGCTTGCTATTTTCTGTGTCGATGCTTGTTTGAAGTGCATTTTTGTTACAAAATACGCCTAACGTAATGCAGAAGGAATTGAGAGTTTGTGAACATATTCAAACATGCCCAACACACAATGTTGTGAATACATAATCCCAACGGAACTAGTTATTCAAGTCGTGACACGGTCTTCGCGTACAAACCGGCACGTGCGATGACGACGGATGAAGATAGTAGGGACAAAGGGCAGGACACAGACAGAGAATGAGTGAGGAGAGATTGACATGGACAACAGAAGAGGATGGTAGAAGGAGAAGAGGAAGACCGAAATTAAGATGGAGGGACAGTGTTAAGAGAGATCTCGATGAACAGCTGAGATTGGGGGAGAATGGCAGGAGATTGCGAAGGATGGAGACAATTCGTCGAGAGGGCAGAACAGGCTAAGGAACCAAGCGGAAAGAAGACGAAGAAGTGGACCTTGTGATATGGTCATATCATCTTATCTCGTGTCTTCTTTCTGTAGACAGTAGAACTTCATGTCATTCGATGTTTTGGGTGATTATTTTGCGGACTTCGTCGTTGGTGACATGATCCGTGTATGCAATATGTTGCGGTAGCATCTCATCTCCACCGATATTACATTTAAAAAGCGGAGTTCGTTCTATTTTGTTCTTTCGGTACTGATATGTGCTTTCTTATCCTCTGGGAATTGATGTGACAAAGAGGGACATAATTATCCTTTAATTTTGTTTTGCAAGAAATTTGCCATTAGCTGGTAGTCTCTTCGGATGTCCGGTGGCCGAAAGATGTTCACAAGACGTTCACAAGATGTTCACAACGACCGGACAGCGATTGCCGAGTACCACTGACTGACGGCCGCAACCAGCGCCACCAGCGGCACGACGGCCATCAACGCAACCACGCCGTAGCGACGTTCTCCATCGGCGTCCATCTGGAACCGGAGTGTTAGTCAGTTGCCGCCAGCTGTAATCTTCACAACACAAGCAAACCGGTAAACGCTTACAGTAATGGACGATCTCCAAAGATCTATGTATGACTTTACATGAAGTTAGTTTCGCTAGGGTGGGCGGTAGTAGAATGACTGCTTTACGGGGCATTGCAACACTAAATTCATTAGTATTTATAACATCTTGGTTGGCTAATATAGTATCCATACAAAACATATTACTATCGTCATCTTTCATCACATGGTATTTTCGCAATGCCCATTTTTGCAGTTTGAAAAATAAGCCAGTTTTACGACATGTAAATATAGCTTTACGGCAACAACTGACAGATCAATTAATCAGCCAATGAAAATCGTTGTACATTCAATAGTTAGTGTTCGCCAACTTCGCAATAATCACTATTGTTAGTTTGTCCTCACTCCTTGTATCGTTGTCTACCTTTTCCGTTCTGTATCTCGTCTTCAGGGGGTACAGCATCCGGTCTTGGCTGCCGAGGACGGCTTCTCTCGCTCCGTCCCACCTACCTGGGCCCATCAGGCGGTACTGGAAGGCGGTGGCTGGTCCAAAATAACAATGGAACCCAAGTTTCGGGTCTGTCAGCAGAAGTTTGGCTGCAAATAAGAAATAATGACGTATTGGTGACACGTACTATTTTATCAGTAACTATTGAGAATTTGCCACGATGGTGAAAGTAACAAAATGTGTGATACATGTTCCACCGACCAATGCATTACACAATTGTTTGAAAAGATTACTGCGCATTAAACTGCGTCCTTTTAGTAACGTAGGCGCCACTGTGGAAATGGTTCTATTAGATGAGTATTACCGTGTACGCAAGTACGTGCTCATGTTCTTGAGTGCCGTTGAAAGAGTGTTGGAGGTTGTCGCGATGTTGTGTGTAGCAAACACCTTCGTGAACCTGTGATGGTATTACTACCATTCCTACACATACGTTTACATGAACTGTGTTCCAGTTTCCGCATCAACCAATCGGACGGGTTGATGATGATTTTATCAAGCATTTTAATTAATTTAATAAATTATACGAAACCCCAAACTAGATCCGTATATGTCAACCAATGAAAATGGTTGTATAATCCCTTTAACGTGAGCGCATCGATACCGACTTGGAGACTCGCCTATATTGGGCTTGCAGCCGATCTCTGTCGCCACGGTGTCCATGTAGGTGACGTACTCCACCTGGTCCTGTCTCCGTCCCGTTACCTCGCGCCACATCGTACTGCTGTCTGGCAGACGACACAAGCCCTGTCGCAGTACACCATCAACTATGATCCTTCATAACGCTACATTACTTATATATCCTCTACACATATTTATTATGATTATTTCTGAACAATATTTCTTCTTCTAATATTCATTATCAAATTAAATGTCATACGTGTATGCGTACATAGTTTTTAATGATGTATACTTGAGAGTGTGATTTCAATAAAACCTAGTAAATAAAAATCAGATCGACGCAGCATTATTTACCAAACCTTGGTAAAGTAAGGGCACATGCACGGACATACGCACGAATGCACGCGCGACAGCACACACACACAGACACACACACACACACACACACACACACACACACACACACACACACACACACACACACCACCGCCACACCACCGCCACACCACCGCCACACCACACGTATGCGCACACATAAACTTACATACACACACGCACGCACCCATGCGCGCACATTCATATATGTGCGATCGTGTCTAAACGAGTCATCCCGATTGCTCTTACAAATGTCTACCTTGAAGACCCGTGCGGCCCATCGACTCTGAATCTCGAGCTCGGGAAAGACAGGTCCAAGCGGAGGCGTGACACCGACCACCGCCAGAGTGGCTGGCTTCAGGGACGGGGGAAACGTCCAGCGATACAACTGGAAGGTGTTGTCATGGGATAAACAGACGCTGTCCTTCAGCGGTGGGAAGCTGTAAGTTGTGCAAGCAAGGAAGCCATTATTTTAACATTTTATATGTTTTTGCATATATTCACATAATGATTTGCACTTGAACACTTTGCTGGTTTCCTTCGTCGGTAGTGTCCACCTCAAAATATGAACATTCACGGAGTGTTATTACCATCTGTCTTGTTATTAGTCAGCATGAATGGAACTGGTCCTCAAATGCGGCATCAGGTACTCCTAATGAAGTTGTGCCATTCTTGGTAAACGCTAAAAGTACAATTTCAAACCGATATTTGATCACAATCCAATAGGTAATACTGATACTTAACTGAGACTGAAAATGTCATTTACTTAAATTTAACACATTGACAAATTCACTGAGACACCATGCACGATGCGAACATTTACCTTAGAACACCATCTACGACATCTATAAAATCCTAAATATATTTGCTACAACATCTTTAAAATCATAATATGTAGTGCTTTAATATTGATAAATCGTGTTCTTCCTTGTACGCATTCTACTTACCTGTAGTTGTAACCGGTCGCACACACTATGATGTCAATGTCCTCCTCCTGTGTGCCGTCAGCAAACACGACACTGTTCTCCGTGACGCTCGTCACGCCCGCCTTCAGTGTCACGTAGCCGCACAGAACGGCCGACTGTAGCTCGTTGCTTGTAACGGTCGGTCCGTCCAGGTAGCGCCACTTGGGATCTAAGCTTCAAGTTTACACGACATCGTCTGTTTACCAGTGTTTAGAGGATATATAAGTATATAAGTAGTATTGGTATATTACGAGGGATGCTGGCGGTTGGCGTCAGCCAGCATATAACTTACTATATATATATATATATATATATATATATATATATATATATATATATATATATATATATATATATATATATATATATATATATATATATATATATATATATATATATATATATATAGTAGGTGTCTAATTCTGAAGGGTTAATTCCGGTCACCATGTGCACACCAGAGCGACTGTAGGAGCGCCTCCTGGCGAATGGAGATAACACTAAGTGTAACCCCAACGTGTTGACGGCTGTGTAACCCTAAGTTTATGTCGTCTGAAGTGAATCCTGACCCAGAGAGGTGCGCGTGCTAACAGTGGTCATAAACAGGGTCATGAATAACTGAGATCAAAGGACCTAACGAGGAGACGAGAAACGAAAAAAACACGATATCGTACGAGTACACACGTACTTTATTGAACAACACAAGCAGCATGATGATACAACATGGATAGCATGTTATATCACTACGACTACAACTATGACGATGACGATGAAACGACTTGCGGATGTTGACCATCACGCCAGAGGTCGCGAGCTTAGGGGTGTCTCCACCTCGCCAGAGGCTCGAGGGTGATGATGATGAGGCGACTTGCGGATGTTGACCATCACGCCAGATTTCGTGTTCACACACACACAATCATCTTTTAATTACATCACAATACAGATACTATCAGCTGGTAATTATTACCACTACATCGAAGCAATAAATAAGCTATGCTCTATTACACTTTACCCTATCTCAGGGTCTTAACCCAATCAAACACGCGACAATCGTTTGCTACTAAATCGCTACTAAATGTATTGACGAAAGCCTTCATCGGTATGCCGTTACATCGAAGCACCAAATAAGCAATGCAGTATTGTCCGCACACGTTAGATAGAGGACTCTGAAGTCTCTTGGCATTGTGACTCCACTCGGAACAATGTTCGTTCAGGAACACGCGAAATGCGCCGTGTAGCGGCGGTAGTCCGTACGAGCAGAAGTATTCACCGCGTCTGTCGGCATCCACGTAGAGAGCGATCCAATGTTGACCGGGTTTATCGCCGTCGTGAGTATTGCATACGAAAGCGAACGGGAAAGCATCGATCATCGTAGGCAGTCCGTCTTTGGGTACGACGTCGCAAACGACTGAACGAGTTCGTGCGTCTCTCGCCAGGCTTGTCTCCATCTGAAATCGTAGATGACGTTCCTGCTCTTGTCGATTTCCAGCATCGATTCGAATTCTGCGTACACGACGACGTTGATGGTCTGTTGGAGCGCTGCAGCGAAATGCATCTCGATGCACAGGTTGCCCTTTTGTACCAGATGGAAGCACGACCCATCACACGCGTCCGGGGTCAGGTCGAAACCAAAGAAGGTGTACCCATCACGGAAGTCGTCACGAGTCAGACCGTTCCCTTCGTCCTGTGATACCTTGCCAGTCGATGTGAACAGGTTGAGGTAACTTCTGATGAATCGATTCTCGTCGAAATTCGGCTGGAGTGGTTTGGAAGGTACCTGTCGACCATCCACGTAAACGGCGAAGAAGTTGACGTTGTTGTGCTTGGCGTAAAATGGGTTCTTCGCGTGTGAACCATTGTACGCGTCGTTGTCGAAGCAGCATAGCAGCAGACGTTTCGGTAGGGTACCAAGGAACAGGTGTTCGTGTGTGTGCGACATGGCCCCTGTGGGAATGGAGTATACTTTGCAGTCGACGGAACGTAGCACCCCGTCGTACAGCACTCCTAGGACTACGATATGTGTCCACTACCGATACCATGGTTAACTGTTGAATCGTCGTAGCGCACAAATCTTTTAAAAGGACTCCGAACCATCCAGTGACGACAACCAATGCTGACGTTTTTTTCGAGGACTTTTGGACTGTTCCACTTGCCAACGACTGTAGGGGTCCAACGCGGTAACGGACGATTTCTGGGTGTCACCGCTGTCGTGCCAAGTGCGGTATCTGCGACGTGTCACGCGGATTCTTGAACACCATGTACTGAGAGTTAAGACTGATGGTACGACTTTCTTTGTTTTTAGGAAACAGGTTCTGCACGAGATAGAGGACGGATGTGTTACTGTGGTGACTCTTTTTGGTGAACAAGGTCGTGACCCGACTGTCCGTTTCAGCCATCAGATCATCTATGACGACGAGGTTCCTCGTCTTGGGATCGAACAATGACGCATTCGGTAAGCCTTCCTCAAACTGCAAATTGGGCATGCTCATCGACGCGTAAGCTGATTGCCATTCTCCGTAACACCACGTCATTTTCTCGAGAGGAGGGTCCATCGTCATTGATGCGTGACGTAGCAGACGCGTCACGAAGGTGCTCTTACCACACCCCGTCGGTCCGGCGATGTCGCACGTGAATGGATGCTTCCATCGCGCGTCCATGTTCAGTTATGAATGTCTTCCGTAGCGCGTATCCTTATCTACACGTCCACCGGACCCGTGCTCACCCCGTCTTCGAGCACCGCGCGTTTTGCATAGAAGTAGGTGAGAGCCGCCCGTTCCTGCACGTACGTCAACACGGACGAGTGGTTCACTCGGAACCCACGATTCTTTCAGCTCCTTCTATTGGTGAGTACCTCCAGGAACGCATCCTTGTCGATGGTGTTGTGACGTTTGCTCAGTCCTTTGGTGCTGTACTTGTACTCCGAAACAATAGTATGTTTTGCTGCACAACCCAACGAATCCGTCACAGGACCACTCGACCTTGAACAGACCGGGCGTCCTCTTGTCATATGCTCTGCGCGCAACACAGCATGATGCAGAGCCGATCCAATGATGACCGGCGAGTCGACAGCGCACGTATTCGGACTCGTGGTCGACGCAACATTCGGATGGGAGCCATTCGGAACGATGTAAGAAATAATGGTCTCGTAATTCTGGGGTCACGAGGGCATCGACGGACTCACCAGCCAAGGCCAAATAGGCACTGTCTGTATCCATCTCGCAGTACTGGAACAGATGGCGCTCCACGTATATGTTGATGAAGTCGTAATAGAACTGCAACATGCGCATCTTGGCGTACTGTAGAACGAAGAATCCCACGTATATGGGTAGGGCGTACGTGACGGTTCTTTTACTCATCTCTATCTCGTACGCATCGTCGACGACGATGACGAGTTGTCTGAACCGTCTATCGTTGCCCATGCGCGATGTCACCTTCTCCGTGTAGTAGTTGACGTCACGATGTCGGTCCACGTTGGTGATGGTCTTTCCGTAACCCGAATTCCCCAGCAACTTCATGGTATCCGCGATGATGGTCTTGTGTGCGTGGACGTCTCGCTCGCGCCGGGCCGTGGACACCGCATCGCCGAACCGCCGGAAACACGGAATAGGATCGTACTCGATGACCTGGTAGACGTGCATTACATCGAGGCCGTGGTCCATATACCATCGCAACAGGGGCGTTGCGAGCAATATCTTATCGCCTCGATAACTGCCCACGAGTATGCACCTCGGAGTCGTCATGACGTTGTGCTCGTCGGTGTATCGACGCATGAACGGACCGAGATCGTCGCATGTCAGACGGATGTTCTTGAACACGGGCTGCATCTCGGCGAAGTGCTCATGCAAATGTCGCACTCGATCATGCCGAACACGGTTGCTGCATCATCATCCTCCGCGCGTGTCGACGTCGGGGAAATGCAGCATCCAGACACTTTCTTACGGCCGGATCTCGTCTCATCTCTTTCCACTCGCATTCCCACAACTCGACGACCTTGACAAAGTGACGTATATAGGCGGTGTTCTTTCGTGTCTCGGCGAGTAGTTACACCATGGGTTTCCCGTTGACGGCGTTCACCTCTTCTCGGGTGCACGGGCAACCATGGAAAAAACAACCTTGGGACTGATAAGCCGTGTTCGTCTCACTGCACTATCCATCCACCCGACGTTTGCCTATTCTCTTCTCACGCCCGTTGATCTGATGTCGTATGGGACGTCCCGTGCGTTCGGATTCCCACGTCAACCATTCTGCAGCCATCTGTCCGTACAGCTGCGCCGATTCGGGGCGGAAGTCGTTCTCTGCCTGTCGTAGCGTGTACCATCCCATAGGCATGTCTTGCACGAGCGACCACAAGCACAGCGCGTTCGCATCGTATCTGACGATCGACCGACACGGACGAGCAGCCTCTCCGTACTCGTTCTGACGTAGCTTGGTGACCCCTTTCTCGTGATAGCGGTGAAAAATTATCGAAGGACCACCAATAATGTTATCTTTGACGAGATTATGAAGATCTTTATTCTTCTCGTTGAAGATGGTAAAGTAGGTCTTCTCTGGAAGGTCGTTGAACAGGTACAGCAGGGTCAGACCAGGTACGCTAATGCCTTGTTTGAACATGTCTATCCCAAGTTGTTGATAGAAGGCAAACTGTCTATCGATGGCCTGAAGAAAGGGAACCACGTCCCTGTTTTGTACCAGACGAGAAAGTCTCGCAACGTCGTCATGCCATTGTCGCACCAGGCCTCTTGACAACTGGCGTAATCCTCGTCTGAAATACTTTCGTTCTTCAGTCGACTGAAGAAGGCCTCTTTCGGTGGAAGAGTGGTATCGTCGAGCCTCTCCAGACGGTCCATGTACTCGTACGGGAAATGACCTTTCGTCACCTCGCATCCGTACGCTTTCAGATACTTGTCGTAGCTGAACCCAGGGGCTATGTTGTTGGTCATGTCTAGGAATTTCAGCTGATCCGTCGAAAGACACATGAAAGCGTTGTAGTGTTTGATGAAGAAAAATGACCGAATGCCATCGTTCTCTTATTCTTTCTCTTTGTTCTCTTGCTCTCTCTCTCTCTCTCTCTTCTTCCTCTTCTTGTTCCTCTGTCTTTGACGTGGATAGGAAGTAGGGTATGAGGAACTGTTTGATGGCATTGAGATCATACTCTGCTCGATCATCATACGATCGTCTCGCGTTACGTCTGGCACCCGGTTCACTGTGGTGGGATTCTGATACATTCTCAGTTATCATTAATAGTAATTGAACTAATGTGACATCACTGTGTGTACCAGACTGCATATAGGTAACTAAATCATGAATACATTGAATCAGTCCTCCCTCACAATACAACCGAGACCAAGAGTCATATTGACGATAATATAATATATTTTGTGAATGTTCATGTTTTGTCATGTTACTAAGAAATCTTGAAATATTTGGGTTAATGATCGTGCAATTTCAACAGCCAACTTTTCTGACTCTCGGGCTGATATTATCTGTTCCTTTCTCTTTTCCAGTGCGTGTGACTAGCATCTTTTCTGCTGTCTTCAAGTCGCCACGATGCATACATTTACGCCACTGATACGCACTTTCTACAGTGTTAAAATGTTTATTCCACACACGTATCCTGCACACGTAGAAATTGGACAGGTAACTGTTACCACCTCTGAAGTTTATAGGACGATACATACTGACTTTATGATGTTAACATATACATGCATCGTATTAAATACACGACGTTATGTAACTATGTCTCAGTGCAAGGACCCCACTTTTTTCTACGTGATGCATGTACTGTGTTGGTTAACTGACAGTTCTCTTAAACGTTTGTCAGTTTTACGACCCGACCGTTGTCGTGCGCGTGATGCCTCTACTGTCCGTCGGGTGCTTTGTGATGCATTGCGTTGTACTCTGCTCGATCATACATTCTTCTCGAGTTACGTCTGACCACCGTTCTACGAGGCTTACGTCAGTTGTCGTCTATTTCTAGCATATTATATAAGAGTGCTGAGACCGTCGTGTCGATATCTCAGCAACTCTCAACATTTCTATAACGATGCCTGCAGCCATGGTAGGAGTGATGACTGACCTATTGGTTGTCCTAACACTGCTGGACACACACACACACACACACACACACACACACACACACACACACACACACACACACACACACACACACACACACACACACACACACACACACACACACACACACACACACACACACACACACACACACACACACACACACACACACACACACTTGCATTGGTAGGAATTTACTGCATGGAAGCAATGATTGCGTTACCCCCAATAAGTTGGAAGGTTACTTTTAAAACACACACACACACACACGCACGCACGCGCGCGCGCGCGCGTGTGTGTGTGTGTGTGTGTGTGTGTGTGTGTGTGTTCCTATATCCACTATCGATGGCTACGGGTTCTCTTTCGGCGCTCATACAGCCGCTTCTGGTGTGCTACGCGCGCAACCGGAAGTGCTTCAGGCACATGGTGACCGGAATTAATTCTTCAGAACTAGTCACCTACTACTTATATATATATATATATATATATATATATATATATATATATATATATATATATATATATATATATATATATCATATATATATATATATATATATATATATATATATATATATATATATATGTATAGGAAGTCCAGTCCGTCCAGTTGGATGTTTCCCCCATCCCTATATATATTCTCAAACGAAAGGGCAAGTACGAACGGCCAAGAGTGGAAGACCATCGCAGAAGACTGAGGGAGATGCAGAGCATTAACAATGAAAGTGGAAGAAGCTACCAAGGGACCCCACCCCGCAAGGGAGCAAGGGGAAGAAGAAGCTGGGCGATAATGGGCATTTTCTTAGTACACAAATATATATATATATATATATATATATATATATATATATATATATATATATATATACAATACCACGCGACGGGAGCGCCACCTGGTGGATAGTTCCGAAACTAAGTAGCGTCCCAGCTAAAACTAATTTGTGTACTAAGAAAATGTCCATTATCGCCCAGCGAGTACTTCCGCTTGTGCATGCGTAATGACCCACTGCCAATAACGACACAACCTAGGGAATAGAGCATGAACTAATATATGTACTAATAATGCCTCTAGCGACCAAAAATTAAGTAATATGTGTATTAAAACGCTTCTAGCGACCAAACATTTTATATACATTGTGTCTCGAGCGACCAAAAATAAACTAAAATATGTACTAAAGAGTGCTATCTACCGGATACAATTAACCTAATCCCCTTGGTGGTTACTTACATTGGTAGGAATTTACCGCATGGACGCAATGATTGCATTACTCTGACAAGTTGGAAGATTACTTTTAAAAAGGCCGTGACGGTGGTGGTCGGAATGGCTCCCTTTCATCTGTTGTGACGCGCACGCAACCTAGCATGTTGGTTGGCTGGTCACTGTGATAAAACGTTAACGTAATGCTATTTATATTAGCTCTATTTTATTTTAGCTATTGCCTTGTTTTCATTCCGTTTAACGATTCTGTTTTACGTACTTTGCGGAAAGCCTGATATTCATAGCAAAGCGCAACACAAACATAGCTGAACAGGTACATGCATAGCTGAAAACAACATATACTTAGCTAAACGAGACACTTACACGGCTAAAAGCGATACATACATAACAAAAGCGTTACTCCCTAACTGAAAGCGCTACACACTTAGCTAATTGAGAAACGTACGTAGATCAAAGCGTTAATAAATATCTAAGGGTGGTACACACATAGCGAGAAAGCGTTACTACGTAGCCACAAGTGATAAGTGCATAGATATATGCGACACATACATAGATAAAAACAACATATACATAGCTAAATGCAACACCTGCACGGTTAAAAACAACATATACATAGCTATGTGCGATACCTACACGGCTAGTAGTGCTACACGCATAGCTGAAAGCACTACTCCATAGCTGAAAGCATTACATACTTAGCTAAATGAGACACAACTCATTTTCTGAGAACATCGATCCGATAACAACATGCGGGATAGGCGCGGAGGATGACATCTTTCAGTGACTTTATTGACCGGGTATTCTGGATTGCAGCGCGAGGGCTAAATATAGAATGATGTCTTGCTGCTATGACGCGCTACTGTCGTAATGCTGATCAATGCAGTCGCAGTATAAAACATTAACTTGGATAATAAATCGCTGCCTGTTTACAAATATACTTTTGTATTTTGTGATTGAGAGGGTTCTGCCAGAGGTCAGTGCTTAATAACATTACGTTTAGTGAAAATACAAAATGAACGTTCCAGTTTAATTATTAATATTTTATTAATATAAAGTTGAGCGATT